>CM053626.1:221592573-221614705 GCA_028646595.1 Phalanger gymnotis | reverse complement strand
GTATCTCCCCACTCCAAAGGGAGGAAAAAACACAAAAAATGAACAAACAGTTGTTTGTTTGACTGGGGGCCTGACCCGGTTTTCACTACAAATGGTAATCCTGCCCATGAATACCATCTGTCCATTCAAAGCTGCCACACCAAATCATATCTTCAGGGCTTAGTTTTAATACTCACATGATTGGGTGCCTCATGCCTCTGAATCACAACATCAAATGATTTATTCAATGGCATGTGGTTTGGGTTTTTTTTTTTAATTTCCTACTCCCTACCACTCCTTTCCAAGGTTCCCACCGGCCTGAAGCAGCTGCGCTTGGTCTTGGCCTCTTCTTAGCAGGCCTATCTGCTGCTTTTGAGGGGAGGAGGCAGGGGTGTCTTTCTATAGGTTTGATTTCTTGTTCTGAGTGTTAGTGACACTTCTTATCAAGGGTCCTGTGGTAGTGAAGATGGGAGTTGTAGATTGCTGCCAAAAAAGGCTCCTCCCTGTTCACTTACTGTACCTTTGTCAGACATGCCGTTGTGTAGGCTAGATACCCTAACTGTTTATTCCTGTTCCAGTGCTCTTGGGGGTGAGGGGTGGGGAAGGGAGACAGAGGGCAAAATTGGTCTACCTCTATTTTATATTCATTCATATATATGCATATATATACACATATATACATACACACACACACACACACATATATATATATATATATATATATATATATAAAATCTTCCTTTGGAAGGTCTCCTTGAGGGGAGGGAATATTTTGTTTTTGTTTCTGTATCCCTAGACAGTAAACAATACAGTATCTGGTACATGTGTAACCCCAATCCCAAAGCCCATGGGTATGATATTCTCTCCTTATTGGTGGAGATCAGTGTTCAATGAGTCTCATACCCATAGGCTTTGGGACTGGGGTTACACATGCTTAACAAATGAACTAAACTGAAAACATTACCTAGACCACGAAAAACACATTTATTATATAATACTAGCTAATATTTATATGGCATTTATATGTCTACAAAGCACTTTACCTACATTACCTCATTTGATCCCTCAATAACCTAGCAAGGGAGAGGCTATTATTGCCCCCATTTTATAGATGAAGAAACTGAGCAGAGATAGGTTAGTCCACTTGCTCAGCTAGTAAGGGTCTGTGGCAGAATTTGAACCGAGGCTTTCCCAACTCCCATTTGAGCGTACTATCTACCACACTACCTATGTGCCACTTCCTACACAGCTCCTTTAATATAGCATAGTAAGAAAGATGGCTCCAGACCTGGAGCCAGGAGAAAGCTGGATTTGAATACTGCCTCCAATACTTATTAGCCATTTGACCTTTGGTAAGTCACTCGACCTCTCTAACCCTCAGTTTCCTCATCTGTAAAATGTGAATGGCTAGGCGGTGCAGTGGATAGAGCACCAAGCCTGGAGTCAGGAAGACTCATCTTCCCAAGTTCATATCCAGCCTCAGACACTTCCTAGCTGTATGACCCTGGGCAAGTCACTCAACCTTGTTTGCTCAGTTTCCTCATGTGTAAAATGAGAAGGAAACGGCAAATCAGTCCAGTATCTTTGCCAATAACATTCTAAATGGAGTCATGGAGAATCAGACACAAGTGAAATGACTCAGCAGAAACAATAAATGCCTCCTTCTAGGAGAATATAAGCTCATTGAGGGCAGGAACTGCATCTTTTTTCTTTTGTCCCTGCATTCCCAGCAGCTACCAAATGCCCGTCACAAAGTAGATACTTAATACAGAGTCGAATCATCCATTCTAGACTGGTCTCGGGGGGAGCCAGGTGGTGCAGTGGATAGAGTGCCATGGGGCACTCACCTTCCTCAGACTCACCTTCCTGAGTTCAATTCTGGCCCCATACACTTAGTAGCTATGTGACTCTGGGAGATACACTTAACCTTCTTTGCCTCAGTTTCCTCATCTGTAAAATAAGCTGGAGAAGGAAATGACAAATCACTCCAGCGTCTTCTCCCCTTCCCCCCAAAAAAACCCCCAAATGAGGTCATGAAGAGCTGGGCACGACTAAAATGACTAAACGACAAAATGTGCATAGCAATACAGGTGCCTGTAGCACAGTGTGGCTGTGAGGACCAAATAAGGCAATGTATATAAAGTACTGTGCAAAACTAAAAGTTATACAAATGTCAGTTATTAATTCTCATTATGTTTATTTGCGAGGACACAGAAATGTACATACTCTAGGACAATGATTCCCAAATTTTTCAAGTGTTGTGAGGACCTCTTTTTAATGTCACAAATTTTCATAGACTTCCTTGTAATCATAGTTATTATTATATTGCACTGGAATTTATTGGTCAAGAAAATACAAGGTGACAAAAAATTAACTGGGAATTCAGTGATAATTTTATTTACCCCATGGCATATACATACATTTGGGGGGGGAGCATATGCAGTTATCCCTTCTACATTGCAACTTTCTCCATCACAGTTTCAATCTAATGTGGGTCAGCATAAGATATTAAATGGGAATTTGGGGGGAGTTTTGTGGAAGCACTCAAAGGCTAGCAGATAACACAGAAAAGGTTTAGAAACTCAGAAATGCATAAAATATATGTATGGTATTGTATAGTATCAAAGTATTTATCTTTTAATGCCATAATAATTCAAGCTTCTTCTATGGTACGAAGAGAGGCCAAAAAACTGGGGCACTCTGTCCCTACCCTCCACGAGGTGGAAGGGATAACTGTGCAAACAAATGCACAAATTTAGAAAGTAGAAACCCACTGGGTATGGTGGCACACGTATAGAATCTTTGCTACCTGGGAAGCTGGGGCCAGCGGATTGCTTGAGCATTAGAGTTCTGAGCTGAAGTAGACTAAGGTGATTGGGTGTCCACACTAAGTCTAGCACCAATATGGTGAACCCCCAGAAGAAGAAGAAGAAGAACACATATTTTTTTTCTTTTTAATAGTAATACATATTAATAAAGATAGATTTATCCAGTCTATAGAAAAATGCTAGAAGAGTACCCTCTTACATACAAGTGTTGTATTCTGGTCTGATGGTGACCCAGGTTCCTTTGGTGGGCATATGCTAGGTGGAGGCTCCTTCAGGAACACATAGAAAGGAGAAAACTGGTGGGAAGCTCTAGATGCAGGCAGAAATGGCCACATTTCGCCCTGGCAGCAGCAATAGCCAAAGCTCAGGAAGAAGGGTGTAGTGGTGTTGACAAAAGTCTTTCCTGCATGTACTACAGGTCATTTGTAAGTGAAGTGTTCATAATCAGGGAACAGCCTGTACTATAAAAGTCTGATAAGATGGCTGGCTTACAGGATAAGTCTAAGCACTATTTCCCAGCTTTAGGGTTAGAAATGTGTATTATCTGTTATCATCCATGGGACATGCATGACTTTTTTCTTTCATACCATTTTTTTTACCTTTCAGTAATTTATTGTTTTATTTAAATAATATTTTATTTTTCCCTAATTACATGTAAAACAAATTTTAACATTTGTTGTTTGTTTTGTTTTTAAAGTTTTGAGTTCCAAATTCCATCACTCCCTCTTTTCTCTCCCCACTCCCTGAGATGGCAAGCAATCTGATATAGGATATTTCTTTTATACTTTTAAGTATGGGGTAGGGAAGGGGGAATGTTGGACTCAGAATCAGCAGACCTGGATTCTAGCTCTGGTTCTGATTCCCTGTTCCATCTGTATGACTTTGGTTGCATAATTTCACCTTTCAATGCCTTGATTTCTTCATATGTAAAAAAATAAGGGGGTTGGTCTAGATCAGAGATTCTTAACCTGGGCCAATGAACTGTTGTCATTGTTTTAATTTTATTTCTTTGTGATCTCATGTATTTTATTTTATGCATTTAAAAACCTTATTTGGAGAAGGGCTTCATCAGCCTGCCCATAGCACAAAAGCAAGGTTAAAAACCTCTAGTCTCAATTTCTAGGATCCCTTTTCTAGATGCCTGTGAATCTATAATTCTGGCACAATAGAATTTGAAGGTTTGAAGCTGGGACTGTAATAGCAATTCCACACATGTCAAGCTGACTCAAAAGTTCCCTGTACTTTTCTGTTCTCCCTGCCTCTTTATTCCCTGCTGTACCCTTTCTCCTTTGCCTAGCAGAAATCTATAGAAACTGGCTAAGAAGCCCTCAATTCACAGTTGAACATTACCCAGGGTACTAATGAACACAGGCCTCCGGAACTATGAGAACTCCCCCACATTCAGTTGCAAAGTCTGCAATGACAGAAAAACACATTTTGTTCTACTCTGCCATGCTCATGCTGGAGGAGGACAATAGAAAATATGAGAGGCACATTGAGGAACAAAAATAGTATTTAAGGATATGTGTGTGTATGTGGAATATGATTCTGATCGTTATTTTATATGTCCAGCAATTCTTCTTTTCTTGTTTTCCTTCTTCTAAATTTGGATAGATGTATGATCTCATTAATGATATCCATTAGAATATAATCTCCTCAAGGGCAGGACTGTATCCCTTTTGACTATGTAACCTCAGTACTTAGACATAGGAGATGCTTTAATGAATGCTTGTCGATTGACTGACAGATGCAGATTCCCCCTCCAGTGATACAGATTCTAACCCATTCGCACCTTCTCATCAAGTACAACTCTTGCCCATGTCCTTTCAGGAATCTTCCACAAAGAATAAACTCAGTATGCTAGGGGCTTTCCTCTAGTTCTCCTGACCATCAATGGCTAGGAAGAGAGAGAGCATGTAGGATTTCCATGATCGCAATCATGATCGACCGACTTTCCTTTTTGGAGTCGTACATCTCTCTGATAATGTTCTTTATGTCTCTTTTCCTGAGCAATGCTTTGTTGCAAATAACGTTGCAATCAACTTACAAATATCTGATATCTCTTCACTGCCCTTTGGATAACCCATATCTCTAAACTGCCTTGTATTTATTTTGTATTATATGCACGTACACAGTTATTTGTAAAAAAAAAAATATGTTATCTCCTCTGAAAGCTCTACAGACAGTTACACAGGCAGAGAATTTATTAGGTGCTTATTATGTGTATTGTGCTAAGCACAAGATACAGACACAAACAAGCAAGAAAGTCCCTGTCCTCAAGGAGCTTCCGTTCTTATAGAGGAAAACAACACATAATGGAAGCAAAAAAGGAGAGGTGAGGGGGCAGAATATACATGGAACAGCATGGTATGGAGTAGACCCCAAATAGAGTGGAGTCCTGGCCCCCATCAAGATAAGGCCAAAGCTGACTTATCAGAATCAAGGGACCCTGAGACAGAGTCCAAATTACAGGTTATGAGTTGATTGCCCAAGTGGAGGCAGCATGGCTGAAGCAGATTGGGATATGAGAGCAGGAACTGTTTCTTCTTTTTTGTTTTTATATCCCCAGTATCTAACCCAGTGTATGACACATAGTAAGTGCTTAATAAGTACTGGTTGATTGATTAAATTTTTTGGAAACTATGGTTTCATGACTCACAGCCATATAGCATAGAAGAATACTGGAAAGGATTTACTTTATTTCACTAGGAAGGCTAAGAGACATTTAAAGCAATGAGCAATTTCTCGAAGTTTGGTCTTCTATTCTGGACTCAGTTCATTGTCCAGCTGCAGTATCTGTATAAGACATATACAATGAAGGAACATATGTTATACCAACAACATATGATAGTCTGGACAACAACATTCATTATCCATTTGCTTTGTTTTGTTTTTTTCTTTTCTGTGTGGCTCATCAGTTCCAAACTCTTTTGAGTAATTATAGAACTCATTTTGGAGGCTCTGACATATCCAGGGCCTTCAACTCCTCGTTTTTCTCCATTGGAGTTAAAAAGGCTCAAGGTTCAATGTGGCCCACTGGCATTAGTAATACAAATGCTTACATGCCTTAAGAGTGTACCCAATATGGCAGATCTTTAATAAACCTTGTTTT
Source organism: Phalanger gymnotis (assembly GCA_028646595.1). Taxonomy (NCBI): domain Eukaryota; kingdom Metazoa; phylum Chordata; class Mammalia; order Diprotodontia; family Phalangeridae; genus Phalanger; species Phalanger gymnotis. Next base: position 221,608,786 of record CM053626.1, on the reverse strand, counting down.
ATTTTGGCTGAAAGAAGGCTTGGGTCAAATTCATTAGGGCAGGACCTGGCATGTCCCTGCTTTGGGGTCTCAGCACCCCTAAACCTTAACAAAAAGAATACTTCTGAAGTATTAAAGGAAAATTTTGTTTTTTCAATGTTTTAGTTTGTTTTTGCAGACCTGAAATTAAGGTTCAAACTGGGTGATTGCCATAGGATAGGATTATTTGAAAGAATGGGGGAAGATTGCCCTGACTACCAATGTGTTCCTTTCATAAGCTCATTGTGAGAAGGAATTATTTCATTCTTTGTACTTATATTCCCAGGTTCTAGCATAATGCCTGGCACACTTAAGTAGACATTTATTAAATACCTGTCTGATTGGTTGTAACATCATTTGAAATGTCCCCATTAGAATCAGAGATTTTAAGACCTGAAATGAACCTTGGAGGGCATCTAGTCCAGGATAATTTCTCTGAGTTAACATGCATCCTTTTTTTACAACATAAATTTACCTCTGGGAAGGGACAATATGTCAAGCTAGTATTGGTCATTCAAACCTTAGGGTGCACTAGCTTACCAGCTCAGTTTCTTCTTCAACAGCTAGATTGGAGAAGAGAATGGCTGTGTAGTGGAAGAGGGTGACATAATTTTGGAACACGGGAAATTGCCCAAGGAGGTTCATAGTGAGCAGTGTGAGATTGCTAGGTACTCTAGATAAGGGGGAAGACACTACCAAAAGAGGGAAATAGGACACTGAAAGTGGGGGTGGAGAGCATCCCTTTTGACAGTCTTTGTCTATTGCATAGTTTTGTCTTTGGTTGGCCATGATAGAACCAACTGAATTCTCTATGCACATATTCTCTGTACACTTGCAAATAAGGATCTTAGATAAAGTGAACAAAATGAGACAGCGTCAGCCATGACATCTAACAAGGTTCTAAGGGCCTCTTTTCTGTTTTTTATGTCCTAAGATTCTTCCTGCAAGCTTCATAGTCAGGATTTCAGTTCTTTCACAAGACCACAGGACACCATTTCCTTCTCTTCCTCCTTTTCCACCTACCCATTGTCTGCAAATACCTAACATGTTTTCCCTCTAACTTCCTTTTGGCTCCAAATTTCTCAGAAAAACCACAATGGACCTTGAAGATTACACTAATTATTTAAATGTTATACTCTAGTATTGCCAATATCCTCCAGCAGTTAGTTGCATCTCTCTATCTATTCAAGTTAAGTCAAGTTGTAAGTGATTTATTAAGTGCCTAATATGTACCAGGTACTGTGCTAAACACTGTAGATACAAAGAAAGGCAAAAACAGTCTGCCTTCAAGGAGCTGGCAGTCTTACAGGGGAAATAACATGCAAACAACTGTGTACAAACAAGATATGTACAAGACAAACTGGAGATGATATAGCAGAGGGAAGAAACCAGCATTAAGGAAAATCAAGAAAGGCTTCCTCTAGATTTGTGATTTTAGATGAGGTTTTGAAGAAAGAAAGCTGGGGAAGCAAGAAGACAGAAACAAGGAGGGAGAGAATTCCAGGCATGTGGAACAGTCCGTAAAAAGACACTGAGTCAGAAAATGGAGTATCTTGATTGGGGAACAGCAAGGAGGCCAGTGTTTCTGTAGAGTACAAGGAGGGGAGTTCATATCCATTCATTTAAATCCATTCTATATATAAAGTACTAACATAGGGCATAGAAACTAAGACCATCAAGACTTAGTCCTTGCCCACCACTACTTCCCAATCATCTCTGCGTCACGCTCCTCTCCCCCATTCCACTTTCCAACTCTGGCTCTGATTACAATAATCAAATCAAAATATCATTCCCTGTAAAGATTTGTCAGTCAATTGCCTCATTACTCCAATTACCATTCTCTGACTTCCTTTTCCAAAACATTCCTCCTTTATTTCGAAGTCCCTTATCAGTGCTGTAATCCCTTATTGGAATATGAATTCTTCCAGGGAAGACTGTCTAGCTTGCTTTTATTTGTATTCCCCAGCATTTAGCACAATGTCCGGCATATAATAAGAATTTTTAAAGTTCTTTCCTTTTTTTTCTTTCCTTTTTTCTTTCTCCTTTCTTCCTTCCCTTCTTTCCTTTATCGTTATGCCTTCTTTCCTTCCTTCTTTCTTTCTTCCTTCCTTCCTTCCTTTCTTTCTTTCTTTCCTTCTTTCTTTCCTTCTTTCCTTCTTTCTTTCTTTCTTTCTTTCTTTCTTTCTTTCTTTCTTTCTTTCTTTCTTTCTTTCTTTCTTTCTTTCTTTCTTTCTTTCTTTCTTTCCTTTCCTTCCTTCCTTTCCCTTCAGTAAAATTTTGTAGTCTAGTTATTACCATATGAAATGTTCAAATTACCTGTCATCTTCCTACTGTCAATATTCAATAGATGCTTTTATTCGACTAGTCACATTCAGCTGCAATAGCCATGTCAATGACTGGACCATCAAAAGAGTTTTCAAAATGTTATGGGTTTCCTAGTAGATAATTATTTGATTTTTCTGCCCAGGGGCAGATAGTTTCATCACTCTTGGTACAAAGTCAAGCTAAAAGCGGGAGCTGCCGTAAGCATGAAAAAGTCTCTTGTCAGGCACAGCTCCAGTTCTACTTCCTCCAGGAAGTAAGTCTTTTCTGATGATGCCAGCCTGCATTTATCTCTTGTCTCTCTGAAGTCCTTTCATGCTTATTGTCTGTACCATAAAGTGACATTTCTATCTCTAAATAGACTTTGAGGTTGCTGGGCAAGTTCTTTTTAGTTCCTCTAAGGCAGTATTAGACTTGGACAGTTGCTACCAGACAGTCGGTGGTGCCTGAACTTTGTGGCATATGGTAAGATTGTTGTTTAATTTTTTTTCTTATAACACTGCATAACCACAACAGTTAGGCTTGCATGAATAACTGAGAGAAGTAAGAATTTAAGGCACTCAATTTACATATAGGCTTTCTATCTTTAAAGCTATTCATTTATGCAGAATGAGACATATTTTTGGATAAGGCCAATGTGTGGGCTTGTTTTGTTTAGCAATGTTTATTTTTTACAGGTGCAACAATGGCCATTCTTTGGAGCTTAGAATTGCTAGCCAACCAGGTGAGTTGGCTCAGCATTTGACCACCAAGGAGATGAAACAACCGTATGGATGATTCAGTGCTTCTAACTCAACCTAGTCAAGTAGCTGACCTCTAAATCAGAGAAACATCAAGCAGAAGCAAAGCAAGGTTCTTCTTATCTCCCAGAAGGCCTAGACTAGGTTGTCAGCTCCCCACCTCCCCATTGCTTAAACCTAGCAGAATGGCAATCTGATGGAGGGGTGAAGAGAAACATTGACAAATATCTGTGAGAGAAAAGAGAACAACGTGCACTGAGAAGTTAAGGAGGAAGACCTCACTCTCAGCTAGTTTAGGGAGAAGGGGGAAAATGTCATGGAGGAGCTAACATTTGAGCTGTCCCTTGAAGGAATTGAGGAACTTTAGCAGACAGAAAGGAGTGAGTCTATTCTAGGCATCAGTAAGCAAAACCATACCCCTGCTTAAACACTAAATTGGCCTTAATCTTTAATGGGATAGCGGGACCATGTGCTTCAGGCAATCGTTAGTGGCAAGAATGGGGCACAGAGGTGTTCAGGGAAGACTAGTGCCTCTGGTGTGAAGGCTTGCCAACTCCTTTTCTGGGCTGTTTTCTACCTTTGGTGTCCGCCTGCTACCCAATTCTTACCTGTGACTCCAAGAAGCTCTAGCATGTGCAACAGCCACACCCCACTAACCCAGTTTAGCAATAGGGCTAAACCAGGTTGAGGGTAACCTATGGGGCCTCAAACCAGTCAGTGAGTTAGGGGAGTGTCTACCCAAAGCGTATGAAGACTTCCCAAGGTAGAATGGGTAGATGAGAACAATTTATTCCAACAGCCATGAAGGAGGCTGAAGCAGGCTCTGTGAAGTACTTTGAGCTTGGTTAGATATCAAAGTCATCCACTGCATCTGGGCTGTCACCAGTCATCTCTACTTTTGTTTGCCACTGGACTCTGATGATTATGGAAGAGAGAGAGAGGCTTAAGACTTTGTGCAACTCTGCCTCACTTAAATCCAATTTATGTGCAAATTAAAAGGCAGCACCCATATAATTTTACCATTTTTACCTACCTCAAAGTCCTATGGTGACAGGCAAGTTATGAAGAAGCAGGTACACTAGGAGCTGTAGTTGTCACCTTGCACAAAGACAGCCTAGGCCATATGGTCATCTTCTCACTGGGCTGAAGCAGCAGTGGGATTCAGCAGCCCCCTGGGTGTCTGAGCAGACATTTTAAGGACCACATTGCCCACCTCCTGGCACGAGAAAGTGGCTAAAAAAGGTACCATAAAAATTGTCTGCTTCACCCAACCCTGGCTTTCTTACTGTGGCAGGCAATGATCCTACCCTGTAATCAAAACACGAAAAAATGTACAAAATGAAGATGATTTTACTTACCATTGGTACACAGAATGTATGCATGCTTATGAACAATACAAAATCCAGTAGACCTGAAAGATGAACAGTTCTTGTTGCAAGAGAATTCAGCAAGTATCACATCCAAATAGCAGCCCTGAGTGAAACAAGGCTGGCAAATGAAAACTAGATTATCAAAGTTAGTAGCCACAGTGATGGGGAATACCATGAGGCTGATGCAGTTTTCACAATCAAACTGATCTAGTCAACAACCTTATATGCCTCCTCAGAGATGACAGGCTCATGACAATGCAATTGCCACTTGCAGGAAAGTGCCATGCCATCATCAATGCTTATGTTCCTACCATAACAAACCCTGATGAGGTCAGAGAAAAATTTTATGAAGATCTGGAGACCCTCATCATCAGTGTACCAAAAGAGGACAAGCTTATAATTCTGGGTGACTAATGCCAGAGCCGGCACACACTGTCAGACAAGGCAGAGAGTCCTTGGGAGGAATGGAGTTGGGAACAGCAACAGCAATGGTCAATTACTACTGAAGACTTGTGTGTGTCATGGCCTTCCCATCACCAACACTATCTTCCATTTACCTAAACACAATAAAACTTCGTGGATCCACCCTTGTAGCAAATATTGGCATTTAATAGATAATTTCATTGTGAGGAGAAGAAAAAAACAGGATGAGAGAGTGACAAAGCAATGTGTGATGTAGAGTGCTGAAACAATCATAGACTTATCCTTTCCAAATTAAACATTCACATTCAATAAAAATGGTGGCTCCAAGGCAAGAGAGCTAACAGAAGACTTAATGTCAACAGTGTCCAGTGCTTCTCTGTGAGTGAACAATTTCTTGCTTAGAGGGAAGTTGAGCCAGGCACAGTTGACAACAGTGGAGCAGAAAAGATGTGGGCAGCTTTCAGAGAACTGATGTACAGCACTGCATTTACTCATCTGGGCCAGAACACTTGGAAACCTCAACATTAGTTTGATGAAAATGATGGGGAAATTCAGAAGTTGCTAAATGAAAAATGAGAACTCGGTCTGTAGGGTTTACCAGAAAGATAGTTCATCTGCCTTTAAGAAGTCAGTGTTAAACTCCATCAAAAGTAAAGTGCAAGCAAAGCTTAGGGAGAGGTGGGATTCTTTGCTCAGTAAGAAGACAGATGAAATTCAGTTTTACACTGATAATAACAATCCAATGCATTTTTATGATGCCTATGATGCATCTCAATTACTGAGTGCTAAAGGAGCCACATTGATTAGTGATAAGTACATGATCCTGGAGAGATGGGCTGCACACTTCCATAGCATTTTCAATAGACTGTCATCAACCAATGCCAAAACCACTGACCATTTACCTCAGGTGGAAATCAGTCCCTCTCTAGTTGAACTTCCAACTGAAGAAAAGGTTTTGAATGCCATTAGGCTCCTCTCCTGTGTCGAAGCACCCGGTGCTGATTTTATTCCAGCTGAGATTTACAAGGTGGGGGGACCTACTGCTCATACAAAAGCTGACCAAACTGTTCTGGGTTATATGGCAAGGGGAGGTTATCCCCTAGAAGTTCAAGTAAGCCTCCACTGCCCAGCTCTGTAAAGGAAAAGGAAATAGGTTGTCCTGTGCAATCACAGCAGGGTTTCTCTCTCAGTCATTGCTGGCAAGATTCTTGCTAGAGTTCTCCTTAATAGGCCGATGGTTCACCTGGAAGATGGTTATCTACCCAAGAGCCAGCATGCCTTCAGAAAGGGCAGAGAAGGGTCAATATAGTGTTTGTTGCCCAACGACTCCAAGAGAAATGCCAGAAGCAGAACAGACATCTATCCACAATGTTCATCAACCTGACCACGGCCTATAATATGAAGTATTGTGGAACATCATGGCAAAATTTGGTTGCCCAGAGAAGTTCATCAGTATTCTATGCCATGCCCTCACACTTTCCCAGTCACCAGTGGAGTGAAGCAGGGTTCTGTGAATGCTCTCATGCTTTTCAGCATGATGTTTCAGCAATACCTTTAAGAAGGATGAAAACAATATCAAAGTCAGCTTCCACACTGATGGTAAACTATTTAACTTATAAAGGCTACAAACCAAAACTAAAGTGGAGGGAAAATTAGTGTGTGACTTTTTGTTTGCAGGTGATTGTGCACTTCATGCAGCCTCTGAGGTTGAGATGCAGTGATATGTATCGATTCTCTGCTGCTTGAGCTAATTTTGGCTTGGCAATACCAAAAAAAGAGAGGCTCTCCACCAGCCAGCACCTCACCACCCACATGTGGAACCATCAGTTATAGCAAATGGGGAAATTTTGAATGCTGCAGAGAAGTTCACTTACCTCGGGGATGTACACGTAGATGATGAGGTTGACACAGGCATTGCCAGAGCCAGCTCAGCACTTGGGAGACTTTGAAGAACAGCGTGAGAGACAAGTGACATTAGGCTTCCTACCAAACTGAAGGTCTACAGAGCCGTTGTGCTGATCTTACTGTTGTACACCTGTGAAGTCTGGACAATATACCAGCACCATGCCAGGAAACTGAATTGCTTCCATCTTAATCGTCTTAGGAAGATTCTGAGGATCACCTGGCAAGATAAGGACACTGAGGTCCTTTCCTGAGCTGAACTGCCATGCATTTAAACTCTACTGCAGAGAGTACAATTATGATGAGCTGACACTTTGTTCGAATGCGAATACATCTGCTTATGTGATATTTAAGGCAAGTGCAAGGTGAAGGTCAGAAGAAGTAATTCAATGACACTCTCAAGGTCTCTCTGAAGAACTTTGGAATCAATTGTGAGATATGGAAGACACTGGCACAGGACCTGCCCATAGCAAAGAAGGCGCTGTGCTCTACAAGTCAAGCAGAATTGCACTAGCTCAAAAGAAACGTGAAGTGCACAAATTTAGAGACAGACATCTCCACTCCAAATGTTCGTGTGGACTATTGTGCCTGAGCTGCCTTCAGAAGAGCCTTCTGAGCTCATATTGGTCTGATTAGCCACAGTCGGACACAATATACCTTGACTCCAACACAGTGATCTTTTTGGTCCTCTTCAAGCACAAAGGGCAACAACCCATCAGTGACAAGAATAAGTAAAGAAAAAACAAAAGGGATGTGGAAGCAAAGATGGGGCTGGTAAACCAGGATTGGGTCAAAACATTTTACTTTTGAGGCTGCAGTGTAACAGATTGGATTGCAAATGATTACCATTTCCTGTATGCACTGGCGTAGAGTGGGGCTGTATACAGCCTGGGACTGTATCCTCTGGTCTTAATAATAACTGGACAGTAAAACTGTAAATATGCACCCCTTTATCCTCCTACCAATGGGCCGCTGCAGGCCATTTTCACAGCTTCTTTGCCATTTTGTTTCCACTAATCTTTAGCTACTATTTAGAAGGCTGGTGTTAATTATCTCACACATCTCTTTATCTCATTTAGAGTACTAAAGTGCTTCCAGAAGCTCTTAGCTTCTCCGAATTTAAGATATCTCTCCTTCAGTCCTGCCTCTTGGGATGACAACAATAGTATCATTTATATTGTGTTTGGGGCAGCTAGGTGGTGCCACAGTTAAACGAGCACTGGGCTTGGAGCCAGGAAGATCTGAGTTCAAATTCCACCTCAGACACTTGCTAGCTATGGGGCTGCGGGAAAGTTACTCAAACCCCATTTGTGTCAGTTTCTCATTTCTAAAATGGAATCACACTGGAGAAGGAAGTGGCAAACTACTCCAGCACCTTTGTCCTCCTTTGTCCCACTTATCTGGGTTTTCTGCCGCACATTTTTTATAAATATTTCGTAAGCTCTTTTCTTATTTTCCCCCAAAATATCTATCATTGACTCTTTCACTCCTCCCACCATCTCTGCTTATAAACAATAAAAAAACTCGCTTGTAACAAAACAGTCTAGGCAACCAAAAACATTAATACATTAATTGTATATGAAAATACATTATTGCAGATTTGGAAATTAATACATTAATTGTATATAAAATTGTGTATCTCATTTTGTACCTCTGCTAAGATGCTTCATCATCAGACTTCTGGAGTTGTGACTAGTCATTGCATTGGTCAGAATTTTTAAAGTTCTCAAAGTTATTTTCCTTTACAAAGTTGTAGAAGTTGTTTTGTTCTCCTTCAATTTTGCTTGCATCCCACCCACCCAAGGTGCTTGCTAAATACTTTTTTAACATTGCCCAACACTTGGTTTCAAACTGAATTTCTGGTTTTCTCTCAAACTTTGTGTATCTCAGCTATCCTCCAAGCCATGTGGACCCCTTAGTGTTTCTCAAACACTGAACAACATACCCCTCACCACCTTAGCAATTTCCTATATCCATGTTTTTGCTTTCTCTAGTCTTTTTACAATTAGAATGCTGTTGGTCCTATGGCCCTCTTCCACTATTGAAATCATGCCCATTCCGTGAGATCCCAGTTGAAATTCTGCCTCCTCCACAATCCCCCAGACAGATGCTGCAAATGTTATCTACTTGCGTGTCTTGGCACCATGGTATTTTGAATTGGAGTCCATTCTCCCTAAAGACCTTGTATGGAAAGGGGAAAGAATACCCCCTCCATTTTGTAGGAATGTTCTTGCTCTACCTTCTCAGAAAATCCCCTTTTCTAATGGAATTCCACTAATTGATAATTGACAACACCTCAGTGGTAGTTCAGGCATAGTAGTACTAGAAATGCTAGCACCACATAATTAATCCTAAAAGTCTGAGGTGAGTAATTGTCACCTCTGCCCTCGTTACCCCAACCTATGAGTGTAAGTACCCAGTTGGGTGATGGCCCCAGAACAGAACATTAACACACAGGGAACCAAGAAAGGTTTCTTAAAGGAGGCATCATTAGGACTGAAACCTGAAGGGAACTAAGTGTTACAAGAGGTAGGGGAGAGGTGGACGAGCCTGTCAGGCCTGAGTGGCATGGGGAGGAGATGAAGAACAGCTACTCCTCCAGTTTGGTTGGAACATAGAATTTGTGAGAATAGTAATTTATAATCATCCTGGCAACGTTGGTTACAGACAGATTGTGAAGGACTTGTGGTTTGTCCTTCGTTCTTGAAGAGGACCATGACTTCAGGAAGATGATGCCATGACTTGCAAGTGAATTGGATTTAAGTGAGGGAGGTCTGTGCAAAGTCACCAGCCTCATTTTCTCCTCTGGAGCCATTTAGGTCCAGTGGCCAGATATCAATCAGGACAACTTCAGATGGCCCAGCTGTGAAGGACTTAAAATGCTAAAGAAGAGTTTTTATTTTATCCTAAGGGTTATAGAGAGTCACTGAAACTTCTTGAGCATGAGAGTGACATAGGCAGTCCTTTGCTATAGAATTTTTTCCCCCAGCCATATGGGGGCTGGGTTATACAAGGGTGAGACAGAATGCAGGAAAGCTAACTAGGAAGTCATTGCAATAGTAAGAAGTGGTGAACTTGGCCGGAATGTAGAGAAAGGGACAGAAAACTTGTGAAGGTTGGTGTGAGTAATTCACAACACCCCAGTGGAAGCTCAGGTATAAGAGCACTAGAAACAGTACTGGAGAATGAAGAGCCAAGGATCACTCTGAGTCATGAATTTGAGGGACTAAAAGGATGGTGGTGCCCTGGACAAAAATAGGTAAGTAACAAAGGGTAAGTTAAGGAGGAAAGATCATGAGGCCTATTTTGGATACGTTGATTTTGAGATGCCTTGGGAACAATCAGGTACAAATATCCAGGGCATAGTAGGGGTTAATGTCAGGACAGAGGTTTGTGGGTTGCCTCTGAACAGGATGGAAGGAGGCATCTGCATAGAAATGAACATTTTAATCTCTGAGAGATGATTACATTCATGCGAACAGAGAGGAGAAGGAATAAGATAGGCACACCCTCAAAGCAGGTGTGGGACCGGATGACGATCCTGAAAAGGAGGCCGGGAAGGAAGAGGGAGGAGTTGAAGGGAAGGGAACAAGCATTTATTAAGCACCTGCTAAATGACTGGCACTACGCTAAGCTCTTTACAAAGATAAGCCAGCAGACAGGCAGGAAAAGGATCAGGAGAGAATCATTTCACAAAAACCCAGGTAAAAGATACTAATCAGAAGAGATGAGTGGTTAATCAATCAAGAAATATTTATTAGGCATACCTAATAAATGGTGTCTGTCTCTTCAGAGAAGTCAGGAAGGATAGAGACATAAATAAAGCACTTCAACAGCTTCCTTACTTAGGGTAGGTACTGCGGACAGTGTCCAATTTATGTATTAGGGCCTAGTATATGTCTGTGGGTCTGTAATCCCTATTTTATCATGTGAGAGCTCTTTTAAAATGCCTTTTCATCTAAAAATATCTTTTTAAAAAGCCACAAAATACGTCATAGCTAGGCCCACTCAGATAAATCAGATTCCAAATAGGACTTTTGTTCCTGTCTTGAAAGTCAACAAATTCAAGCTTGGGATGACTGATCAGGGAGATCTAAGAGAAAATAATAAATTTTCTTATTCCCTTTAGACTCATTCATTCTTTTTTCTTCCCATCTTAAAAATAATATCCCCTCTTACTTATAGCTTTGTACAACTGTAATTAATGAGGTCTATATATATTACTATATTTCTACTGTATGTTCCCATTGGGCAGAACTAGGGGCAATGAGTAGGAGTTGCAGAGAGGTGAATTTGGGTTTAATGTCAAGTGAAATTTTCTAATAATTAGAGCTATCTAAAAGCAGAAAAGGCCATTAATAATACCTTGACAAACCCCAGTCCTAGACTACAACTGCTATCTGCCATCTTCATTCCTACTTACATGCTGCTGAATGGATCTGGAAGAAATCATAAAACCACGCTGACTGGATGAACTACGAATTCTGCTAGCTGACCTCAACTGAGCTCTCACCACAGCAAGACAATTCTATTAGTTCTCCCTAATTGACTTCCTGTCCCAAGACAACACCTCAGTGGCTTTTCTAAACCTCACTTTTCCTATGCTATTCCTTCCTCCACCCTCGTTGCTCCTTCTACCTCACTGAGAAAGTTAAGGCCATTTGAAGGCAGTTCCCTTTGCTCTCCCTTTCCTTATTACATGGTCTCCTGACACCCCCCCCCCATAGGTCCTCCATCACTGACTTCTCTGATGAAGAGGTGGCCCTTCTTGCCAAAGTCAACTCATCTACATGCACCTTTGATTCCATCTCTTCCTTTCTTCTCCAGAAGATTGCCCCTACCATCATCCCTATATTCTCTCTGATCTTTAGTCTATCTACTGGCTTCTTCCCACATGCCAACAAAAAATAATAAGAGCTAGCATTTATATAGAGAGTTAGCAAAGTGATTTACATTACATCTGTACAACAACCATGTGAGGTAGGTGCTATCTTAATCCCCATTTTAAAAGGGAGGAAACCGAGGCAAAGAAAGGTTAAGTAGATTGCCTAGGGTCACACAGCTAAGCAGGATTGAACTTGTCTTCCTAATTCCAAGTCTCCTCCATCCTTAAAGAAACTCACTAGACATTGCTATCCCTGACAACTGTCATTACTTCTCCCCTCCTCAGCTAGATTCCTGGAAAAAGCCATCTACAATCATTTCATCAACTTCCCATCCTCTTGGCTCTTATCCCAACCCTTGGTAATAATCTGGCTTCCAACACCACCTTTCAATCAAAACCATTACCTCCAAAATTATTGATGATATGTTAATTGCCCAATCTAATAAGCTATCTTTCTTGACTATTCTTTACCATTTGACAATATTGATCACCTTCTCCTACTAAGATACTCTCTCCTCTGTGGATTTTGATCAATGTCCACTCTTAGTTCTACTATCTGGATCTTTTACTGGATCTTCATTCATGTAATTCCCATTAATTATGGGTGACCCCAAATATCTGTCCTGGGCCTTCTTCTCTTTTCTCTCTCTGATCTCATCAGCTCCTAGGAGTTCAATTATCATCTCTCTGCAAATTCCAGATCTATTTTTATACAGCTGCAGTGGCTCTCCTGGGCCCCAGCTCTACATCACCAACTGCCTGTTGGGCATTTCAAACAGGAAGTATTCTCATCTCTTCTGAACTGCCCTATTACATCCAAAGACATCAGCATCTGTCCTGTTGCCCAAGTTTGCGACCTTGCTGTCATCTTTGACTCAGCTCTCTCACTTATCCCACATACATAATCAGCTGCCGAGTCTCAAAATTTCTTTCCTTACAGCATCCCATTAGTATGGAAGCAACATTGTTAGATTATTGGTGGTGGGAAGTACTTTAAAAATTAAAAAAGAGGATTAAGTGTTTTCATTAAGCAGCGTTGCTCTCAGCTCAGAGAGCATATTATAATCATTGCTAAGCTCCAGGACTGCTTTCACTTAGCTTAAACACACATTCTGAGACAACCTTGAGCTTAGTATTCTTTGGCTGAAAGATCCTTTGCAAATGAACCAGATCTTATTTCAAGCCATTATTTCAGGCTCTGCCATTGGAGGAAAGTAAACAATATCATTTCCTGAGCTATCAATCCAGCCCCAGCAATGAATTCTACTTAATGAGAGAATTTGCAAGATAAGAATGTTTCTTTCAAATTCCCTGGATGTCAAATAATTTATATGATTGATTTTTTCCAAGGGGTCTGTAACACAGTGAACTACTGGTGATCATATCTGCTTACCCTTAAAATATTATGCTTCTCTAGATGGTTTTAGAGAGGAAGGTTTCTTTTCCCATGGTAAATAATAAATGAGTTGGCAAGAAAGTGGCTGAGACTGACATCCAGTGAAATATTGGGATGTTTGGGCCCACAAAAAGAACAGGATACAGCAAGGTATAGTGTAATCCTGAAGAGAGATTCCCATAACTGATCAACCCACATAAATCTTTATACATTTAACTGATGTCAAAGTATTAAAGCATTTGGGTATCTGAAAACCCGAAAAAAAGAAAGAGCACTTAGGGTGGATGGCCTAAATAAACAAGGCACGCCAGATAAAATATCTTCTCCCCCCTCCCTCAGCTTGGTGACTGTGGAAAACACATTATTCTTCCAGTCATTGAGCAAGTACCCAATTGCCCTCCAAGGCAGATTGTCACGCTTCATGGGTTCCGCTTGTATCCACATTTTGATCCATATCAAAATTCACACATGCCAAAGATGTTATTCAGTCTATTTTGCAGAGGCTCTTGGCCAAGTTGCTATTACTACTGTAATCAAAAAGAGCCTATAGCCCCCGCAGCCTTTACCTCTCACAAAAGTATAAACATTTACATGATAACAGCCAGACAACTCAAGAGTCTGACAATCCCCCTACCTTGCTCCAAAGCCTACTACCCAAGAAAGTTATTGGCCTTCTATTGTCTTCCCTGTCTTCTCAAAAATGGTTGGCCAATCATCTGTGCTCCTTCCCCACAGCATACTAGAAAAACAGTGTCAGAAGCTGACGTTGGTTGTAGACCAATGGTCTAGAGCTTTTGGGATGTCATATTTATTTTTAAATTGAAGGTCTGCTTACAGTTTTAATACAAGTTTGGTAATTACAAGGTTCAAGATTTAGTTCAATGCAAGATAAAATGGAGCACACCACAAGACAGTTAAGCAAGGCAGCTTTCTAAAGGGGACATATTTACAATAAAGAAAGACAGGGAGGGAGGATGAAACCAGGTCAGATCTAATGGGACCCTGGGTGGAGTAAGGCATCCTGCTGGGTCCCCAAATGGAATGGGGCTCCAAAACCAGTAAAGCTGAGTGGGTTTTTACAGTGTTCTTCTCTGGGCTGAGGGCAATCAGGCATTGGAGTCAGTGTTAGGATTTTGGATCTATGGTATAGGTCAAAGTTCCAGCCAGACTGGTACTGATTCGTGTTCAGGGGAGAATGCCTGGAGAATTGGTATCTAGTTGATGTTCAGACACTGGAAGGAAATGGGGCCTTTGGCCATCACGCTTTCACAAAGTGACTCAGGGGTTTTGAGCTTCCCTAGGCCTTTGTTTAGTTGGGGAGAAGGAAGAAGAGGATGCTGTATTCCATATACGGACCTTGCTAATTTGGCAAGAGAAGAGTGGGATGATAAAAAGAGAATCAAAGAACTGGGTTGGGTTCATGATTTTGTCACTGACTTGGCTTGCTGGCTGAAGTTTCCTCTCAGTTTCTTCATCTATAAAATGGGCATAGTAATAGTTACCTCTCACCTCAAAGTTGTCATGACTCTCAAAGACTTTGTCATTAAAAGTTTTACATGAAAGATGAAGCATTAATATAATAAAAACAAAATAAGCTTTCCTTTTGTTTTAAAGCTTAGGGTGACCCTGTACCAGGTAACCTTCTGTTAGAACTTAGAGGTATATTGCTGATTTAAGTGGGCTTGTCTGCCACAAGATTTAAACTAGGATTTGAGAACCTTTCAAATACCAAAACAAATGCTCCCCTGTGGAAGATAAGTCTGTTAACCTACATCTTTGTAACCAGTAAAAATTAACTTCCTAAAGAAAGTTTTATACTTGGTGAGGAGATACAAAGGAAACAAGAGACACAGTCCTTTCTGACCTTTATTGCTAAAAGGGGGGGGGGGGAGCTGTAGTTAGCAATGTTTGTGGCGGAGTAATACACACACACACACACACACACACACACACACACAGAGTCAGTTGAGTGGGAATGAATTGGAAGAGAACTTGGAGAGAGATTTTGAATTGTGGTAAAGGTAGTTGGTAGTGCAATGACCTGGTTCATACATGGTATCAGACACTATACAGCTTTGTGACCCTGGGCAAGTTACTTAACCTTTGTTTGTCTCAATTTCCTCAACTTTGAAATGGAGATAATAATAGCTATGAAAATCAAAGGAGGTAACATTTGTAAAAAGCACTTAACATAGTGCCTGGCTCGTAGTCAGCACTATATGGATGTTTATTGCTTCCCTCCCATAGGACATAAGGCTCCGTTGCCTGAGACCACAGAACAGCATCCATGGGGAGAGAAATAAAGACTTTTGGTCCCATGGTGGGAGAGATCACAAGTGCCGCCAAGGAGGCTGCTGATGGGAAGGGAACAGGACATGTGTGGGAAGAGCTCACTTAGGGTAGGCCTGCTAGAGGAAAGAAGCAGCCTCCTCTGATGGCTTCCCATTGTAACTAGGTATTCTTGATAATTAGGCGCTAAGGTCACTTGTTTCTATCTGCTAAAGGAACACACACTGTTATTTTGACATCCTGGGGCAAAACTGTTGTCAATCTCCCCTAATTATGGCTCTGGGGGAAAAAGACATAACGCTAGATAATATGTACAAATACGGCTAGTCTAGGTACAGATAGGTGGCGCAGTGAGTAGAGCACTGGCCCTAGAGTCAGGAGGAGCTGAGTTCAAATCTGGTCTCAGACACTCGACACATGTACTAGCTGTGTGACCTTGGGCAAGTCACTTAACCCCAATTGCCCTGCCAAAAAGCAGGAAAAAAAAAAGGAAATCATAGTAGCTAAGTGACACAATACGGTATATTGGATTAGATTTCAGGATAGCTAGATTTAGCCCCATCTAAGTAATTGTGTCATGTTGAGTAAGATATCTCACTTCTCAGCCTCAATTTCCTCATCTGGAAATAAGGGGTTTGGCCTAAAGGATCTCTGAGGTCCCTTTCAGGTCTAAAATGCTATTCTGTAATGGTTAGAAACATAGCTAAATCACAGATGGGCTCCCTGATATGTATTGGAGACATTTCATAGTAGTCAACTGAAAGAACAGCCACATCTTCTCTTGTGTCCTAGGTTGAGATTAATCTTATCCCTAACCCTTAAGCAATCACCAGTAACAGAATTGTGAAACTGAGAAACTTTGTGTTCC
>CM053626.1:221574626-221592473 GCA_028646595.1 Phalanger gymnotis | reverse complement strand
TTTTCCTTCCTTCCTTCCTTCCTCCCTTTCTTTCTTTCTTTCTTTCTTTCTTTCTTCCTTCCTTCCTCCCTTTCTTTCTTTCCTCCTTTCTTCCTTTCTTCCTTTCTCTCTCTCCCTTCCTCCCTCCCTCCCTCATTCTCTCTTTTCCTTCCTTCCTTCCTCCCTTTCTTTCTTTCCTCCTTTCTTCCTTTCTTTCTTTCTTCTTTCCTTCTTTCCTTCCTTCCTTCCTCTCTTTCTTTCTTTCTTTCTTTCTTTCTTTCTTTCTTTCTTTCTTTCTTGATGACATTAGGTGACTTGCCCAGGGTCACATAGCTAGTAAGTGTCTAAGGCCTAATTTGAGCTCAGGTCCTCCTGACTCTAGGGCCAGTGTACTATCTACCATGCCACCTAGCTGCCCCTACTCCTTATTTATTTCCTCTTTTCTGCTGTTTTTGTCCCCTCTTCTCACACTTGTTTATTGTATTTTTAATTTATGGAGTAAAACAAGCATTTCCATGACAAAATATAATAAAAAAGATGATTTCACATGAATCTGCAAATCTATTATGTAAAACATGCTATCCTTTTAAATACAACGTATATATGTATATATATAATATATAATAGTTATCATGTAAATTTCTTTTTTTTTCCTTTTTTTCTTCCCTCTGACCAATATCTTACACTATTTACCAAGATAAATCCAAAATGGATACATGTCCCCTACTCTCAAAAGCACTCTTTCTACCCCATCTGCCCTGTCATAGAGGAAAGCAATCAGATATAAAAATAAGACCTACTGTTGGGCCCAATGGACAAGGGTACTATATCTCCTCCTCTCTCTTCATTAAAGGGATCCTCTCAGCTCCAGTTCCAGGCACACACACGGAGCTGGTTCAGTGCCGGGGGGGGGGGGAGCTTGAACAACTAAAAGAAGAAATCGAGTTCTTTTTCTCATGCTCTCTGGATTCTTAAATCTCCACCCCTGTGCCCAGGGTAAAGTTACTTAAAACTTAGGTTTTGCTCATGTTTGGGGTGTCCTCGGAAGTGGGAAGTAGAAAGATAATCAATATGAAATATTAATCAGGGAGGGAGCAGCAGTTTATTCCCTCAACACAAAGGAATTGCTAGACACAAAGACTCACAAGCTTTCATTGACAGAGATTCAAAGCAGGATATAGTAGCTTATAACTACTCTTATATTTTCCTAGAAAGTTGATATTTAAAATATTAAAGCCTGATACAGTTGTTAAATAGGAATTTTACATTTCACCTCAGCTTTGTACTGTCCAAATAATTCTTTCTAGGTCCATGTCTTCTGGCAGGCCAAGTCAGGTGTTGAGTTCCTCCCTTTGAATGTGGTATCCTCTCTGATATATCCCACCAAAGTACCAAGTCTTTCAGTACTGAGTCACACGTGCCTCTGAAATTTCCCTGGGTAACCCCAAAACATATTCTATGTATCTAAACTTCTGTTACATAACTAATCTCACTCATTGTAAGAAGTTGAAAGAATAAGTACGTTATTCTGTAAGGTTTTTTTTTTAATTTCTGGTTCATTATTATGAACTTAATAAATATCAATAAACAGGAATATCTTCCCATCCAAAAACAGAAAAAGAGGACTGCATATGAAACTAAATCTCTACTACATTAAGCTTGTTTTTTTCAACTTGAAATTTAACATTGTCATTGTAACACTTCCCTGCTCGTTTGTGTCCCCTTCCAAACCCCATACTGTTCTCTCAGTGTATTTTTTAAATGGTTCATGAATGCTTTTTCTTTCTTTTAGTCCCATATTTTGGAATCATTATCACCAGGCATCACCCCCCCCCCCAATTCCCACTGCTATCAATGGCAGCAATGATCCAAGAGAACAAGAATTGAAAACCCATCTCTTCTATAAATGTGGGGGACTCGAGTCTGTGGCCGGCTCTCTACTTCCTTCAACCCATCTGAGGAAATCTCTGCCTAATGATCTAATCTCCAAACACTGCAAGACCAAACTCAATTCTCAATGCTATGTTAATGAAAGAGCTCTTTGTCCTAATAAAAAAAAAATGACAAAAATCTCAAGTTTTTGTCCATAGGAGTGCCTAAGAGAATAGAAGAGTCAGAAGTTGGCAAGGATGTAGCTATTATCTATTAACTTTGTGATACTAAGTCATGACCCAGATGTTTGTTATATTCTGCACCTAAGACCTTGTTGTCCTAGACACACACACACACACACACACACACACACACACACACACACACACACATACCCAGAAGAGGCAGTGTGGAGTAATGGATAAAACTCTGAACTTAAAGTCAGAGAGATCTAGGTTAAAATCCTACCCTGGACAATTCATAGTTGTGTGACCCTGGGCAAGTCACCTAACCTCTCTGTACTTCGTTTTCTTCATCTGCTAACTGAGGGAGTTGAACTCAATGGCCTCAAAGGTCCCTTTCAGCTCTATATCAGTAATGCTATGAAACATCAGGGAACCAATACCACTGTGCTCTATCGCAAAGAAGCCTCAGTTGACTCTCTAACCCTCCTTGCTTTTACAGCTGAGCTACAAGCATCCTCTGATGCCCTTATAAGCATTATTGGTATTATCTGATGCCTTCCTATCCCCACAAATCAATTAACTTGTTGCCTTAATGGTTTAACAACAATGGGCTATTTCAATTAAAAGGAAATGCATATTCCATGAAAATTGTCTAATAGCATTCATGCTAATCTTTGTTTTCTAGCTATTATTAACAGCATTACTGTACTCTTTCCCATTCATTTTCTTTTTTAAACTAAAGGTCTACAGTAGATTTACTATCCGTATGTTATGGAGACCTTGGGTCTTTGAATAGTGGGTAATTAAATAAACATCATGGCAAAAAAAACCACAGGCAAACATCATTCTAAAGATGAAAAGAGAAAATAAATCAGAAAGAAAAATATCCTAAGGGGGCCATGGCATAGAAAGAGAGTTCATGAAATTCTTCCCAAGAAGCTAACTGGTGATACCAATAATGGAAAATTATTGACTAGGATCATTGCCCATATTGCAGAGGGGAAAGGCGGGGCTGGTCTTACGGCTAAGAGAGATGGAAGGAAACATTTAAATAGATATGGCTTTACTTTAATTTCATTAGCAAAAACAAGAAAATAGAGAACAGGCTGTTTAGCAACCACCAATGGGCTCTGAATAACCCTGAGAGAAAGTTGCATAGCAACTGAAGTGCATATCTGATTCCAGAGTATCTGAGGAACACTGAACAAGAGATGTTATCTCAATTTACAATCAAATATTGAACGTCAGTGTATCTCTAGAAGCAAGTGAATTCTTAACAAGTGTCACTTTAAAGATATAAATAAACCCAACAGAGCAAATTTTATTGGATTGTTGAGTTTTCCCCCTACCCATTCTCGAGAGCTTATGAAATTTGTGCATAAAGGAAAGGAAAGATATTAATATTCTTTTCTGAAAACATCAAAAGATTCCATGAGTAGTGTAATATGCCTTCCCAAACCACTTTTAATTAATTTTTAGATTATTGCATGTACTAATCACATTTATCTCTAATAAAGATCTGATATCTAAGATATATAAGGAATTAATGCAAATGTATAATACCAACAGCCATTCTTCAATAGATTATATGCCCATAAATTACAATGGGATTATGTTTCAAGAAGGCTTTCATATGGTTATCTTATTAATCAAAATATCTATTCTTTGCTTTGTAGACTATTTTCCCCTAAGAGTCAAATATTTTATGTCTTCGGTGATCTTAAAGAAGCATTTTAGAGTACAAGAATAGTACTAGGGTCCCTAAATAGTGAGGTGATATAAAGATTAATAAACTGTAGAAAGCCCATGCAAAATAAAATCCAATAAGCAGGAATGCAAATGGATAGCTGAGTAAAAATAAGACTAAGTTCAGATGTTCAGTGGAAAGAATACTGAATCTGGACTCAAGGGTGCTGGATTTAAATCCCATTTACTATGTATATGGCTCTGTCCAACTTGATTTCTTTGGGGTTTCATATGTAAAATGAAGGGATTTACCAGCATTTTCCACCATAGAACACATGTTCCAAATGCATATTCAACCTAAATATAAGATCTAAGATCATTATCTGCCCACTTCTGAGACTCCCTATTGTTGTTGAGATTGCCACCTTCCTCCCAGTCCCTCAGAGCCATCAGCTCAGCTTTATCCTCAACTCCTCATTTTGTCCATATAGCCAGTCTGTTGCCCAATCTTATTTCAATCTTCAAAACATTCCTGGTATAAGTCCCGTTCTCTCATCTCACATAGTGACTACCGAATTTCAAATCTTCATCACCTCTTCCCTGGAATGTTGCCATACTCTTCCCATTGATCTCTCTGCCCCAAATCTCTCTACTCCAGTATTCTATTCTCTACTCTACTACTCTCTCTATTCTCTTCATCCTCCATTTGGCTTCCGAGGTGATTTTTCTAAAACCTACATCTAAAAGTGTCACCTCCCTATTTAGTGAGCTCCTTGGGCTCCCTATTGCCTTCAGGATAAAATATAAAGTCCTTTGGCACTTAATACATGGCCACTTCCTACATTTCCCTCCAGTCGCTCTAAAATCCAGCTACTACTCCTGCCTCCACACCTTTGCAGTGGCTGTCCCCTATGCCTGGAACGTCCTCCCTCTTAGTTTCTCTGCCTTCCCACCGGCCAGATTCTACCTTCTACATAAATTTCTCCTTGGTCTCTCCAACTGCTAGTGTCTACCCTTCTCTGATACCCTCCCATGTATTCAATCTATGTCTTGTACGTAGTCATTTACATGTTGTCTCCCCATTAAGTATTAAGCTCCTTGGAGTCAGAAACTGTCTTTGTTTTTCTCTTAATCTCTAGTATTTAGCACAGTGCCTGGAACATAGTAAGCATTTGAGAAATGCTTCTTGACTGACTGAATAAAAGGAAACACCATTAAAAATATCAAAGGAAAATTAGAGGAAGTACTTTCTACAACTATGATTGGGGAAGAAATCTTAACCAAACAAAAATAAATGTTCACAAACAATAAAATAGATTGTTCAAATTGCATGAAATTGAAAAACTTTTGCCCAACCAAGAGTAGATTGGACTAGAAGAGAAATATTAATCGGTAAAAAAATTTGCATCAAATACCTATGATAAATGTCTGATATCAAAGACACATAGAGCAAAGACTAAAAGCCATTTCTAAACAAATAACTGAAAAAAGATACATACTTTTCAAAAAAAATGCAAGTAATTAGCAATTGTATGAAAGCCTGATCCAAATAATTAGTAAAAGAAATACAAATTAAAATAACTCTGGGATTTTATCTCACATGCTTTGAATTGGTTAAAAAAAAGTAGTCAATGTTGGAGGGGCTGCTAGAACATAAGTTAGTGGAATTGTCAATTGGTCCAACCATTCGTTCTAGAAAACGATTTAGAATCATGTGCTGGGGAAGGGGTGGGGGGTGGGGAATGACTAAATTGTTCATATCCTTTGACCCAGAGATCCTCCATCTATCCAAGTAGAGCAGAGATAAAAAAAAAACTTTCCTATTTACCAAAATATTTATAGCAAGCACTTTTTTCAATGACAAAGAAATACCAAAATAGGTATTTGATTGGGGAATGCCTTGACAGACTATGGTATAAGAATGTAATAGATTATGATTTTGACATAAGAAACAACAAATATGAGAAGTTCAGAGAGTCATAGGGAGATATATTAACTTAAATCCAGTGATGTAAGCAGAAGCAGGAAAACAATACATGTAGTTATATAAGCAATGTACTTAATGACAATATAAACAAAAAGAAATTAAACAAAACTGAACAGTTGTATAATTATCATATCCAACATTGGCCATAAAAAAGATGAAGAAATGTACATCCTTTTCTTTCATGGAGAAAAAGGGAACAATGGTATATTGTCAGATGGGATAAATATGTCACTTTTGCTATATTTTAAAGAGAAAAGGAAGAGAGTCATACAGTCTATGAGTGAAATATTATTACAAAAAACCCTTATGATAAAAATCTCTCTTTAACAAACAAAAAAAAAGACTGCCAACTTCTAGCTACAGTCTCAATTACTTCAAGTCATAAAGGATGTGACAAAATGATAAACTAAAGAATGAAGTTGATCAGAACTGCATTGCTACATTATTATTATAAAAATAAGTTAAAAAAAACATGAAATGTGAGGCCTATGATGTTTTTTTTTGAAGTCATCCTTCTGAGTCCTCCAGTTCAGTTCAATGTACTTGAGAAGTATAGATGCAAAAAATTAACATTAAAAAAAAAAGGTTTTGAACGACTGTGGAGGGGAGCCAAAAAAGAACATTTAAAGAAAAGGGGATGAGCGTCCTGGGGAATGTGCTAATGATTTGAGGTTGTGAAATACCCCAGAGATGGGGAAGAGAAGGAAATGTAATTGTGAAATTGAATAGACAAAAGTGGAATGTCTAGAACGAAGAAAAATGTTGCTACAACTGGGAAACCCTTGTGCATTACTACATGACTCAGTAGATCTTTTTTGTTATCATTTCCATGTCTATCTCACTTTAAAGAAAGTTTTAATCAATTAGAGTTTTGAAAATGGTGTCTATTGTAGAGAAAAAAATGCCACCTTTATTTTGCATTTGATATCATTTTGCATTTTAGCTGGGGCTGGCCATTGGCAAAATTGTGAGGTTTTTCTTTGGTGTTCCTAGCCTCCACTTAACTGTGCCTGAGGTACTGTGGTGCTTGCTATCATTGCATTCCTCCTTCTCCCCACTCACCTACTCTAATATTGATATAGGCACTACAGGCAAACCTCTCTAGGTACACTTTTGTTTTGGAGGATTCAGAGCTCCTGTTACCACTGACTTCTAGTTTCCTGTTAAGTGTTCATACAGAAAGCAAGAATCAACAGAGTATTAGGTACTGATTCAGGCTTGTTGCCTGCAGTGTTCTGTGACTTTGACTAGGCTAGGGTTGTTCTCAGTCAAAGCTGATACACTTAGTTCAAAACAAAGACATTTAGAAATTGCATTGTAATATAGCACGCATAGACTGTGGTGAAGAGCTTTTGATCGATTTGATTGAAATCTATGATTTCACATTCAAATTTGATGAATCTGTGTTCCCACCTGGTTATTGTATCACTTTCTATAGTAGGGTGGGGGCAATTTGATCACCCCCCCCCACCCTTACATACCTTTGTATCTCCAGGGCTTAGCATAGTGTATAGCCCGTAGTAGGTACTGAATATTTGTTAAATTTAATTGCAACCAGTATCCTCACCATCTTCAGATGTGATTTTTCCCTATAAATGTTTCTTACAACATGTTTAGATAGCTCCTTCCTCAAGTTAGTAGTTCTGGGACTCCTTTCTAGTGCTTCTTTCTCAGTCTGAGGACTAATGAACTAGTAACTGATTTCCAGGTATTCTCCGCAATTGTTATATCACTATGGATTTTAGCATAGTCTATTGGCTCAGAATTTACAAAAAACAGACAAGGCTTGGTTTGTCTTCTCATTTTTTTATTAACTAATGCACATCTCTCCAAAATAATTGCCCCATCTTGTAAGGTACATTCATTGTCCTTTTTCATTCTTTTTATGAGATTTCTTTAAAGAGCAGGACTATATGTGAATCTAGAAGCATTACTGTACATCAATGTCCCAGGGATGTAACATCCTTTCTTTTTTCCTTTTTAATGTACTACTCAGTCATCATAGCACTAAGCATCAATATTTCAATGGCACATTAATATACAATAGTAAAATAATATTTTTAAAGCAACAAGCCAAGGTTGTAAAATGCACAGGCATTCAAAAACCCTATTATCCAGTAGCAACTTGAAAAAATAATAACTGCAAAATGGGAATATTTCTGTAATGGTTTCCTGCAATACTATTGAAAATAAAAATCCTGGATTGCCCCCTTATAGTGTATTGTACAATGTCCCCTTCACTTTTGTCCCCAGAAAGGTTCTCATAGGTTATAGGCACCTCGAGGATAAAGAATCCTCTTCAAACCATAGCCCTTTACCCCCTCATTGATGTGTTTTATTTTTATTAGTTAGCCAGATGACAACCTTTGTTCAAAACAAAGACATTTAGAAATAGCACAGTAATAAAAGCCACAATAGAACATTTCCCATAAACCTAGAGATCACTTTCTCCAAAATACAAATAACTTCAGTGGAAAGAATGGACATGCTTAAGTTTCACATGTGGGGGCATGAATACATGGGGAACATATGCGGCCAAAGCACATTTGTGAAAGAGTAATTCACACTTCTTATTCTACAAAGCTGCTTATGTCTTCTGGTAATCAACATCACTACACTACTTTTTGCTGAATCTGTTACCCACTGAACATCCTGTCTTATGTACTCTCAGTTGGACTTCATTTTCCATTACTCTCTCCCAGTTGTCATGCCTTTGCTTGATTGCTAACTGTTTTCTCTCTATTCCAGCTAGTTTTCAGCTATAGTTTCCAGCTCAAGTGCTATCTTTAGGGCCATTTGTTACTCTAGCTGCCATCCACTGGGATTGCTCTGATTAATAAGCATCACACTGACGGAGAAAGGTTATTTTCTTTCAGCCAATGGCTATGAACTGCTTCCCCTGAGCCAGCCTGCACCCAAGAGTAGTACATGCCAAAGCTAAAGTCATGACTGCTTTTTAAAAAATTAATTAATTTATTTTTAGTTTTCAACATTCACTCCCATGTCTGCTTTTTAAAACTCTTTTCTCCTCTCGTGTCTCCTCTGACTTCCTCGGTTCACTTGTCATTTGACTTACCATCAGAAACCCATTTTAATTCTCCATTCTTATCTATCTTCCAGCTGGGTCAAGTATTCCCAGGGCTCTATCACCTCAAGCAGAAAAAGCACAGAGTGAATCTATAGTGGGGAAACTATGTTTGATCTTCCCTTTCCTCTATCTCAACCTCCAGGCACATGTTCTACTCTATGAAAATCATAAGGGATGGCCTGCCTGGGGAAGATTGAAAAGACTGGTGAGTTTTGTTGCTTTCCCCCAGCAACACAGCCTGACATCTTAACTATTATTTCAACACAAACATCTTTAGACACTGAAATAAGCTACTGAGGGATATTATAGAATTTCACTTTCGGAAATTTTTAAAAACTAGAATATGAATTCATATATTTGGAATGACAAATGCCCAACTTGGATGCTGGAAGTTGGATTGAATACATGATCAAAGAATGACAGAGCTGGAAAGGACATTGGAAAGCAAGTAATCCAACCTATTCAATGCAACACTTTGCATACCTATGTGCGAAACACTGAAATGTGTGCTAAGAGCTACAAAGATAGGTGAGACAACCTCTGAACTTAAAGAGGGCGAATTCTAACAGAAAAAAATAAGATGTTTAGGCAAACAACTGTAATACAAGATAAAACCTTGTTTTAGGATAACATTTATAAAATGCTTAGCATAGTTCCTGACACACAGTAGGCATTTAAATGCTTGTTCCCTTCCTCCTTCCCCTTTGGGTAAATCAACATCCCATGAGAATTTGTAGGAAACCATTTCCGAGTGGGGGAGTAAGGAAAGATTTCAGAGTAATTTCTAACTTGGGCCTTGAAATATAGGTAAGATTTCAGGAAGCAAAAAATAGGGAAAGAACACTGCAAGTATAGGAGGCGTGGGTAAGAAAACTCCTCTAGCCTCTAGAAGGAGTTATAGTTGGGGGAAGGGTATGAGAATGAAGGCACCACAAAAGAAGGAGTATATGGAGAATGAAATAGGAAAATGGGGGATGTCTTTTAGCGGGGACTTAAAGGAAGCCAGGGAAGCCATTGGTAGAGATGAGAAGGAAGAGCATTCAAGGCATGGGAGAAAGCCAGAGAAAATGCCCAGAGCCAAGGGATGGAGTGCCTTTTTTGTGGTTCAACAAGAAGGCCAGTGTCACTAAATCAAAGAATACAATGGGAAGTAAAGCATAATAAGATTGAAAAGGAGGATGGGGGTGCTAGGTTAAGAAAGGCTTTGAACACCAAACAGAATTTTGCATTTGGTCCTGGAGGCAATGGGGAGATATTAAAATTTATTGAGTGGGGGAGAGCTGGGGTGGGGAGAATGACATGATATAACCTACGATTTAGGGAAATGACTTTAGTGACTGAATGGAGGATAGATTGGAGGGGGAGACACTTGAGGCAGGCAGACCCACCGGTAGACTATTTGCAATAGTCCAGAAATGAGGCAATGATGGCCTGCACTAGAGTGGTGGCAGTATCAGAGGAGAGAGGGTAATTAAATGTTATGAAGGTAAAATTTACAGAATTTGACAACAGATTGGATGTGGTGGGGGTAGGAGGTAGGTGATGTAGTTGAGAGTGATACCCAAGTTGTGAGCTTGAGGGGCTGGGAGGATGGGGTTGCCCTTGACATTATTAGAGAAGTCAAGAGTGGGGAAGAGTTCGGGGAGAAAAATAAATGAGTTCAATTTTGGACATGTTGAGTTTAAGATGTCTAGTGGACATCCAGTTCTAGACATCTAAAAGACAGCTGAAGATGGAAGACTGGACGTCAGCAAAGAGGTCAGGTTAGGATGGTAGATTTGAGTATGGTCAGCATAGAGATGGTAATTTAATCCATGGGAGCATGAAATGAAGTAATATAGAAGGAGAAGAGAGCCCAGGACAGAACCCTGTGGGACACCTACACTCAGAGGACATGATCCAGTGAAGATGAAGCAAAGGAGCCTGAGAAGGAGTGGTATGATAGGTAGAAGGAGAACCACAACAGAGTGATGTTCGAAAAAGGAAGAGAGTATGGAGAAGAGCGTGATGAACAGTGTTAAAAGCTGCAGAGAGGTTGAGAATGAAGGTTGAGCAAAGGCTATTGGATTTGGCAATTAGCTCATGAATAATTTTGGAGAAAGCAGTTTTAGTGAAATGATGAGGTCAGAAGCTGGATTCTAAGGGGGTAAGGAGAGAGTGAGAGGAGAGAAAGTGGAGGAACCTATTATCAATCACCTTTTCAAAGGGTTTAGCCACAAAGGGCAGATGATATTGCAAGATAATGGAGTTGGAAGGATCAAGTTAGAGATTTTTGAGGATGGGGGAGACATGGGCACATTTGTAGGTAGTAGAGGAGGAGCTAGTAGACAGGGAGAGATTGAAAATAAGTAATAAGAGGAGGGATGACGGGGGGGGGTGCAATCCACTGGAACAGACATGATGGAATGGAATTCTTGTGTATGTAGAGGAAGGGTTAGTTAGCCTTGGTAAGGTATAAGATCATTTCTTCAAGTGAGACAAAGATGGAGGAAATAGTGGCAGAAGTTATATGAATGATATGAGGTTAAGTGACTTACCTAGGGTTATACAGCCATTATATGTCAGAGTCAGGATTGAACCCAGGTAAGCAAAGGTCAGCTTTCTATACACTTAGCCATAGTATGTCATCATTTAATATTGTGTGTGTATATACATATATATACATATATATATATATATATCTCAGTGAGTATATATATATATGTATACACACACACTTACACACACACACACACATACACACATCCCTGCTCTCATCCCCAAATACCTCCACCTCCCCCAATACTCACTTCATTTAATGAGTGGATGGGAGAAGTGTGTAAAAATCAGATGCTCACTAGATGTGTACTCATGTTACAAAAGAAATTTTGTAATAGAAAGCACGTCATAGAAATATGAATTTAGAATAGTTTAGTACTCAGTCAAGAAAATAGTCTATGTGTGAGGTAAATAAAATGTGAAGACGTCACAGGGAAGATATGTATAAATATTTATCTATATCTATACTAAGAAATGTTTAAAAATCAAGAAATAGGGAAATAGAGAAGTAGAAAAATTCTGAGGCCATGAGAGTTTACCCTGAAACTTTTTGTTCTTTCTTCTGGTTCTGGTTTAAAGATTTGCTCAGTAAGAATAGGGTTACTGCAACTTGCTTTCCTTTACTATAAAAGTACAGTAGAAGAATGGAGAGGGTCTCTCCCTCCGCTTACCCTATTCTCCTTCGGATTTATAGATGTCACCTCAGTTGTAATCATTAACTAAGGGAATAGGAATTGGAGTTTCTGTGCCTCAATTTCCCAGTTCTTTGTCTAGCTTTCATGCTCAGATTATAAGCCCACCTCCCAGCCAATGCTGAGAAGGGTCAGAGGTGGGTGGGAATTCTCTTGTGTTAGGTATAATTATTGGTGCTTTGCCCCTTGTAAAGCACCTCCCTTGCTAGATCTGTTCTGGCAGAGGACTCCCTATTCTCAAGAATTGAATAAAATTTATTTCTGTTCCCACCCTGAGATGGCTTCTTATTATAAATTAACTTTCTAATTGGTGAGGGTCTTTCATCCCACACAGTTGATAAACGTTTATTAAGTGACTACTATGTTCCAGGCACTGTGCTAAATGCTAGGGGCACAAAGAAAGGCAAAAAATAGATCCCTACCCTCAAGGAGCTCATAATCTAATAAGGGTAAGACTACATGTGAAAAAATACTCAAAAAGGCATGGTGGAGGACCCTGGCACTGGAGCATGATGAAGTCCAAGGCAGTGCAGCAGAAGGAAAAAAAAGGAGATTTCTGCCCCGTGTCTTTAAATGGAGGATCTGGGAGGAGCTCTCCATTGTCTGCCCTCTACCCTCTCCACTTAGTAGAATGAAAAAGCCAAGTAATCTCAACTGTTTATTTTAACACTAACACAATACCCTTGTGTTTACAATAATGTTTTGCTTATTCTAAAGGGACAGCTGGATTGTAGGAAAAGAACACTTTTCATGACAACATCTCTCCTCCCTCTCTCAAAGAATGACCAAAGAGCACTGGATTTGGGAATTGGTATTTGGATTCTAGCCCTGGCTCATCCTCTCTTCGTGTGACGTTGGACAAGAAGTTTAGACTCTCTGGGCTCGTTTCCTCATCTATAAAATGAGAGGTTTGGACAAGATGACCTCTACAATTCTTCCCAGCAACTCAAATCCATGAAATTAAAATCTATTTTGCATGTGGTTTCTTGGTATTGATTTACTAAGTGCTGCATTGCATGAGAAGAATTTAAGAGATCACTTCCATGGGAAATCAGGGTTTATTCACCCCAATTATTGTTCAGGAACCTCGGAGCTGGGAGGGTCTATTTATTTTTCCCTGGTCTTACAAAAGAACAATAACAAAGGACAAAAGATAGGCCTTTTTTTCCCCAAAAATACTTTAGTTGACCAACCGGTTGGTGCCACTCCTTACCATATTCACAGGAAGAGGGAAAACAGACAGCTTCTCAAGGATAGCCTAGGCCCAGCTCTCTATCAAACTCTGTCCCAAGTCTTTCTTCTTTGTTCTCAGTGAGTAAGGTGGCCTCCTATGCCTCTTTTAAAACAGCTGTGGTTACATATTTTCATATGTGCATATATGCATGTGTATTTATACACACATATACCTATATATACATACCTATGTATAAAACATATACATATATATGCCATATACATATGTATATATGTATTTATATACAGTTAGCCTTTCCGTACTGAGACTTGCCCCATTGCAGTTTCAATATATCACAGGTCAGCACAAGAAACTAAATGAGAAATTTGGGAGGAGTTTTGCAGAAGCACAGATGACACACAAAGGCCAGCAGATGACACAGAAAAAGTTTAGAAACTCAGAAAAGCATAAAATATATTTATGGTATTATATAATAGCAACATATTTTATCTTTTAATACTGTAATAATTCAGACTTCATCTATGGTATGAAGGGAGAGCCAAAAAATTTTACGTGGATCTTCCAGATGCTAGGGCACCCCTAGCCCCCATGATATGGAAGGGATAACTGTATATACACATTTATCTTCACAAATAAAAAACAGGGAGAAAAAAATTAAACAAACATGTAAGTAAGTGCCTTATAACTACTACTATAATCATTAGAAAAATAGATTGGGCTTTAGGAATATAAATAAAAACTTTTCTGAGAACAGAACAGGAAACCACTGAGAGTTAGTCCCTTTCCGAGCTTTGCTTTTGCATCGCAAACCTAATTGCACAAAGCAAGAGAAATGTTAGTTGTTGTTGTTTCTCCAATCAAGAACTAAAGGTCCAGTCAGAAGTGATCCCTTAGTGACAATTGCAGGCATTCACTAGAAGGACTTAGTAAATATGTAGTGATGCCAGGTTTTTGGTAGGGATTCAAAAGCTAGGAAAATTCCATGAAAGGGAAGCAATAAAAGAGTTGAAAGACAGCTGAGTTTAGAGGACTCGGATTCAAATCCCAGTACTATTATTTAATATGTGTGTGACTTTGGATTAATCACTGGGCTTCAGATTCCTTAAATGTGAAACAAGATAGCTTCTAAAATAGCTCTAAATCTATGATCCTATACATAATCCCTTTCTTGTATAGTTTCTGTACTTATATATGTAATATATACATACCTTGTACAGTAACTATGACAGGGATTGGCAACTCTTCTATGTGTAACCCCAGTCCCAAAGCCCATTGGTATAAGCCTCTCTCCTTATTGGTGGAGATCAATGTCCCATGATTGTGTGAAGGGCAGAGAAGAGCTGGTGAGAGCAAGAGAGAGGAGAGCTCCTCAGACTTCTTAGAAATCCTTTTCAGGCTTTAAGTCCCTGAGTCACTTTGGGCTCTGCAAAGCTTATTGCTTTGGACACTTCTGGCTTCTAGTTTCCAGTGAGAAGATAGATGAGGCCAAACTTATTTCAGGTGGCTGAAGGAAAAGACTCTGAGAAGACATGGAAGGAGCTGGCAGTCTCCATTCGTGTCTTCAAGAACGAAGGACAACAACCAACCAACGAACAAACCATTTGTATACACACTGCTGTTTATGACATTATGTAATGCAAACCTACTGGTGTTATACTATATTGATCTTTATGCATTTTGCTTATATGGATATGCATTATCCCAGTCTGCTACACTTAGAGACTTTGGGAAACTTCCTGATGAGTGAATACTGAGGATCTTTCTCTTAGTTGAGCTGAGTTACCTTGTTCCCAATGGGAGAGAGCTCCTTCACTCCCTATTGTCTGGTTCTTATTCTCCTATGTATACTTTCTTTGGCTTCTATTTCACTACCAATTAGGATAAATGGTGTTTTTTTAATAATGGCTATGTATGTTCATTTTAGAATTAATATTTAATGGGATCAAGCCTTGGATATAAAGCTTTGTATCCTCCCCCTCCACAGATGAAATGGTGAGCAGAAGTTAGATTAAACCTGAAAACCATATTTCCTAGACTAATAATATTTAAGGAAGCAGACAGGTATAATTCTAGCTCCATACTCCATTCCTCTGAGGAGAGCGTCCAGGCTTCTGTTGACCCTAACCTCCTGCATCCACTCTTGGCAGGAATTAAATTTCCCATAGGAAGGGTAAGGAGGGGGGCAAAGAAGCTAGAGATGTCCATTCCATCTCCCTTCTAACTATATGGCTACTAGTCCCATGCTACATGTGGGGGAAGGGAGAGAAGGCAGCCCTCTCACATGTGCAAGCACAATTGGATTGAATGGAAAAGCATTTTCATCCCTAATTTTATGGAGAGTTTGCTGAATTTTGGGTAAGATGACCTAGGTTCTGTCACTTACTACTTGTGTGACCTTGGGAAATTAATTTAGCCTCTTAAAGCTTTGTTTTCCCCATTTATAAAGTGAGGAGAAGGATATACTAGATTACTAAATTCTAGTAGATAGAAGATAGTAGATAGTAATCCATCCAGTAGATTACTAGATAGACTAAGTTCCCTTTCAGCCCTAAAGCTATGGTCCCAGAATGACGTGAATTTCTGGGATGATGGGCCATTTCCATTTGTTCACTGTTACCAGTTGGGATATATGTGAGAGTTCCCCTTTGGGAGATAAAAGGGGTGGCAACCATCTATGTGTCTTATTTCATACTCCTTACCACTTGTCTGATCCTGATCAGATTCATTTCTTGCTCTGTAGGGTCTCAGGAACATTCTAGCACTCCCGAGCTTTTGGATGCTATCGTTGTGTTCTGATGTATATCGACTTTTTCTCTTCTTT
This sequence comes from Phalanger gymnotis, assembly GCA_028646595.1. NCBI lineage: Eukaryota > Metazoa > Chordata > Mammalia > Diprotodontia > Phalangeridae > Phalanger > Phalanger gymnotis. Next base: position 221,576,430 of record CM053626.1, on the reverse strand, counting down.
CTAGCAATCGTTCGGTGCTGCAGGTATATGATCTCATTGGGAATGGAGTACTGGGGGACTTCTTCCAATGAGTACTTGTTTCCAGAGGAATTTGAACACAAAGAGTTCAGGTAATCAGTCTGAGAAATAGAGTCTCTTGAGGCCCATAGCTCCATAAAAAATGGGCACCCACCTTAGCAAAGACTCTAAGCAAAAGAGACTACCTACCAGGAAGTGACTTAGAAACTGTCATTTAAAGTGAGGAAGTCTTAGGGTAACTCAACAACCATTCCAAACAGGAAAAAAGGACTGAATCCAGAGGCAACACCTTTCCTGCCTAGAATGTCAGCCACAGAGACTTCCAGAGTACATTTACAAAACACAGAACAAAGTAATACCATTTGTTAGCCAAAAGCCTCTGCAAATTCGGGTTAAGGGATGAAGGACTACGGTTCTGATGAAGGCTGTAATAGGCTCATATCCTTAACTAGTTCAGGTAAAGGTAGATAAGTCAGCAGGTCATAGGACACCTAGGTCTATTCTGCCTGTGACAAGACTGACTTATAATGTTACTTGGAAACTGGGAAAGAGGCTACACATTGTGCCATATGATAATAATAGTAATATCTAACTATGTAAAATGTGCCTTGTATGTAATTTGCATATGTCCACTGAAGTATGTGGTATGTATGTGTATATAGATATAAGGTATACCATAGATACATTTGTGCATATGTACACATAGATACAGAGTCTATTAGTTATATCTGTTTTTGCTATTTGTATATACACTACTGTTTATGACATTCTGTTATACAAACCTACTGGTGTTATACTATGTTGATTTTTATGCATTTTACTTATATGGATATGCATTTGCTGCTGTGACATGCGTCTGCAATATGTCCTATATTGAATTTAGACCTGTAGTGACTAGAAAGCCATACAAAATTCTAAACTATGAATAAAAACGCTTAAATGCACACCAGTTGATATCCTAGGACAACAAATATTTAACTTCAGGGGGAGCATAAGGGAGTTGGTCTTTCACAGATTGAATCACAGAAAGGGAGGTGGATTTCTGACTGTAAAAAACGTGACTATGCCAGATAATACCTTTAAGAGGTATCAATTTGTTCCTTGAGTGAATTAGAAATGAAGCAATGTGATAGGATGGAAAATGGTAGGCTGTGCTCCAGGCAACCTTTGAAACTTAAGTCAATGAGTCCATACTCAATGAGGAACCCAGCTCCTCAAAGGATGAATGGAGGACTCATGGAGCTGGAGAAAGGAAAGATGTGTGAAGCCCATGGATCTGGGAAAGTGGAAGCAAACACAACTGCTATGGCTACAAATAACTAGGCCTTCTATTTTCATTCTAGGATCAAGGTTTTCCGAGCCAATCAAACATCTTCATGGGACCCTGAAAAATTTTCTTCTTGGCACAGGGGAAGTCTGCTTACCTTTATTTGTTTGAAATATTTACTTTGCAGGGGCGGAGCCAAGATGGCGACTGGAAAGCAGTAACTGGCGTGAGCTCCCCACCAAGTCCCTCCAAAAACCTATAAAAAAAATGGCTCTGAACCAATTCTAGAACTGCAGAACCCACAAAGTGGCAGAGGGAAGCAGGGCTCCAGCCCAGGACAGCCTGGATGGTCTCGGGGTAAGATCTGTCCCGAACAGAACTCCCAGCCCCCAGCTGAGGGGAGCGGAGCTGAGCCAAGCAGAGCCCAGCGCGCGGAGCAGATCGCGGACCGACGAGACCAGAAGTGGAGCGGAGAGTGCCCTAGCATGCTGAATTACTGAGCTGTGGCATGTACCAGAC
>CM053626.1:221450563-221567048 GCA_028646595.1 Phalanger gymnotis | reverse complement strand
ACTCTGGGCCAGCCCTTGTTATGAGCTCCCAGGCTGACCTTAGATGTTGGTAACTATGAATTGCATTTGCCCTGTCTGTCGATGTTCGTAATTTGTTTGTATTTGCTCTGAAGTTCAGGGTGCTGGCTTTTTCCCCTGAACTAAGTGAATGGTATTTGTATGCTGAATTAAAGTAAGCTTGTTAACCCCTTAATGTTGCTTTCCTTAGTAAAGTAGAACAAAAGAACCTGAGCTTGCAGTTCTGTGAACTGGTTGTTGTTGATTTTACACCCCCCACCACAGCAGCTGCTAGCTGGATTGTTGAAACACAAGCAGAGGATTTTGTATTTGATCATGCAGGTAATAGGGAGACATTGGAGTTCGTTGATTGGGGTGGGGGGGTGACATGAATGGACCTGTGCCTTAAGAAAATGATTTTGGTAAGTAAATGGAGGTTGAATTGGATGGAGGGAGTTGAGGCAGGCAGACTCACTGGTGGGCTATTGAAATAGTCCAGGGGTGAGGTGATGAGAGCTTGCAATAGGGTAGAAGCAATGACAGAGGAGAAAAGGGAAATTACATGAAATATCATGAAGGTAAAATTCACAGAACTTGACATCAGATTGGATATGGAGTGGGTAAGAAATAGTGAGGAGTTGAGGATGACAGCTGGGTTGTGAGGCTGTGGGACTGGGGGGTAGTGTTGCTATTTACATTAATAGGGAAAGCAAGGAGGAGAATAGAGGAGGGTTTCTGGGGAAAGATACCAAGTTCAGCTTTGGATATGTTGAGTTTAAGATATCTAATGCACGAACAGTTAAAGATGTCTGAAGAGCAGTTGAAGATGCAAGATTGGAGGTCAGCAGAGAGGTTGGGTCTGGATAGGTAGATTTAAGAGTAATCAGCATAAAGATGGCAATTAAATCTATGGAAGCTGATAAGATCACCAAGTGAAAGATGGAATAAAGAGAAGAGGGCCCAGGATAAATCCTGTGGGCCATCCATGGTTAGAAGGCATGCTCTACAGGGTGTCCCTAAAGTCTGGACACATTGGAAAAATGCATATTTTGAAATATTTGGAATATTAATAGACTTTAGCCCCCCTTGACTTCCTTTTCTGGGGTATGTTAAAGGAGAAGGTATACTCAATGAAAATCACAGATACAACACACTTGATTGAACACATAGTGAATGTGCTAAAATTGATGGCAAAGTGGAGTTATTGCATCAAGTTCACGTGAATCTTGCAAAGCACATCAACCTTTGCATCACAAATTATGGAAATCATATTGAAGATGTTATTTGTTAATATTCCAATTAAATAAAATGTTGTTGAAAATTTCATTCATTTCATTTCTTGAAAATATGCATTTTTGCCTATGTGTCCAGACTTAAGGAACACCCTGTAGATGAGGATCCAGGAAAGGAGTATGAGAAGGAATATTCAGGTATGAGGAGAACCATGAGAAAGTGGTGTCCCAGAAACCTAGAGAGAAGAGAGTATCAAGGAGAAGAGGGTGATCAATAGTGTCAAAGGTTACAGAAAGATAAAAAAAGAGTGAGGATTAAGAAAAGATCACTGGATTTGGCAACTAAGAAATCATTATTAGCTTTGGAAGGAGCAATTTCATTGGAATGATGAGGTCAGGAAGCCAGGTTGAAGGTTAAGAAGAGAGTGAGAGGAGAGAAAGTAGATTATAGATTAACTTTTAAAGCAATTTAGCTACAAAGGGCAGAAGAGATATAGGGCAATAATTAGTGAGGGTAGATCAAATGACAGATTTTTTTTCAGGATGGGAAAAACATAGACATGTTTTCAGGCAGTAGGGAATGAGGCAGTAAATAGGAAAAGATTGAAAATAAGTAATAGGGTGTGGATGACAGAAGGGTCAGTCTGTTGAAGGAAAGAGGATGCAAAGGGATCATTTGAGAAGGTTGAGGGATTAGCCTTTGTAAGGATTTAAAGTCACCTCATCATGTGAGACAAGAATGAAGAAGGAAATAGTGGTAGAAGGCATGAGTGATATGAGATGAAGAAGGAGTTCATGGTAAATGGTCTTAATTTTTTTCTGTAAACTATGAGGCAAGGTTGGGAGATTGAAGGAGGAATGAAAGGTTTGGTAGAGACACCATGGTGAGAAGAAGAGTGAGTTGATGAGGAAGATACAGTGGGATTGTCTAGCAGCAGTGGAGGGGGGCAGCAGTTGAGGTTATATAACATAAATTTGCAGTGGACCCAATTAGATTTTCTTCACCTTTGTTCATCAGCACGTCTATAGGAGTGAAGGCAGCAGATGGTGGGAGTGTTCTAAGATTGAGGCATGGCAGGGTGCAATTGGTTTGATGATAAGGGGGCTAGGGACTCAAGAGAAGAAGACGGTGTAGAGTTGAATTGGTTCACCAAGGGGACAAGATGGGGAAAAGAGGAGAGAGTAGTTAGTGCAAGGCAGATGTCCGGCGAGAGAATTGAAGGTTCAGGGGATTGGAGGTCAAAGTGTAGATGAAGAGTAGGATTAAGTAAGGGAAGGCAGATGGGGAGGTAGAAAGCCAATAGATTATAATCAGATGAGGGAATTTCTAATTCTTGAACATGGAAGTAGTACATTTGTGGGTGATGGAAAAAGCAAAAATGTGACTATCTTTGTGTGTGGCTGAGGTGGGGTAGAAGAGAAGGTCATGAGAAGTGAGTAGATTGAGGAGCTGAGTCATTAGGGTGTTTGAGGGAGGGTCGATATGTAGGTTGAAGTCCCCTAGTATAAAGGAAAAAGTCAGGGAAGAAAGAAAAATTTTGAGCCTCATACGAAACTAATTGAGAAAGCAAAGGAAGTGACCTGGAGATCTGTAGGCAACTTCTACCAGGCTTTCAATTCAGTGGCAAAGAAAAATAGTGTGAATCTCAAAGGATGGAGATAGGGAGAGAACCTGGAAGTAGTAATAAGTAAGTAGCAAGGAGTAGTCTAACTCCCCCTCCTCAACCAGTGAGCCAAGGGGAATAAGTAAAGGTGTAGTCAGTACTTAACAGTGTGGCCAAGGAGATGGTGGCATCATGGTAGGAAGAGAGGAGTCAGTTTCCATTCTGACATTTAGACCATTATAATGGTTAGAATATCAACCAGCCACCAATTCCCTAGGAATCTCTTTCTCCTTCTCTTCTTTGAATCAGCACCAGTCCCCAGATCCTGGTTCCTTGCTTCCTTCTCCCAATTCTTGGTCTTGCTCGACCTTGAACACTAGAATACTATAAAAACTCATCAGATTTTTACCAATTCTGGTAAAGCACTCTGATCTGCTTCCATCATCTCTTACTACTCTTTCTTATTGTATTTCACCTCAACAGAGCTGGTTTGCTTTTCTTTCTCTCTGCTGACTGCTTTTTTGTGTGCTCCATATTTCCTTGTACTGAACCGTGGAATTCCAAACTTAACTGAAGGCAATAAGATACCATTTATCCAAGCAAACAATCAAAAATAGATATTACACAAATTAGATTATATCAAAGACTACACACACATGAACTAGCTCTTCATCTGTGGGAGAGATAAGGTCTCAGCTCCAACTGGGAGAGAGAGAACAATATCACCCAGAGGAGGTCCATTTTTTAATAGTCTTTAGAATTTCAGGTGAAAGCCAGGACATGGAGGGGGCCAACTTCCCATGCACATGCCAATTCAATATCTGTTTCTCCTTCTATACTGCCTCCCTAGGAGGTCATTTGCTTACATGTATTTCCGAAGAATTTCTGTAACCAACTCAGTAAGTCCCTACACACATCATAAAGCTGAGCATTCTCTCTAACAATCAAAAGTCACATCTTTCTCCACAGATGATATAAAACACAGGGCTCTTACCCACCCTGCTCCGGTGGGATATGAGTTAAATAAGCATATGCATAAACTGAAAACTATTACAAATTGAGTGGGAAACCTTTGGAAGAAGGGAAGCCACCACATCATTAGAGGTCTTTAAATAGAGACCAGGCAATCCCTAAATAGGGATCTTATAGATAGGACTCATGATTTGGAGAGGAATTGGATTCAATAACCTTTGAGGCTTCACCTAACTTTCAGCTTTTATTATTCTATGGGGAGTGCTTAGTTAATATAAAACCTTGGTTGAAGAAGTCAGAGTAACTCATGTGGAAAGAAAGGAGGTGATGGTTGTTTTTGTTTTTATTTTTCAAATGAAGAAACAAAACTTTTTAAGGAAGAATGAGCGGGGGAGGGCTGAGATATGGGAAATAAAAGCATACAATTAGATTGGCAAAAGTATGTAACCAAGTGACTGAATCACAGTGACCTGGTTCAAGAAATAGAATCTATTATAATGCCTTTTCCAGGACTATGCTATCATCACTCTTTAAATGAGAATAATTTTCTGGGCATGAATGATCTTAGATGTCTCCCCTACTGCAGAATTATCAGTAAGATATGACTCATCAATAAGAGTCGTGATGAGAATCATCTACTTGAAAGCCATGTTGCTGCTTTCACTGTGAAGGCATTGAACTGGATTTGCCAAATTGCTCATGTGACTAATGCTTGACCGTCTTCCAAAAAGCAAAGGCTTTTGGTCTTTGAGGTGATCACTTTCTTTCTCGGTGACCCTGAGACTTCCTGACATCACCAAATGAAAAATCTGTTGAAGGCTGATAAAATGTGATTCCTAATAATCATTTTTTTTTCCTTTTGTTCTTAGCTTTTGGTACTAGTAGGCTAAATTATTGTGGGTAGTATTGACAGTTAATACATCATTGTTTTTTGAGGGTGCTTTCCTGCCTTTTGTGTTAATGAGGCATTTGTAAAGAGCATTGGCTTGACTTTGCCCTATGTCAGTATAGTGTGAGGGGTAAGCTTTTATTCTGTGGTTCTTTCACCATGTGGAGTTATTTCTCTGGCTTTCTGCCTTGCCTCTTAATTCAGTTGCATCATGAGGGCGCTGCAAAATTTGTCATTGCAGTTCAACAGCAGTCCAGGCTGTTTGACTGAACTGTGAGCATTTCTAAAATGGCTGGAGAATAATACAACCCTGAGTCAGCTGAACAGATACCAGAAGTTAACTACTAGCAAATTGCTGATTTTCTGTGAGAGCATGATGGCAGCAGGCTTCACTGCAGCTAGCTGGGCAGATTCATACTCTGCTAATTGTCCTGCGGTGAAGACAATACAAAAGTGGCCATCAGAAGGGAGAAATCCTGGCTGTGTGAGAAGAGTTCCTATTTTCTTAGGGTTCTTCTAGTAACTGAAAAATACAATCACAGTAAAGGTATGATAAAGAGTTTTTAAAACTTCATTTTGAAAGTCTTAATTCTTCTCAAGTGCCAGCAGCTTTGTGGGATAGGTAGGACAGAGGAGACACAAAACTGCAATTGGGCAGAGTGGTGCAATAGGGAATTTGTCCCAGGGTACTGAAATTTAGATGATGCTGTCATCTCTTGCACTTTCTGCAGCCTAGAAACAACTGAATTTAGCATATATTTGGTGAGATTGATTATTTTGAATAGGAAGCTACGAAATTGACTGCCTTGTTACAGCCACACCTCAGTTGAGTTCCTCTGCCACATGAACTTTTTTTCCATGGTCTCACAAGCATTGGCTTTGGGGTGTCTTGGGATTTTCCCTCTTCTCCCTTCAAGTGGATTGCCCTAAGGGATCATGGGCAAATCTGGCATCGAGGGAACTAGTTTGCTTGCCAGCTTGTATAATGAAGTGTCTGTCCATTTTAAGGCACCTTAGATGGGCATTTGGGAGAAGGAAAAAGTTAGGGACATTTATTGAGAAGTGATCCAAGAGTAGTAATTTGGCAGATTTTCCTATAAGATCTTAGAAATTTGTTGGATCAATAGTTGACAGCCAAGAGAGGTAACAAAGACTCCCAAATTAGCTTGAGATGATTGTCAGTGAGAGGTTATTAAACAAGAACTTGATTATGGGAGACTTAAAAACAAATACACACTAGTAGCCTATTATAATGGACTTCATTATACAAATTCAGTTATTTGATTGGCCAGATCAAATTTGTCTCTCTAATTATAGCAATTATCCTCAATAAAAATCTGATGAGATGAAGCATGTTAGAGTATAGAGAGCTGGCCTTGGAACCAGGAAACCCTGAGGTCAGGTGCAACCTCAGAGACATACTAGCTTTGTAAGCCTGAGCAAGTCATTTAATCTCTCAGTTATGCTATGGTTAATTGTCTAAGACGACATAAATTGTAGAGAAGGTATGGGCTGGCATTGATAGGAGCCTCCTCGTCTGGGAATTCTCTATTCCAATGAAATCACAGGCCCAGTCCCTATCACTATGTTAAATATCTAACAAGACCCCATAGCATATGTGGTATTCTTTAGTCCTATCCCCAGTAAAAAAAAAAATTGTAAAGGAAATTCCACTGTATTTACCTTCCAAAACTATTTACCAAGAGCAAGAAATTTCTTTTTTTAAATATTTTATTTTTCATTCAATTACATGTAAAAACAATTTATAACATTTTTTTGAGACTCCAATTTTATCCTTCCCTCTTTTCCCTCCCCACTACTCTATCCCTGAGATGGTAAGCAATATGATATAGGTAGTAAATGTAAATCATGTAAAAATTTCCATATTAGTCATTTTGAGCGAGAAGACTCAAATAAAAAAAGAAGTAAAAATAGTATGGTTCAGTCTGTATTCAGACAACATCAGTTCTTTCTCTGAAGGTGGATAGCATTTTTCATTATGAGTCCTTTAGGATTGTCTTCGATCATCATATTGCTGAGAATAGCTAAGTCGTTAACTCTTCATCGTACAATATTGCTGCTACTGCGTACGTTTATCTCCTGGTTCCTCTCATTTCACTCAGCATCAGCTCATGTAAGTCTTTCCAAGTTTTTCTAAAATCATTCTGCTTATCATTTCTTATAGCATCCATTAAAATTATGTACCACAACTTGTTCAGCCATTCCTCAATTAGTGGGCATCCTCTCAATTTCCAAACCTTAGCCACCACAAAAAAGAGCTGATATAAATATTTTAAATTTTTTTTATTTTTAGTTTACAACATTCAGTTCCACAGGTTTTGGGGCTCCAAACTGATAAAAATATTTTTGTACAAGTAGGTTCCCACCCCACCCCCTCCACCCACCTCTTTTAAAAATCTCTTCGGGATACAGACCTAGCAGTGGTATTGCTGGGCCAAAGAAGAACAAGAATATTCTCCTGAATATTTTGAGGTCTGCTTATTTTCTAGGAACCACAGCAAAAAAATAGTACCCTAGAAAGTGAATGGGAGTGTGGAAAGAACTACCATAATTTAATTAACAAGTATCAGTTTGACTGAATTATTTAATCCTGTAATACACTTGTTATATGCAATCTGGTAGTAGGAGTGAGTAGTGCCTGGAGTTGGGAAGCCCTGGATTCAGGTCCTGTCTTTGACTTTTACTAGTTATATGATCTTGGGCACATCATCTAACCTCCTAAGGCCTCAGTTTCCTCACCAGTAAAGGATAGAGAGCCAACTACACTGCCGCTGAGGTCCATTCCATTTCTAAAACTGTGATCATAGAGCTATAAAGTCTATATGCCTCAGAAGCAAAGTCCTGTAGTTGAGATACATCCTGGCAGAAAGAGCTCCCAAAGCTGATGAAATCACAGATTGTTTTTATCTTGGATAATATATGCATGTTAAATAATTTTTTATTTTGTACCATCAAATCAAAGTAGAAATATCTCTTTAAAAAAAACTACAATCTGCTATAAGAAATGGGGAAGATGACAGAATTCATAACAACCTAAGAAGAACTATGTGATATGATGCTGAGTGAGAAGAGCAGAACCAGGAGAACATTGTACACAACCACAGACATATTGATTCTGTCATGACTAACTTTGATGGACTTGGCTCTCCTCAGCGATACAAGATTCAAAGACAGCCCCAAAGGTCTCATGATGGAAAGAGCTACCTACATTCAGATAAAGAACTATGGAGTATGAATGTGGATTGAAGGAAACTAGCTGCTGTCTCTTTTTTTCATATCTTTTTTTGTTTTGTTTTGTTTTGTTTCTTCTTTCTCATGCTTCACTCCATTGATCATGGTTCTTCTTTACGACTTGACTATTGTGTAAATATGTTTAATGCAAAGGTATATGTAAAACGTATATTGAATTCCATGCTGTCTTGGGGGGAGGGAGGAGGGACAGGAGGGGAAGAAAATTTGGAACTCAAAAACCTGTGGAACTGAGTGTTGTAAACTAAAAATAAAAATGTTTTTTAAGAAAGAAAAAAACTAGAATCATAGTAGCTTATTCTTTCAGAAAATTCAATATTTAAATTGAATCAATACTTCTAACCAAGATTCAGATAAGTAAAAGGAAAGAATCACAAAAAAATTGTGGTAGATATTTTTAGGCTGAGCCATCCTGTTAGTATTATGAAAATTATGGATGAATTTAGTTCTTTGAGTCACATGTTGGTTAATGGATGGGAGGAAAGAAGGGAAGAAGGGTTCTTAAACTCTAGAGTAAATACTAAAGATGTCTTGTGTTCCATGTAATAGTTGATGTACTCTGTGACTCCTAAATGTGTAAATAGAACTAGCATTGAACACACATTGTTTATCTTCCAAAATCAATCACATATCTCAAATATATGTGTCCACATAAGTAACTACAGCCTGATTCCTTTGGTAGCTGGAATGAAGTTGGATGATTCAGAGAGAGAAAAGATTCTAAAAGTAACATGTAATAATAGATAACACCTATATAGTCCTTTAAGGTTTATTAAAAGCTTTATAGAAATTATCATATTTGATTCTCTCAATGACCTTGTGAGTTAGGAACTCTTGTTACCCACATTTTACAGATGGGTAGGTAGAATCTGGGAGATTCTGGGAGAGGTTAAGTGACTTGTGCCAGGTTACATAGCTAGTTAGCATTCACGCAGGATTTAAACTCACATACTCCAAGTACAGCATTCTATCCACTATACCATCTGAAAGAAAAGAACATTTTCTGGCAGAGCAGAAGGAGTAGTTTCAAACTGAGTGACTATGACCACAAGGTATAGCAATTGATAGCAATAACTAGACTGTCACAAAAATCTTTTCACTAAGAAAATTATTCTCAGCAATCCAGAAGAAATTTATATGATATTTTCTTATCTTAATTTTGTAAATACTTGTGCAATATTGGAATTAATTTTGCCTTGAATGTTGGGTAGAATTCACTTATAAATCTATGTAGCCCTAAGTTATTTTTCTCTGAGAGCTCATTTATATTTTGTCCAATATCTATTTCTGATGTTAGGTTTTTAATTTCTCAATTCTTGTTCTGTTTAATTTCTCTGTTTCTTGATCTATATTTCATTTTTTCTAATCTATTCATCAATTTCATTAAAATTATAAGTTTTGTTGACTTGTAATTGGACAAAATATTTGTAACCATTTCTTTTAATTCCTCTTCAACTATTTTAAATTCTTTTTTACTTTTCATGTTGAAAATTTTATTTTCCTTTCTCTTTTTAAATCAGGTTAGCTAGCAAGTTTGCTACTTTAATATATACATATATATTAAAAACAGCTTTATCTTGATTTGTCATGTCACTTTTTGCTATCAATTCCATTGATCTCTTCTTTGATTTTCAGACATTATATTTTTACATTTACCTGGGGTTTTCTCCCTCTGCTTTTCTAGTTTATTAGTTTCATGCCTAATTCATCAATCTATTCTTTATTTTGTTGATGAGAATATTTAGAGCAGGGATTCCGAAGGTTTTGTTTCATGGACCCTTTTTGGTAATGTAGTGAAGCCTTTGGAACCCTTCTCAGAATAATATTTTAAATATGAAAAATAAAACATACAGAATGACAAAGAAATGTGATTATACTGAAATAGCTACCAAAATATTTTTCAACTTCATGGACCCCAGGTTAAGGACTACTATAACTGTATCCTAAAAAGTCTGGACCTTTTTATTGTTGTTATTTTTTAAAGAAATTATCTATTATATCTCTGATTTGTTCTTTGACTCGCTGATTCTTTAGGATTAAATTATTTGGTGTACATTTTACTTTTAATACTTTCTTTAAAGGATCTTTATTAAATATACCTATTGTATTGTGTTCTACAAAGAATGTGTCTAATTTTTTCTGTTTTCTGAATTTCTTTTTTTTTGAGGTTTTTATGTCCTGGCACATGGTCAATATTTGTAAAAGTGCCATTCACAGCTGTGAAGCATAAATTTTCATTTCTATTCCAATTCGATAATTGCCATAGATCTGTCACACTTAATTTTTCTAGAATTCCTTTAAGATATTTGACTTCTTTCCTATTTTTCTCTTTATTAGGTTTGCGTAGGTATGGAGAGGGTACATGGAGTTGCCTAATCTTCCCCATCATTTGAGGAACTTTTTCTTTAACTACTTACATGCTATGGGGCATTTAAAGAGTATGTATTAAGTACTGATATCCTTTGCTTATCTCCTTTTTAAAACGTTTATTTTTACTGTTGGCTTATCTGAGGTCATGGTTGCTACTCATCTTATTTTGAATTTGTTTGAAATATAATAAGTTCTGTTCTGGTACTTCATTTTAATTGTTTCAGTTCAACAACTTTAAATGACTTAAGAACTCAGATCAATGCAATGACCAGCTATGATTTCAGAGGACAGCTAATAATGATCAACATCCCCCTGCTAAAATATAAAGTCAACTATTTTAATGTATTTGATGTCCAATTTTATCCTACAACATGATACTCAGTTTTTCATGGCAAGTTATTCTTTTAAAATCCTTTTTTATTTTACCTTTTTGGAATATTGTATTCCAAGATTTTCTACCTCTTTTCATAGTTGCAGCACATTCTTATGTGATCCTGACTACGGTTCCTTGGTGCTTCAACTTTTTATTTCTGGCTACTTGCAGTATTTTCCTTTTTACGGGTAAGCCCTAGGTTTTGGCTCTGACATTCCTGGATGTCTTCAACTTTAGGCTCAAAACCTGAAACTTTTTTTTTCTGGATGTGACTGGTGGATTCTTTCTATTTTCACTTTGCTTTATGATCCTAATAGATGTGACCAATTTTCTTTAATGTCTTTTTGAAATATGTTATCCATGGTTTTTTGTTTGGAAATAGTTATCAGGGAGTAAGATAAGTCTTAAATGATCTCTTCTTGATTTGTTATTTTGGTAGGAGATACTTTACATTTTCTTTTTTAATTTCAATTTTTTATTTCATTCTAATTTTTTTCAGTCTCATAGAGTCATTGACTTCTGTTTAATCCATTCTAATTTTCAGGAAGTCTGACACTTGTGTAAAGTTTTTTCATCTTCTCTAAGCTATTTATTCTCCTTCCATTTTTCTCCTCCAGAGCTCAGTCTTTCATTTGCAAATTCTCTTTTTTCTCTTGTTTAATTTCTTCCAGGTACACTTACAATCTATGTAACCAAGCTATTTTTTTCCTTTGGCTTACCTCTTAGGAATCTCTTGACTCATAATATTTCTTCACAGTGTTTAATATTTTCTGTTTGTTCATATTTGTGGCCACATTTCCTGATTTGGGACTTTGACACCACAGCAGGTTCTAACTCCTCCTGCATTCTTGGATTGAGTGATTAGGCTCATTTCAGAGTTGACCTCAGTTTCTTGAGTCTTTACTGCTGATTTATATCTCCCCTGAGTGTCTAGTCTTAGAGCGCTAGAAGCTTTCTGATCTCCATGGATTATCCAGGTTTATTGCACTGTAGTCTTCAGGGGCCTCTAGAGTTTCTTAGGTTAGCATGCTTCGGCTTTCTGACCCCAGTGACACTTTTCCATCTGGGAACTACAGGCTTCCTGCCCATTAGGAATAATGATGCAAGGTTCAGATTTCCCGCAAGTGTTTTCCGCCCAAGAAATGGCAGGCTTCTGGCTTGTTTGCCTATGCTTAAGCTGGCTTTTCCTGTGCTAGAAAACTTCTAGGCATCTTGTTGTATAGTCCTAAGGTAGTAAGCTAGAAGGAGCTTACTATTCTTTCTCTTTGGATTTCTTGATTTAGGTATTTGATCTGGCACCCTTTTTAGATCTTTGCTGGAGTATATATGGGAGAACTAGGCTCCCCAACAATTTTTACAGCATCATTATAATTGACTAGAACTATTTATGCATGCATACTTTAATACTTCCAGGCTCTATTATTCCATCAGTGTTAATAATGGGTTCAGATCATAACTTTTCTACACCTCGATAGATGTTCCTTGAGAGTTGCTATGGCTGCAAAATTCATTTTCCTGCGATCAACCTGATGATATGAATAATAACAGCTGGTGACATTTATACTGCACTTTACATAATTATCTCATTTGATCCTGATGAAAACCTTATGAGGTGAGTACTACAGGATTATCATCCCTGTTTGGCAGATGAGGAAATTGAGGCACAGAGGGGTAGACGCTTAGCCTTTCTAGGACTCAGTTTTCTCTCCTCTAAGATGAGAGGCTTGTACTAGATGATCTAAGATCTCTTTTAGCTCTAAATCTGTGATTTTAAGTGTCTAAGTGAATTAAATCCCTTTGAAAATATGTGGGTCAAATTAAGGCTAGACTTGGAAAAATGTTTATGAAAAGTAGGCTTATTATCCAGTATGTTAGAAGTATGGCTTCATGATGAAGAATTAAAGATAGTGTCAAAATCTTGTGAATGTTATGCCAAATCATGTACAAAAAGTGATTAGAGAAAAGGGAGACATTCTATATTAAATGTTTTTTAAAGTTATAAACTTATAAAATGTGTTGTTAAATTAATAAAGTAGTAAATGTTACAAATATAAATTGATCCCAAGTCTCTCCATAATTAGGGTATCTAGGTGGTGCAGTAGATAGAGTGCCAGGTCTGGAGTCAAAGGGTCATCTTATATAGAATATATTTAGTTGCTTAATTCAAGGCTTGATCAATTAATCAGCAAACATTTGTTAAGTACCTACTATGGGCCAATTAGGTGGCTAAGGAGATAGAGCACTGAGTCTGAAGTCAGGAAGATTCATCTTCCTTAGTTCAAATCTGGCTTCAGATACTTACTAGCTATATGACCCTGAGCAAGTTGCTTAACCCTGTTTGCCTCAGTTTCCTAATCCATAAAATGAGCCAGAGAAGGAAATGGCAAATCACTCCAGTATCTTTGCCAAGAAAACCCCAAATGGGGGTCATGAAGAGTCGTATACAACTGAAATGACTGAACAGCAATTCTCCATAATAATAATATGGCTATCATTTATATAGTGTTTTAAGGTATAGAAAATGTTTTACTAATATTATTTCATTTGATCCTCAGAACACCCTGGTGCTATTATCGTCCCCATTTTACATATGGGGGGGACTGAGCCAGGCAGCTGCTCAATGACTTACCCAGAGTCACAGAGATAATAAGTGCCTGAGGCAGGATTTGAATTCAGATCTTCCTGCCTCCAGCTCCAATATTCTATGTTCTGTATCACCTAGACACTTAGCACCCTTTTCACCATTATCATGTTGCCTTTCTGAATTTAGCGAGGTTGGTCCTTGGATAATTTGAGTCTGTCGACAAGCACATACTTGAAACCTTTCCAGATTAATAAGATCTGCCAGAATGTGTGATCACTTGGCACGGCCTTCAAGAACCCAGGGTCACTTCCAATGGAGTATGAAAGAAATTCCATTTCACATGTCCATATACATAAATAATTATATAGAAACATGAACCTATATTTCCAACGGAGAGATATAAATGTGAAAAGACCCAATGTTATGTGTAGTTACATCAATAATTCTAAAAATAAATAGAAGTTTAGGCTAATAGAATAATAATCAATATGCTTTCTCTTTTTCTATCCAAAACTTAATAAAACAAAAACAACAAAACCAAGATACAGGACTGACTATTGTATGATAATAAGTTAGTACTGCTCCATGGAGAACCACTTTCTGAGTTCAATATTCCAGGCAACATATTACCAAATTGTTTATAAGTATGTTGTATGATACAAAATAAATTGCCTTCTTAAGGTAAGAAAACATCCAGATTCACCTTTTTGATTCATCTGGGTATAGCAGGTTTATCTCTTTGTCAGATCTAGATGACAAAGTTAATCTGACACAATATGGTCTTTACAAAGTCATGCTGGCTATTAGTCAGGCCTGTTCTTTTTAAGGTATTAGTCATCAGCAAGAGATTTTTTTGAATGCTACAACCAGCTCTACTAGGTACTGTGGGAGTTTATAAAGTGTCCATAACTTATAGTCCCTGTCTTTATGACACATAAAACAAAGTAGATAGATAGATAAATGTGGCCTTCCACCTAGGACTCCATATAACATTTTGCTTTGTGACTTATTAGACTTATATTATTCACTTATATTACATATCATAGTATTGGTCATTTTGCCTCACCCCCTATAGACTGTGGGGATCAGAGACTCATCTAAAATTTCTATCTTTCTAAGCACTACTGCAGCGTTCTATATGCAATAGGTACTTAAATGTTTTTCAATTGAATGATAATCTCTGTTCTCTGGGAGCTTTTATATAGTCAAATGACACCAGGATCCATCCATACATACATACATACATCTGTATACACACACGTACACATACATATCTAAGCAATACAACACACATATATAAAATATGTGTATATATGTGTTTGTGTATGTATACATAACATAAAAATAGAATTTTTAATATATCTGTACATATACAGTAATGTGGTATAAATGTTCACAGGATTTAATGTCAGAGAATCCTGGCTCTGCTACCCATGTGACCTTAAGCAAGTCACTTAATCTCTCTGAGACTTCTTAAGGGCTTTAAAAAAAGGCCCTGACAATGCCTATATTTATGAAACCAGAACGATAACATACTCTAGTGTACTTCCCATCTTTGGTTCTGGCTTGCTATACTTACTGGGTGTGGCAAAGGTTATATTTACAGTCGCTGTTGATAAAAAGTGAATACAAAGGAACTAATGTCAAATGGTGACATTTTATTGAGTAATAAAACAACATAGATTGTTTGGGGAGAATTGGCCTGTTGGCTTATTATTAGCTATCATACCTTCACTGAAGTCCTACTCTTATGCTTCATTGTAGCATTAGGTTCTCAAAGACTTGTTAATGGAGTACTACCTGTGGGAAGATTTTGAGTATGGGCCCAGTTATATACTATCTTCCCGTCATGTGAGGACCGGACTAATTAAGTTTGCCTTACTCCCTTGCCTTACTCCTCAGAGATGAATGTTTTTGACCACAACAACAGAGAAGTCGTGATCTGTGTCAGTGAAGGAAGAATCAATTAACATCGAAACCATAGTTTCTTAGCGTATGAAACTCAATACCATACAATATGGATAGAGAGTAGGCCTCAGAGCCAGGAAGACTGGCTGAGTTTCTGCCTCTGTTCTGGCCATTTGATCCTAGACAAGTTGCTTAGCCTCTCAGTGTCCCAGACAAATTTCTTAAAACCCTAAGTTATAAAGGAGGTGTTAACCTGCATTGGGAGAGAGAGTTTCCTCTCTTGGAAATTCCCTATACCAATTAAATCATTGGTCCCTAACTTATCATAACCTGAGATGTCGATTACATCAAAGAGGTAACCTTTGACTAGGGAGGTAAGACAGCCTTGCCAATCTGCAAATTATTTTTTGTAAAACGTGAATGCTATCAGTACTGCCAAAAGCCAGAGGATCTCCTCTCTTGTTTCTTATTCTTAACATGACAGAAGTGGTTAAGAGTAAATAGAATAAAATTGTCAGGAACAAGTGCAGATCTAGGGAGGAATGACCAACTTTTAAAAGTAGGCATAGAACAACAGAATTTATATGTCCATAATAGCAGTTAAAGGAACTCTTTCCCTCTCCTCGCAAATAGCTCCAAACTATTTTGCTTATCGATTGATTATTTCTCTTCATTAAAAGCTGGCAACTACAAGTAGAAGGCCCACATTACAGTTGTCCTCAGTATTTGAAAAACCAATTTAGATACCTGCAAAGTAAAATAAAATGCCACCAATATGGTGTAAACACCTATCTGAGTCCTTTGTGATGGATGGCAAACTTAGGGTTAAAAGCCTGCTTTCTGACAATCAGCAGAGGCCCAGCTGCCAGTAAATGGGATGTTGCCTAGATTGCCTCAGGAAACTCTTGTTCTCTTATTAAGTCTAATTATCAGTCAGCAGCTGAGTACCAGAAAGAGAGCTATAGGCTCAATAGAAAACAGGTTAAAAGAGGTTATCCTGATCCCTAAGAGGCCTAAGGAGGATGTTTTTCTGTGCAATTCCATCACCTCTTTTCCTCATTTAGTGACCCTAAAGAGTCAAGGAAACAACATCATGGGTCCAATAATTCCACCCTCAGCTTAACTCCTTGTTTCAAAGGAAATGTAATAATTTATTTAGATCAAAGGGGGCTTTCTTTTTCATTTCGGGGACCAAACATGCACAGAAGGCATAGCAAATAGCTACTTTCTGCACTTGGAGTCAAGAAAGTAGATGGGGGTCCTAACCAAATGGGAAAATCAATGGAGGACTAGGGTTGCTGTTGTTGTGTTGTTGTTGCTGTTGCTTCCCTAGAAAGTATTGTGATGCACACCAGCAAAAATTGGTACATGTGGTAACATACAAAAGATCCTTATAAAATGTAATACTGAAACCTCACATTTATATAGTACTTTAAGTTTTATGGTGTTTTTCCTATATTTTTTCTTGTCTGTTCCTGTTATTTCATCAGTATATGGAATTCCTAATGAGGGAGCTACCTCTATCTACCAATGGAGATCAATTACTATTCTACATCTCATAGTTTTAGAAAGTTTGCTTGATCACTGAGAGAGAAATTACTTTCCCAGGGCCATACAGCCAGTATATGTCAGTGGATAGGCCTTGATTTTTCTGATCTGGAAACCAGCTTTCTCTTCACTACAGCGTGCTTTCCCTCAGTTTAAAGGTTTACTTCATTAATAATTTTTCCTTAAGGTTTACAAAACACTTTCTTCATAGAAATCCTTTGAGGCAGGTAGCTGCTAGGATTATTATCCTCACTTTACAGACGAGGAAACAGAGGGTCGGGGAAGCTTAGTGACTTGCCCATAGTCACAGAGTTAATAAGGTTGGAATTGGGATTCTGAGCTGGAGCTTTCAACTCTACTCTTTCCACTATAAAACATGGTCACAGATTCAGCTAACATGTAGTAGTTTCTGCTCCATTGACAGACAGATCCAGGGTGCTTCCCTGATTAATTCACCTAAGCTATGCATTGATGGATAATAGTCTCAAGACTGATGTAACCGGAACATCCCGCCTAACTTAAAATCACTGACTTAGAGCTGAAAGGCATCTTAGAGATCATCTACCACAATTCCTTCATTTTACAAATAAGGACACTAGGGCCTAAGAAGTTAAAGGTCTTTCCCAAATTCACAGATGGGATCAGAGGATCAGAGATTTAGGGTAGAAAGATCCGTAGGAGTTACCTAGTCGAACCCCCTTATTTTAGACACAGGAAAACTGAGGCCCAGATAAGTGACGTCATGCCCAAGGTCACATAGGTTGTAAGTAGCAGAGTCAGCATTTAAACCTATGTCCTCTAACTCAAAATCCAGCATGTTCTTTTCTATTTTACTACACCGCATCTATCTGAAGAAAAGTAAGGTTTTGGAGGAGTTTTTTTTGAGGGGGGGTAGGAGTGGGAAGTAAAAACTTAATGATCTCATAAGTTTTACTTACTAAAAATATGAAGAACCCCTCATCCCTAAGATCGAATCATTTTAGACTCCTAGTCCAGTTTGTTTGTTTCAGTCTAACCAAACATGCATCACCTCCCAACCTGGGCCTCAGAATCTTTTACTTACTTCCAAGTGCATCACAAGGGCTACTTCCTCACTAAGTCCTTGCCTGATCCTAAACCTTGCTCTCTCCACTTACCTTGTATTTGTTTTGTATCTATCTTGTAGATGCTGATATGTGCACATGTTGTTTCTTCAAATAGAATGTAAGTTCCTCGAGGATGGAAATTATTTCTTTTTTTGTCCTTGTGGCCCCAGCACCTAGCAAAGTGCTAATTTAAAGGCAGTGATTGATAAATGCTTGCTGATTCAGGTTGATAAATGGATAATTTTATAGAAGTACTTTACCTTATGAAATAATAGCTGAATTTCTGAAAAAATTGACTCTCAATTAAATTCAGGGAAGTGAATCACACTTTATAATGTACTAATTACGCTTTCAAAAACATGTTCCTAACCAGCTCACTCTTTCTGCCTCATTCTAAAGTCCATGAAACAATCAACTTACTTTAAGCCAGGCCCTGTGCTAAACAAAGGGTTTCAAAGAAGAGGAAAACATAGCCCCAGCCTTCAAAAAATTCACATTATAATGGGGAGATGACCTGTACATAGCTATATACTTACAAGAAATCTACAGAGTAGATGGAAGGTAATCTCAGAGGAAATGCATTGGCGTTGGGAGTTGGGATCGCATTAGAAAGGCTTCCTACAGAAGGTGAAATTTGAGCTGAGTCTTGAAGGAAACCAGGGATTCTAAGAAGCAACAGTGGAAATAGGGGGAAGAGGAAGGGAGGGAGGGAGAAAGGGGGGGAGAAAGATTCTAGGTGGAAAGGGGGAGAATTTGTATTTAAACAATTTTTTTTTGTTCTGTACTTAGCAAGCATTAAACATGAGCATTTACATTTACACAGAACGTCACAAAGAGAATTTTACTCAACTACAAATCTCTATTATGTATGGCTACATTAAAATAAAATATAAAGCACTCAACATGTTATTTTCAAAGCTGTCCTTCCTTGTCTATGTCTTTTTCTAAATCTTCTTTTATATTCTTATATGCATTAAAAAATTATGTAATGCCTTTTTTTCTTTCCCTATTACTAGTCCCCTCTCATTTTTTTTTTAAAAAAGCCCTTCTTTGTAATAAATAAGCATGGTCAAGTAAAAAATTCATATATTGGTCATGTCTGAACATGTATATCGCACCCTACCCCATCTAATTCACCATCTCTCATTGGGTGGTAGATAATATGCTTTATTAGTAGTCCTCTGAATCATTTTACTGATGAGAAGTCTTAAGTCATTCAAAGCTATTTTACTTTATATAAATTGTTCTTCTGGTTCTGCTAATTTCACTCTCCATCAGTCCATATATGTCTCTTCATATTTTTCTGAATCCATTCCATCTATTATTTCTTACATGGAAATAATATTATATTACATTCATTTACCATTAGTTGTCCAGTCATTCCCTAATTGTTGGATACACCTTTAATTTCCTCTTTTGCCATAGCAAAAAGTACTGCTATAAATATTTTTATACACATAAACCATTTTCTTCTTTCTTTGCTCTCTTTGGAGTATATGTCTAATAATGGTATTCCTCGGTCAGTGGATATGCACAATATAATTACTTTTGGGGTATAATTCCAAACTGCTTTCCAGAATGGCTGGGCTAGTTCACAGCTCCACTAACAGTGTATTAGTGTACATGCCCTCCCACTGCCCCTCCAACAAATTTTTTTTTGTTATCTTGGCCTATCTGGTGGGTGTGAGGTTGAACCCCAGATTTGTTATAAAGTGCATTTCTCTCATTATTAGTGATTTGGAGCATTTTTTCATATGACTGTTGATAGCTTGGACTTTTTAAAGATCTATCTGTTCATGTCTATTGGGGATTGGTTAATCACCTTAATCCAAAGTTCAAGGCAGATATCATATGCAGTAAGGTAACAGACCTCCACTTTGATGTAAATGATACTGCAAGATCAAAAGAAAGGGAAATTTCTATATCAGCTGTTTGTATTTCCCCAGTGCCCTAATAAAATGCAAAGAGCCAAGTAACACATTTTGTTTGTTCCTGGAAGAATTTCATTACTGTCCTCTGAGTCCTGTAGGAGGACATGCCAAGTTAAGTCTCCATTTTTTCAAATATATTATGATGAATTCATATCCACTGAATCTCTATGTTTTGCTATATACAGTAATCTACATTCAGATCTATTTTAGCATTGTACCAATCTTATGGCAGTGCTTTGTCTTTCAAAATAGCTGGGTTAGCACAGTGCTTGGGCACATAGTAAGCACTTAATAAATGCATACTGACTGATTAACTTCTGTCCTCACAACTCTACTGAAACTACTCTCCCAGTGGTCACTAAAATCTCTGATTGCCAAATCTGATGGCAGTCCTTATGCTCTTTTTCCTTTCCAGATACTAATACTCTCTACCACTCTATGCCATTGCATAATCACTCCTCTTTTGTCTTCAAAATCACCATGCTCTCCTGGTTCTCCAGCTATCTCTTTATTCCTTCACTTTCTCCTTCTCTGATCCCTTGATTTCTTCATAACTCTTTAAGGCAGGTGTTCCCCTAGAGTCTTTCCTGAGTCCTTTTTCTTCTCTCTATGCTCTCTTTACAATCTTAGTCACTTTAATGGTTTCAGTGATTACTCGTTTCTAGATCAGGGCTGTCCAAAATACAGCCCGCCAGCGGGCTTTAATTTTCATGAGCGAAAAAATAAAATAATAATTTGCATGGAATGCGTATTAGATTTTTAAAATTCCATCACTAATAAATAGTCTCTTTGATGTTAATTCTCTTTGGTGTTTTTAAGCAGTATTACGGACAGAACATAGTGCACAGAATTTTCAATAGATCCGTGGGATGCGTCCGTCTGTATGATGCAGACTAGTCAGTATGCATCTACCTTTATACTGTTGTGTTGTTGCTTTGTTGTTTTGTGTTTGCTTTCACGCTTTGCCTGTCCTATTGATGACACGCGTTCCCCCATTTTCTATCAGTGTACCATATTTTTTATTCTGGGTGCAGCCCTTGAATAATTATTTTATTTTAATACGGCTTTAAGATAACCTAAGATTGGACAGCTCTGATGTAGACGATTTTTAAATCTTTGCCTCCATCCTTGACATTCCTTGAGAGCTTCAGGCTTTCATCTTTAACTGACTACAGGACATCTCCAAAATGTTTGTACCATCAGTGTCTCAGATTCCACACATGTGAACTAAACTTATTACCATTCTTCAAAAATTCAGCAGAAACACAGGTATAAAGAGCAAATGGATTTAAAGGAGTCATTTTCCTTCTATAGATGAAGAAACAGAGGACCAGAGAGGCAAGTGACTTGTCCAAGGTCATACAAGTAAAAGAGTGGGAATCCAAACCCTGGTCCTCTGATCCTAGGTCTAGTGCTTTTAACCATAGTATCGCCTCTCTGTTTGTTTCACATCTATTTACTTCTCCATCGGATGAGTAAGGAAAACTCATTATCTTTGATTCTTCTTTTTTATATGTAATCACTCATTAAGTCAAGTCAAATCCATCTCCACAGCATCTCTTGCTCTCACTTCTGACTCTCAATCCTCACTGCTGTTGTCTTTATTATGATTCTTCCAGACTATTACAACAACCAGATCTTTCTACTTCACTTCCTTTTCTATCTTTTATTAGGCTGCTAGGTTTTTTTATACATAGCTTTGGTCAAATCATTAGTTTGTTCAAAAAACTCCACTCTTTCCCTATTGTCTACAAAGAAAAGTACAAATTCTTTTATATTCTTCAAGATTCCCCACACAACGGCATGACCCCTTTACCTGATACTTTCCTCCGCACACTTCTCTCCATCCCTAAATAATTCTTGCTATCCAAACTTGGGTATCCTCTGTCTTATTAGAATGTGAGCTACTTGAGAGCAGGGACTATCTCACTTTTCTACTTCTATCTCCAGGGCTTAGCCCAGAGTTTGACACATAGTAAGTGCTTAGTAAATGCTTTTTCATTTTTTTCATTCATTCACACCCTACACCTTCTCATATTCACGTCTTTTCCTTACACTGTTCCCTTTGCCTATGATGTCATCCTCTCTCCCCTTTAACTGTTGAATGCCTCAATAGCCTTCAAAGGCCACCTCAAATGTTACTTTTTCCACAAAGCCTTTCCTGATCGCCATGATCAGTAATGACTTTCACCCTCGTACTCACATAGCTCTTTAGTTAGTAATTCTATGATGCACCTACCATGTAATATTTGTATATTGTTATTCTTTTTGTGTGTGACTAGATTATAAGATCCATGAGGTCAGGGACCATGTCTTATCTAAACTTTGTATCTCTTTCAGTACCTAGCATAGTTCTTTGTACAAGACAGATACAGATAAATGAATGAATATTTCTCTATCTTCTGAATCTCTCTATTTTACCTCTTTGCAGTAGATCTTAGATTAATGCCAATAAATTTAAAAGCAGTCTCCTAAGACCAAACCAAATAAGTGTGGTCTTTGGTTTTGTTGAAATTCATTCAGTCTCAATCCCCTTGTATTTATTCTTTTTTGTACCATATGTTTAGATAAAATTTGAGCATATTTCCTCTTTTGCTCCCACAGACAATTTATTGAAATGCCCCAAATCACAAGCTATTCTAGTCACTTTCTTCTAATTTTCTTACTTTTTCATCAAACTGGGAAGGAATAAAAAAAATCTGTTGTTCCCATATCAACCAAGACAAAGAGAATTCAGCACATAATATCTTAGAATAGTTGCTAAACACTTTAAGATCAATGAAAAAAAGTAATTTCACATTAAAATCTCTGAAGCAGCATTTTATCCATCTAATTTGAACTTTTATTTTACTTTTTGTTCTTCAATTGAAGTCCAGGTTATCAATAAGGGGAATTAAGGTAACTGGCTACTGTAACACATACATTAGAATGAAATCACTCTCCTTTAGAGTGAAATCATAAGAAGGTAGCTTTTTGTTAACTACCAGCCTCTAGCCTAGACATCAGTGAAAAAAACAAAAAGGAGAAGAAAGATACACACATTTATCCAAATTAAAGCGATAAATTGTTACCTTAAGATTTTTATAAATGTAGCTATACTTTTTTAATCATCTGTAACTAGTTAGCAACCATTGCAAGACAAAAATTAAACTTCCCTTATTAATAAATCTTAGACTCTAATATAGACTGATTCACAAAGACTGACACATTTTGTAATTCAAATTCACTCTCCTTTTAAAAAATTATTTATTTGTTTTTAGTTTTCAACATTCGCTTCTATAAGATTTTAAGTTCTAAGATTTCTCCCTCTCCCTCATTCTCCCTTACCCCAAGATGGTGTGCAATCTGATATACCAAATTTGCTATTCTTTAAGGTACCTAAGTGACCGCCTAGTAGAACTTAACCCTTCCCTAAGACTGCGAAATGCATACGGCATCGTTGGATCTGTTTTCTGCTCAGAGGCAATGTGGTTTAGTGAAAAGTACAGGATTTCAAATCAAGGGACCTGGGTACAAATTCTAGCTCTATTATTTATTGTTTGGCCTTAGGAAAATCACTTAACCTCTCTGGGTCTCAGTTCTTCATCTGCCAAATGAGCGAGTAAAACAAGATGGCCTCTGGGGTCCCTTCCAGCTCTAAATCATGATCTTGCCTCAGACTATCTATGGGACACTGGTGTAGGCACCTTTCCTCTCTGAGCCTTAGTTGCCTTATCTGCAAAATGAGGAGGTTGGACTAAAGCAATTCTAAGGTCCCTTCCCTTTATGGTCCAATATGTAAGCACATTTTGTTGGATCTATCCTTTACAAGAAGTCTTCTTATTCTTTGGATTCTAAAATAGGAGATGATATCACACTCCACAATGACTCTAGAAAGCATTGAACAGCATAGGGGAAGGTTTAAGTAATGTTTTAAACCTTCAGTAAAACCTCAGATATTCAGAATGGCTGAGCAGTGTATTTGATTAAGGTATAATTACTCTTGGAAGAGGCACAGCTAAGTGGCACAACGGATAGAGTGTTCTGCCCAGAGTCTGAAAGATTCTGCTTTCTGAACTCAAATCTGTTCTTAGACACTTCCTAGCTGTGTGACCCTGGGCAAGTCACTGTTTGGCTCAGTTTCCTCACATATAAAATGAGCTGGAGAAGGAAATGGCAAACCACTTCAGTATTTTTGCCAAGAAAACTCCAAATGGGGTCACAAAGAGTTGTACACAACTGAACAAAAATACTTTTTGACTAAAATGTAACACTGTAGTAAGTTAATAGTTAAACTTGAAATTGAACTTATTTCAAAGCTGACGTCATGAAGTTACCAAATGAAAAGTGATACAGAAGAGAAAAAGAAGGGAGAGAAACTATATAATCAGATTTATACAACAGGTATGAAACTCTTCTCAAAGGTTTTTTAAAAGGGGGGCAGTAGCCTATATACAATGGAAAACTCTAGTTTTCCCCCAAGTGAGGTTGGGAGATGCCAAGATAAAATTATAAAAACTAGGTCTCACTATTATGAGGAGGAAATAACAGGAAAGAAAACCAGGAATACTACCTATAACCTTAATTATTTATATACCATACACTAAACAATGGAGAGAAAAGTAAACTTGAAATTTTTCCTTCAAGAGTTAAACATAATCTGATTTGAAATCACATAGACTCATGATAGGAACACAACAACAGAAAGATATATTTTGTTCAGAAGAGATAGATCAGAGGATCACAAATTTAGAGTAGGAAGAGAATTCCAAGGTAGTCAAGTTTAATTCTCTCATTTTCAGATGAGGACAGAGAGGCACATAGTGGTTAAATTACTTGCTCTAGTTCATTGTCACATACATCAAGTGGCAAAGCTGGAATTTGAAGCTAGGTCCTTTGATTATAAATCCAGTTCTATTTCCATTTTACTACACTGACTCTCTAAGACCTAAGGGGGTGCAAGATCAACTCTGCATGCCAGGAAGATATATTCTTTAATCAAAAGCCATGGACCAGAGAGTGAATGGGGTGAGAAGGTAAGAGAAAGGAACAATGGAAGTATGGGAGTATACTACAAGGCGTCTCTAAAGTCTGGACACAGGCAAAAAATGCATATTTTGAAATATTTGGAATATTAACAGACCTTAGCCCCCTTGACTTCTTTTTCTGCGGTATGCTAAAGGAGAAGGTGTACTCAATGAAAATCACAAATGTAACACACTTGATTGAACTCATAAAGAGTCAATGTGCTAAAATTGATGGCAATGTGGAGTTATTGCATTGAGTTCACGTGAATCTTGCAAAGCTCATCAACCTTTGCATCACAAATGATAGAAATCATATTGAAGATGTTATCTGTTAATAATCCAATTAAATAAAATGTTATTGAAAATTTCATTCATTTCATTTCTTGAAAATATGCATTTTTTCCTATGTGTCCAGACTTTGGGAACACCCTGTACTACCACTTAGTTAGGAAAAGGATATGGGTGATATATTCCTAATACAGATTACAAAACTGCCACAGAAGGAGAATATAGTAGTCAGTCAATAAACATTTATTTAAGTACTTACATGCCATGCACTATACTAAGTACTGGGAATACAAAAATAGGCAAAAGATAGTCCCTACCCTCCAGGTGCTCACAGTCTAATTGGGGAGACAAAAAGCAAACAAATATGTGCAATTGAAACTATATACAGGATGAATAGGAAATAAGTAAAAGAAAGGAGGCGCTAGAATTAAGAGGGGGTGGAAAAGACTTCCTGTAAAAGATAGGATTTTAGTTGAAACTTAAAGGACATAGTAGTGATAGGGTTTTCAACTATTCATAAATCTACTGAAAGTCTTTTTTTTCTACCTAAAGTTAAGCACTTGAAAAATTCTTGACTTGTTCTGCTGACAATTTAATCTCTGAAATAGGAGAAGAAACAATAAAGGGGATAGGTATTATGGTCATCAGTTTGAGCAACAAAGAAGAACTGGTTAGTGATAGGGAAGTGTGGAGGAAAAGTGATTAGTTCATCTTGGAGATCATAATAGGAAAAGAAGAAAACAAGTGGCATAGTCCCAAATGGATATTATATTTTAGGAATGTTTTGTTTAAATTTCAGAGAAAAATAAATGAGACCATAGTGAAAAAGAATTTTTGATAAAAAGAATGAGTCTCTAAAAATAAATTTCTGACTATAAGTCTAAAAACTGACATTTATATAGAAATTTTGAAGTTTGGAAAGTGACTTACATAAATTATTTCATTTATCATTGTACAAAAATGTAATTGTGAAAAAAGGAGGAAGAAAGGCACATAGCTAAAGACACATACCAAGAGGAGCAAGCCAAAGTGTTGTGTGTTGAATAAAATAAGAGAAACAAAATACAATATTCTCCATTTATTCCTTGTTTAGATATCACGCATGACAACCGTCTGGAACACAACTATAAACCTAGAAATAAATAAAAAAAAGACCTCTGAGTTGCAGGAAAAATAGCTACAGTATGCCAAATAAGTCTCAGGTCAGACCATACTGAACTAGTAAAAACTAAGGTTACTAAGTTAACAATTCCTGAGAGCCTTCAGTTCTACCCTTGGTTATCATTGACAAGTGATAGCTGACAGAAGTGGTAGTAACACTGAATATGAGATAAAAGTAATGCTAATTAGAAATCACAATTGCCTAGGATTGCTTAGCATAGGAGCTAACCATGATATGTACGTCGGTAACAACAAAAGTCATCACCATATGATGCCACAGAATGACAGCTTTTGTTAAAATATGATATCCATTTAGGTGTGGTGTTTTGTTTTGTTTTGTTTTGTTTTGTTGTTAACATAGGAATAAATGGACACAATTATCTTGAAAGTCCATGACTGCACTGCCAATACAAAAGTTGATGAGAGGGGATGGACAAGGTCTGTGATAGCTGAGGCTGAGGAGTCCTCCAGTCTCCAAGAGGGACATCAGGCTAGAATTATATCTCTCTGATACCACTCAAATATTTCTAATGTCGGGTTATAAGTCTAGTCTCAGAAAGGAAGCTGCTTCCCTACTCACTTTTTAAAAACGTAAGTCTTTATTGATGTCTTCAATTTTAGCACTGTTAATTTGTGGTCTTCAAATCTTTTCTTGATCTTATTCAAGGTGATGCCTCTTGCCTAGTACACAAAGAATCTATTACCATAATCATAGAATCTTAAAATTAGATGTATTATTTATAGCACTAAGACTAGGTGCATTTACAAGTGAATTCTATCAAACATTTAAAGATCAACAAATTCCAATATTAAATAAATTATTTGGAATAATAGGTAAAGAAGGGAACCTACCAAGTTCCTTATATGAAACAAACATGATACTGATACTTAAACCAGGAAAAGCAAAAACAGAAAAAGAAAATTATAGACCAATTTTGCTAATGAAGATAGATACAAAAATCCTAAATAAAATACTAGCTAAAACAATGCAACGGCATATTACAAAGATTATATGTTACGATCAAGTGGGATTTATACTAGGAATGCAGGGATGGCTTAACATAAGGAAAACCATTAACATAATTGATTACATCAGTAATGAAAGTTTAAAAAATCATATGATTATACTAATAGATGTAGAGAAAAAAGCCTGTGATAAAGTTCAACTCACTTTTATTTAAAAAAAAACACTTGAAAGTATTGGTTTAAATGGATTTTTTCCTTAAATTGATGAAAAAGCATTTGTCTAAAACCATCAGCAAGCATTATTTGTAATGGAGATAAACTAGAAAGTAAGATCGGATATGAAACAAGGATGCCTACTGTCACCAATATTATTTAATATTGTATTGGAAATCCTAGAAATAGCAACAAGAGAAAAAAAGAAATAGATGGAATCAGAATAGGGAATGAGGTAATAAAGCTATCTTTTTTTGCAGACAATTATGATGATATACTTGGAAAATTCCAGAGACTCAACTAAAAAGTTAATTGAAACAGATTTCCCTTAATTTCTCTCAATACCTGTGGTTTGGGTATCAGACCATATTTATCTCAAAAAAAAAAAGAACTTGATAGCTTGCTTTCCTTTCCTATTTTTGCAAATAATTTATGCAATATTCGAGTTGACTATTTTGAGTGTGATAAAATTCACTTATAAATCCATTTGGTCTGGAGATTTTTTTCTATGGGAGTTCATGTTTTACTTGTTCAAATTTTTTTGAGACTGGATAATTTAAGTTCTCTGTTCTTCGTTCTGTTAACATGGTATTTTATTTTTCATAGATTGAAAAGAAATACTTTGAAGCTGATGCTATCCCATAGCTGCTAGGATAAGTTGTTACAAATGTGATGAAATCCACACTTTAAGCATCGGCTTTTTGAAAAGACAGATTTAATACTGATCTTGGTTCATATGTTTTTGCCTTGGGAGAATGGCTATTTGCAAGGCTCCATTAAATTTTCATAAAAGCACAACTCACAAATGGTAGACTTATTGTTTCTGTTTATATAGGCAACCTTGTTTCAAGTTATTCCCTTTGTGGTAGACTTGGATTAGTTCATGAAGATGTTGCAGAGGGAGATTTGGGGTAAACATGAGAAAAAAAATTTATGTAGAATGAAAGCAATAAGAGGAAATGTAGGTAAAATATGGTCATTCTTGACAATGCAGCTATTTACTCTTTCATTAATTAGTGATCTCCTTGCCTTTGACCCTGAGATTTTTTTAGGCCTAAAAACCAATTTTTTTTATTCTCCCTTCTAGTCTAATCATTTTTGCTTTAATAAGTTTTCTTTGCATTGCTCTTTTCACTGAAAAGAGCCAATGATACAAAGTAGATTAAAATAGAATCATCAATTATTAACAATAATACTTAAATATTAAGCTTTTTTCTTCAAGAAAAGAATCAATATGGGAATAGTACCAAGAAATCCTCACAATAATACTAAAATGCTTTTTAAAAATCAGCCCTGCTCCCAGTGTCTTTTCAGAGATAAAATAGCCTTACATTTTGTTGAGGAAATAGCTCTGGAGCTTGTGAAATCTGATTGTGTTGTCTAGACAATAGTTGATATTCTTTGGGAAAATTATTTTCCTTTTAACTGGTAAAAAATATGAAAATGAAAAATGTACAGATATTGTCATTTAATCCTGAATAACCAGTGCCATGAGGCCTTGGCTTGTGTATCGCTTGTATGCTTGGTGTACTTCCTGGTACTGCATGGGTGTGGCATAAATAATAATTTAGACATCAAAACAATTTTAGTAGGGCAGTGTTATCTGAATGGAAAGCAGCAACACCCAAGCTAAAGGCATGTCTTCATCTTTCAATATTCTAACCCTTTTTAAAATAAAAGACTATTCTGATCTCTCTGAAGTGTCAGTAGAACCTATTATTAGAGTTTTGAAATGTTTATTAATTATCCCCAGGAAGTGCTGTACAATACACATAAAACAAAGTGTCTGTGCTTTAAAAGAGCTCAGAACCAGTATCTTCTGTGGGATTCCTGTGGCACAGGATTGCCAATTTTAGTTTGAAGATGTGTAAGGGAGAGGCAAAACCAAAATGGTGGAGTTGTAGGAAGCCATACAGCCAAGTTCCCTTCTACAAACATCCTATGAATAGATTTAGAAAATGCACCAGACCAAATCCTGAAGGGAAAATCCAGAAAAAATCCTAGTGAGCAATTTGTCCAGTCCATCTCAGCATAGCGAAGATAGAGAGGTCTGCTGACACCAGGGATGAGTAGGCTCAAGAGCATGTTGTGCACAGAGCAGTCCAGCACCCAAGGAGATTCTGTGTGTGCAATTGTTCTTTTCATTTACATTGTTGTAATTATTGTGCATATCGTTTTGCTGGATCTGCTTACTTCACTCTGCATCAATTTACGTAGTCCTTTCCATGCTTATCTATATTCATCACATGCATCATTTCTTACCACACAGCAATATTCCATTACATTCATGTGCCACAATTTATTTAGAGATTCCTCAGTCGCTTTACTTCCAATTCTTTGTTATTAAAAAAGTTGCAGCTTAAATATTGGTATATATGGGGACTTCCTTCTTATTAATAGCTTTCCCAGGACTTAAGCTCAGCAATGGCGTCTAGGATGTGTATTCCTGACCAAATGAGGAATGGCAGCAATTACAAAAGATAAACTTGTACCCCAAAGAAGCCATTGACAAGAAGAAAATCCTCATATATACCAAAATAATGATAGTGGAACTTTCTGTGATAGCAAAGAATTAGAAACAAAGTAGATGCCTATTGAACTGATGTAAAATGAAGTAAGCAGGGCCAGGAAAACAATATGCACAATTACTACAACAATGTAAAGGAAAAGAACAATTATACATTGAAAATAAAATGTTACAAACTTACGGACTTTTGTCCATAAGTTTATTTGGTTTGGTTGTTTGGTTTTATTGATTTCTTTTCTCTTCTTTTTTTGGCCTTAAAATAGTAATTGTTACACCGACTGGGAGGAAGAAGGGAAAGAGTATAGGGAAAATTATAATAATGTAAAAGACAAAAGACCTTTAATTGTTAATTAATTAAATTAATATATTAATATTATTATAATAGTATTAATAATAGTATTATAATAGTATTAATATAAAGACCTTTTTTAAACGAACAAGGAAGCAATTTTCTTTCGGAGACTCAACTTACAAACCTGGAGAGGTATAATTCTAGGCTGATGTCCCTCCTGGAGACTGGAGGACCTACTCCACCTCAGCTATCCTAGACCTAGCCTGTCTCCTTCCCAACTTTTGTATTGGCAATGCAGGCATGGACTTTCAAGATAATTGTGTAAAAGGTCCATTTATTCCTATGTTTAAAGAAAAAAAAACACCTAAATGGGCATTGCATTTTAGCAAAAGCTTTTTCTGTATCTATTGATAAAATCATGTTTCCTTTTCTGAAATAAATACTATTTATGATGTTTATAATTTTCCCAATATTGAATGAACTCTGAATTTCCAGCATAAATCTAAGCCGTGCATGGGATATAATCCTTTTTTAATATGTTTCAGTAGCCTCTTTTGTACTAATGTTCATTAGAGATATTGGTCTATATATTTTTTCTTAATTTCTCTCAATACCTGTGGTTTGGGTATCAGGACCTATTTATCTCAAAGAAGGAATTTGGTAGCTTGCTTTCTTTTCCCATTTTTGCAAAGAACTTATGCAATATTGAAGTTCACTATTTTGAGTGCTTGACAGAATTCACTTATAAATCCATTTGGTCAGGAGATTTTCTGTGGGAGTTCATTTTTGTCTTTTTCAAATTTTTTTTCTGAGACTGGATGATTTAAGTTCTCTATTCCTTGTTCTGTTAATATGGCTATTTTTGGTATGAATCTTCATCCATTTCATTAGAGATCTCAGTTTTGTTGACATATAATTGATAGCATAGTTTCTAATATTTTCCTTCATTCCCTCTTCCTTTGTTATGAATTCATCTTTTTAAATTTTTTTTTATTTCAGCAATTTGGATTTCCTCCTTTTTTGGATCAAATTATTTAGCTTTATTTTATTAGGTTTTGCTTACACATTCAATGATTTTTAAAAATATGTCTCTTATTTTCAGAATTTCTATTTTTCTGAAATTGGATTTTTTATTTGTTGCTTTTCTAGTGTTTTTTTAGCTGCATGCTTAATTAATTGAATTCTTCTTTTTCTCTTTTGCTTATGAAAGTGTTTAGAAATGCAAAGTTTTTCCTAAGAATTGGCTGTATCCCAAAAGTTTTGGCATGCTATTTCATTGTTATAATTTTCTGTGACAAAATTATCTCTTGTTTCAATAATTTTTTTGATACACATATTTTAGGATTATATTATTTAGTCCTAATTTAAATGTGAAACCATTTGTCAATTGCCCTTTATTGGTTGTAATTTTTATTGTTTGTGGTCAGGAATGGATATGTTTAATTTTTTTTGCTTTTCTTCATTAATGAGGTTTTATACTTCAGCATAGAAGTTCTTAAAGTGTGGTATGATGAGCTTTAGGGATTCCCAAGACCCTTTCAAGGACCCCACAAATCAAAACTATTTTCAAAATAATATTAAAATATTTTCATTTCCAATATGGAAAATATCAATAATTATAACCCACATAAACAAAAGCCTTTGAGAGTATTCCTTAATAATTTTAGAGAGTTTAAAGGAGTCTCAAGATCAAAAAGCTTGAGAACTGTTGTTTTAGCATGCAGTAAGTTTTTGCAAAGGTCCAAAACACAGTTAAGAATTATGCAGTCTTCCTTCTATTCTCATTCAATAATTTCCAGAGATTTAGCATATCTAACTTTTCTACAATACTATTTCATCCTTATTTCATTCTTGTTCATCTTTTTTATTAAATTTTTCTATTTCTGAAAAGGTACATTGAGGTCATCAACCACTATAGATTTGCTAAAATCCAATTTTTTTTTTCCTTCGAGTATCCGGCTGCTACAACATTTGATGCCTATATATTAAGTATTGCTATTATTTCATTATCTGTGGTGTCTTTAAGCATAATATAGTTTTTACCATGCCTATTTTTACCAAGCCTATTTTTACTGTTGTCCTTTACAAGATCATATTAGCTACCCCTTTATTTAATTTGTTTGAAGAATAACTTCTGTTCCAGCTCTTCATTTTAATTGTGTGAATCTTTATATTTCAAATTTCTGTCTTGTAAATATGTTGTTGGATTAATTTTTCTTATGCATTCTGCTACCCTTCTCCATTTTATGGGTGATTTTATCCCATTGACATTCATAGTTATGATTGTTAATGATAATTTTCCCTTCACCATTCTTATACTTTCTCCCTCTCTTTCCCCCTTATCCCTTTATATACAAAGAAGAAGATGGTCATGAAAAGGAAGGCATGTGACCAATACTAGCAATTCACAATTAAATTGTTCTGATACCAGTTATCTGCCCCAATTCTGTTCATATAGCCCAGACTACCTTCCTCCACAAAACCTCTACTTCCCTCCTCTGTCCCTATTTCCTCAGTGAATCAAATGTATTTCTACACCAAACCCATGGTCTGTCTTCAACTCTCCTTTTTTTCAGTTAAAGGAAGAATGAGGTTCATGAGATGCCTATTTCTTCTACTCTCCCCATAGTTGTGTATTTTTCTTTTTATATATAAAATGTAGTACCTTCCCGATGGTGTTAACTTTTCCTTTCCCTTTTCTTTCCTCTCTTTAAACAATCCTAAACAAAACCATCAACAGCAGTATTTCATCTTTATTTTCTCTCTCTGTTACCCTTGAAGAAAGTGGGATTTTGAAAGGAACTTTGTCTCTTCTTCACTATTAAAACATAATTGCTTCATCATAATTTAGACCTTTCAACTACTCAAATACATTTACCTTTCCAGCTTTCTCTTACCTCACATTCTGGTGTGGCGAAAATTCTACCTGGCTCTGGTCTTTTCATTAAGAATACTTGAAAGTTCTCTATTCTGTTGCATTGAAGGTCTTTTTTTTCCTCCTGCTGGATTATACTGTTTTTCAGGATAAATTATTCTTGATTGTAACTTTTTTATTTTGCCTTTTAAGATTTTTTTCCTATCTTTTATGATAGTTGCAGCACAGTCTTGTTTGATTTTTGGTATTTAAGCCTTTTTTTTCTGGCTACTTGTTACTTTTTTTTAAACCCGGAAGCTCTGAATTCTGATTATAACATTCTTGATTGTTTCCAACTTTTTTTAAAGGATATAATTGATGGATCCTTTATATTGTTACTTTACCATATGGTTCTAGCAGACCTGGTCAGGTTTTTTTTATGATTTCATGAAATATGACATTTACATTTTTTGTGTTGTTTTCATGGAATCAGATAATTCTTAAATGATTTCATCTCAACTTGTTTTCCAGGTTTGCTTTTTAAAAGTAGCTACCTTATGTGTTCTTTTAATTATTTTTCAGTCTATCGACTTTGCTCTAGTATCTGTTGTCTCATGGAATTGTTGAATTGTTTGTCCATTCTAATTTTCCAGGGAATCCAATACTTGGGTAAGGTTTTCTACCTTTTGTTCTAAGATATTTATTTTTATTTTCAACATTTTCAATACCTTGAATTTACTTTTTTTAATATCTTGCTTCATTTTGCTACTCTTAGAGTCTTTGTGGTTAAACCATTCTTTCTTTTTAGTCTGATACTTGTCA
Source organism: Phalanger gymnotis (assembly GCA_028646595.1). Taxonomy (NCBI): domain Eukaryota; kingdom Metazoa; phylum Chordata; class Mammalia; order Diprotodontia; family Phalangeridae; genus Phalanger; species Phalanger gymnotis. The sequence goes on along the minus strand of CM053626.1, from coordinate 221,533,156 downwards.
AGTTACTTTCTTTTTCTTAGACTTCTTGGATAACCCATAGTATTTCTTCATTGTGTTGGGAATTTTGTTCTGTTTACTAATAATGCCAACCTGTTTTTGGATGGGTAGTTTGTACCAGGGTCAGATTTTTGCCCCATCCTATATTCTTGGATATGGATGGCAGGCACTATTTGTTCTTGTCCCCTCTGTAGGCTGGATGTCATTGCCATTACAATTCTGGACGGACCAATAGTACTGGGCCCTGCCTCCTAACACTCTTTTGTTTCTCTCATCCAGTGGCCCAATGTAGGTGTTGGCCTTGACTCTGTCTGTCTCCTTTTCCTTGTATGATCCTCAGTTAGAAATTAACTCAGTTGTCTGCTACCTTGGCCCTGATAAGCCCCTATCGGTTATCATCAATCACATCAATTTCATGCCTCCTACAAGCCTCCCTGGTACATATACCTGGTTGTTGAGCTGGCCTGATCTCCCTTTGTATTTTTGCCTTCTCTGGGGCATGCACTGACCTATGAAGGGCCAACTCTGTCCTCTACTGCTGCTCTGACAGGCCAGGGGTGAGGTCCTGCTGGTTTCAGGCCCAATTCAAAAGAAGTCACTGCTCTTTTCCACCTTCCCTGATGTGATTCTTCTCAGGGTGCCTACAGGCTTCTGTCTACTTTTGTGTAGTCTTGGACTAGATTGAGTAGCTTACAGTTTACGGGTTTCTCTTGGGTCTTACTAATCATTGTTCCATCTGGTGCCCTTTTAGATCTTTGCTGGGGTTTTTGTGTGAGGGATAATTTCCTCCTTTACTTTTCCTATAGCCATTTTAGTTAGAAAGTCTTAGAAACCACCCCCACCACCAATTTATTACTTTAAAATGATATATATATCCTATACTAGCTCCCAATAGATCTATCTACTCCATAGTATTGCAGTGGTGATTAAAGACATATCTATTTTACTTTCCATACATCCACTATAAATTCGTGAATTGTCTACGAGGTTTTAAAATCCACTTCAAAGGTTGCTAAATTCTAACACAAATTTATAACTAATTCTACATTCAAATATACAACGGAATTTTAGTCAACTGTCTGAGGTCATTTGCATCTTAAAATATTCATTCAGTAGGACTATGTTTAAAGTACTTTGGAGCCATTAAAGTTACATTTTGGGCTTATATGAATCTTTTTTTTAAATGAACTAGAATCATATAATTTTATGGGAACTTAAAGAGTTAAAATTTATGAGTTGAAGACGCAGATTTAGAGGAATTAATTCCACTATTTCAAATATATTCAAACCTTTATACGTATAACCTATTTTAGAGTAAAACTGTGTTAATTTCCATTTACATTTTCCAGCATTAGAAGTCTGTAATTTGAGTCTTCACATACCAATTTTTCATTTCCCTCCTAAGGAATTTTCTCAAGTAAAATATTTTTATAACCGGTCCTTTGTAAATATTTTTAAGATCTTAGATCTAGAAGGGACCTCAGAGATCATCTAGTTCAACCTTCTTATTTTACAGATGAGGAAACTGAGACCCAGTGAGGTGTGGACTCTCTCAAGGTAGCTAGGTGGCACAGTGAAAAAAGCAATGGGCCTGGAGTCAGGAAGTCCTGAGTTCAAATACAATCTTAGATATTTGCTGTGTGATTCTAGGTAGGTTACTTAATTGCTGTCTGACTCAGCTTCCTCAACTATAATATAAGAATAATAATAGTACCCATTTCTCAGGGTTGTTGTGAGAATCAAGTGAGAAAGTAATTGTAAAGTACTTAGCACAGTGCCTGACACATAGTAGGTGCTTAATAAGTGTTTGCTTCCTATTTCCCTTCCTTCTTCAAGATCACACAGATGATAAGCATCAAAAGAGGGATTCTAACCCAGGCCCACTGATTTCAGAAGCAATGCTCTTTCCATTATATTGTGCAGCTTTACTTTTTCAATATTTATGAAGTTATTAATAATCTTAGATCTCTGAATAACATCAGCACTGTCATATATCTTGATAATGAAATTAACAATAATAACAAAATAAGCAATTTACATAACATATTAAGATCTAAAAACACTTTCCATACAACTACCCTGTAGAAATATTTGCAAATGATACCAGCTGTATCATTATCATAAACATTAAAGATATTGGAGAAGAGCAACTACGTGCTTTCTTTTTTGTACTTTGTTTTTAATGAACATTTAAAGTATTTTTTTCTTTTCCATTCAAAAGAAACCCAGAAACTGACTTAGATCATCATTTAACCATTGCACCACTTAATTTCTCCATTTTTAAATATAGGCAGGCATGCATGACATAGTTGAGTGAAAGTTGCATTAAAAGGCTGCAGAGGGTCAACTTTTGGTAGTATAAAGGTAGACAGTGCCTCCGTATCTTTCTGAATTGTATCATAGATGAGGAAGTTAAAATTTGGAAGGTTTAAATGATCTACCCAAGATCATACAACTGGTAACCTAGAAGAGGGAAGCTGTTCCCCTGCTGCTTTTTTAGTGGCCTGATCCTTTTACATATGTGAGGAAATCAGCCTCACTCAACCAGCCTTAACTATTCTTAGGGCTAGGGCCAGAAACCTTTTAAGAGAGAATAACATTTTGGGGGGAACAAAGGGGTAATATCTTTGGAACAGAACATTTAAGTCACATTACACTACAAGTATGATTTTTCATTTTATGCCATTTTCATTTTATGTCATCACACCAACCTCATAATGCTGATTTAAACATTTTACTACTTAATTTAATTTATATTGTATTGTAGATTGAGTGCTGAAAGGAAATTTGGAAATCATATAGCCCAATATGTTAATTTATAGATGAAAAGATCATAGCTTTCAAAGAGTGTAACTTGAATGAGATCACAAAGCTGAATTGGAGAGCCAGACTTTGAATCCTAGGTTGACTCCAGAGCCACTGGCTTTCTACTACTCCATAATGCCTATCAAAATGTAAAAAAGACTCCAGAAATCTTCCTCTCCTTTGGTGAAGGTCAACATAATGGGAATAGCTGGCTTCACTTTTTCCGCTTTACTTTTAGTTATTACCTGGGAGCAACTTAATTACCTGAGTCCAGATATCACCAGGAATGAAGAATGGGTTTGAATGTTAGAAATTTTCTGCCCTCTGAGTTAGGAGAGAGATTCTGAGACAAGTTACACATTAATATAAGGAGGGGTGGAACACATTCATGGATAGGATAGGATAGTACAAGATGGGATATAACAGAATAAACACATAATAATTATTTATCATCTCCAGAGACAAATTATAAGCTCCATGAGGGCAGGGATGGTATTTTAGTTAAAATTTGTATATCTTCTAGTGCCTAGTACCTCATGCCTTGTGTACCTAGTGCCTTGTACACAGTAGGCATTTAATACATGTTTGCTTAATTTTTGGTTGTGATTGAGTAAAGACTAAAATTTAGGCTTCCTAAATCCTAATCTAATTAATTGAAACTTCCCTTGTAAGAAAGAAAAACAATTACGCAAAAAGCAAGCAATACTATGATAGTGTCTGATAACAAGGACAACATTTTCCTTTTGTAGTTTCCAAGTTTCTCTGCCTAGGAGGGTGAGGTATGTTTCATTCTCTTTTCTCTGGGGCAACAACTATTTTTCAATTATGTAGAGATTGGGTCCTTTTAATGATCTTTTCATTTACATTGATACTGTCACTTCGAGTATTGTTCTTCTGGTTGTTTTGTTCCCATTCTGTATCAGTTCATACAAATCATCCCATATTTCTCTGGCTTCTTCATATTTGTCATTTCTTACTATACAATCAAATTCCATTACATTCATATAGTACAGTTTGTTTAGCCAGTCTTCAATTGAATTGAATTCAATTTGCTTCCAATTCTTTGCTACCACAAAAAGTGCTGCTATGAAGATATGGGTATTTGTAGGACTTCCACTCTTTTTTTTTTTAAACCTAGAAGTATATACCCAGTAGTGGAGCTGCTAGTGGAGCTGGGTTAAAAGGTATGAACAGTTTAGTCACTTTTCTTGCTGTTAGAATAATGGATAGAGCACTACATTTAGAGTCAGGAAGATGTGAGTTCAAATCTTGCCTTAGACATTTACCAGCTGTGTGACCCTTGGCAAATGAATGTGTCCTAGCCTTAGTTTCCTCATTTGTAAATAGGCATTATAATAGCTCCTACTTCACAAAGGTGTCGTATGGATCACATGAGATAACATATTACAGTACTTTACAAAGTTTAAAGTATTATTTAATGCTAGTTATCATTTTCTTGTCTAATTCCAAATTGTTTCCCCAATTAATGGACCTCCTATAGTGTACTGGAATCACTATCTTCTTACATTATCTTTAACATTAATTCTGCTTCTCATTAATTTTTGCAAATTTGCTTTTATCTGTTGTGTCCTTTTAGAACAATTTCTATGTTAATTTAATGTAAAAAAAATAGATAGCAACTACCTATGATCTGTACCAGCTCTTGTGTCACATTGAATTAGAGCAGTTTCTGGAGGGGTTAACGCTGATTATAAAGCAATTGTGAATTAATCAGAATTACAGGAGGGGACACAAGATGAACAGCGATGCTATTGGCATATATATTACCCAATCTAGAGGATAAGAACTCTTCGAATTTCTGCCAAACATAATATGTTATTGATCTTTATTGGCATTTCACCCCTAGCCTGCTGCTTAACTGTTATACTCTTGGGAATTCTCTCTGACAATCCTCCTCCAGGCCCTGCCTCCTCTGACAACAGCAACAAGAGGTGAGCAGTTGGAGTATGGGTCATCTCAAAGGGGTCACAGCATCATCTAGCATTTTGGGCCCAAAACACAAATAGTAATAGCAATAATAAATACATTTGTATAGTATTTTAAGGTTTGCACAGCACTTTCCTCACTTTCCTTAGTATTGCAAGGAAATTATCAATCCCATTTTATACATAATAGAGATTTGACTAAAGTATACACCATAGAGCATGTATGGATCGAAGCTGAACTTCCTTGACCACTCTTCAGGACATATATGCCCAGAGCTGAAGGACTTTGGAGTGATGCTGTAGTCTGTTGATCCCCATGCTAGAAGGGGAAGGGGCCCTAGGTCAAAGAGGATTGGTCATTGAGCCAAGAAGAACTGACTCCTGGATTTTACCCTCTGGCATTCCCCACTCTCCCCACCTCGATCATTTTGTTGTAATTTTTGTTCATGTCAAACTCTTCACAACCCCATTTTGGGGTTTTCTTGGCAGAGACACTGGAGTGGTTTGCCATTTCGTTCTCCAGCTCATTTGACAGATGAGGAAACTGAGGCAGACTGGGTTAAGTGACCTGCCCAGGGTCATACAGCTAAGAAGTGTCTAAGGCCAGATTTGAACTCTGGAAGATGAGTCTTCCTGGCTCCAGTCCTGGCACTCTATCCATTGTGCCACCTAGCTGCACCATTGTGGTCAGATTCTTCCTCCGCACTTTCCCCCACCTCCATCCAGTCATGGCTTGGGATTGCATATGACATTGAGAACATGTGTGCTGACTTGGACAATTAGGAAACTTGACCTTAAGTCTTGGGCTTCTGCTTAGTGTTTCTTTCTCTGACTGTAGGTGGCCAAACAGCAACCATAAGGAGAGAGACTTTTCAGGGTTGGCTCCTTCTGGAGTTTGGGAGTTCCTGGACTCCTCAGTCATAGGTGACTGGCATCAGGATAAGTTTTTGATTAGCTACACCCTCCTCTGAGAAGCTGACTATTGACAAGAAGATGAGCCCAAGCCATGCCCTAGCTTGCTAGGAAATATAACAAAGATGAAAGAACTGTTTAGCAATCTTATGAAATGTTTCACGTTTTGACATTTTAAGTATCAACGTTCAAGGAGGATATGATGGGAGTTATGAGTTACTGTTTCACATTTTATGTCTTTGTCAATGTTCGTATCAGAGTCTTTTGTGGTGTGTATGTGTGTGTGTGTGTGAAATCAAAAGCTGTCTTGTAACTGAATTTCATTATACATCGAATCCCTTTACAGGAAGTTACCTTTGTGACACGAGCCAAATCTAAGTTTTGTGATTTTTTTCCCCGAGGCTTTTGGGATACGGTGGCATAAAGCAGCAGAAATAGGAGCCTGAATCCCCTTCCTTTTCTCCACCAGCCCCGAGGCCAGGCTCTCCCAGGACTTAACACCTCTGCTTGCAGCTCAGAGCTAAGGCCTCTTTAGTGGGGGAAACCTATCCCCAAGGCCAGCAGCAGCCTGTTGACACATCAAGATGATGAATTATCAAGTGGCTCCTTATCTCGAATCTAGCCAGGGTTTAAGAGGAAAGGCCTGGAAACCAAGTGTCCCCAGGGCACTGCGTCCACTACTGCAAATAGAGGCTCTGGGGGCCTACATTTTAAGTTTTAAGTTCAAAGGCTTTGCTCTTCATTCATAGTATGACAGAGGCTGCAAACGTTCCGCAGCCTTTGTCCCGGATGCGACAGGGCTGCTTTGCAAAATTCCTTCTTGATGACCAAAAAATCAGGCACTTTGCTCTGGGATTCTGACCCCAGCTTGCCTTTCTCAACCTCAATGTGTCTCTAGCGTGCCGTCGATCCAAACCCTTCAGCCCGGTGCCTCGCATGGAAGAAAGGTACAGGCGTGGCCGGCTCGCTTCTACGTTCTGAGGTCGCTTTAGCCTCTGAGGCGGGAACCCCAAGCCCTGAAACGCTGCTCCGCACCAGCCCCGCGTTTCCCACCTCCCCAGGCACCGCTCCCTGCCTTCCACGCGGCGCTGCAGTCAATCAGCCCTCCTTAAAATCCCTCCTCCACTGGCGCCGAGGCCCCACGCGTCACGTCGTGAAGACGTCAGCTTGGATCTCCTCCGGGAGAGCCGGGGAGGGGGAGGGGGAGGGGGAGGGGGAGGGGTAAGGGGGGGGTGGAGCCTCTTGCGCAGGCGCGGGAGAGTGGCTTTGGGCTAGGGAAGAGGGTAGCGGGGAGGGGGGGGCTGGTGTTCCCGGTTTCCTGGGTTACTGGAGGGGGGCGGAGGGGTTGGGAGTCCGGCGGCGGCTGCAGCGGCTGAAGCGGCAGCTACGACTCCGGCGGCGGCGACGACGACGACGACGACGACGCGGGATTCTCCCCGCCTGGGGGAGGGGGAGCGCGCGGCGGCGGCAGGCGCAGGTAAAAAGCCGCTGTGCAGGCCCACACCCCTGGCGTTCCTGCCCGGGCGCCCGTCGCTCTCCTGGGGCTGTAGCCGCTCGCGGCCGTCGCGGGATGGAGCTCGGCCGGGCTTGGCTCCGCGGGGACCTGCGGGAGCCCCGGCGTGGGATGGGCGTCTTCTTGCCAACGCGGAGCCGCCTCTGGACGCTCAGTGCCCCGGCAGCGTGGGGCGCACCAACCCTCTGGGCTTGGTCGGCTCTGGCTTGGTTTTCTTCGCGTTGCCGCCGCCGCCCGGGCGCTCGCCTGGTTTTCCTAGTTGCAGGGGAGGAGGTGGGATTTACGGACCGGCATTGGTTCCTTTATTTTCGAGTGGTTTGCATTGGTCGGGGGGCGTCAAGCATCCTCCCCCCTCCCCTCCTAGGGCCTTGGGAGGAGTGCGTGGCTGAGGTCAGAGGTCGAGAGGGAATGCTGACCCTGACCCTAAGGCTGGTGGGTCACTCACCGCCCTCCCTTTGCCCCTCCCTTTCCCAGCTGGATCTGGTGTACCTGTCATCTCCCTTCCCTGCCCTCCTCCCCCTGCCGTGTGACCAGCTTTGGCCGTGGCACAAGACTGCATCCCTCCCTTCTTCCCTGGTATTGCCCAGAGGAATCTCCACTCTCCTCGCGAGTATTGAGAGCCACAGTTGCGATGCTGCGTATCTAGCCTAAAAGACGGACCTTGGACTGCGTGGACTGGAGGGTAGGGGTGGGGTTTCCAAAAGAAAACTGAAAAGTGTTTTCAAAGAGGGGAGAAAAAGTGTTTCCCGGTCTCACTTATCACTGTTAAATCACCCCCAGTGTTCTCTAAGAAAACTTAGTAGTTGGTGCATTTTTTTAAGCTGTTTGGAAATTTGTAAGGAGTTGAAAGATTGACGACAGACATAGGCATGTCTTGGCCACTTAACAGAATGATAACAAAGTGAGCGGGTTTCCTTGTAGTCATATCATTTTAGAATTTGAAAGGTTTTTAGCTATCATTTTTCCAACTTCTTTTTTTTTTTTTTTGCAGATGAGGAAACTAAGGCCCAATAGAGGTGACTTACCGTATTATAGGGTAGTTGTCAGGAAAACTCTTTATAAATGTGTTGTCATTGCTAATATTACTTTTTAGTTTCACAGGGCTAGAATAGAACATAGATTTCTTGGTCCAGTGTTCTTTCCGTCACACCCCTGGTCCTCATTTTCTATTTTTCTTTCATGGCAAATAATATTTTTTTCCAATTATATGTAAAGATAGTTTTCAACATTCATTTTTTAATAGGATTTTGAGTTTCGAATTTTTTCTCCCTCTGTCCCATCCTCCCTCCTCAAGATGGCAGGCAGTCTGATGTAGGTTATGCATATGCAATCATGTAAACATATTTCCACATTAGTCATGTTGTGAAAGAAGAAACAGAACAAAAGGCAAAAGCCACAAAAAACTGAAAATAGTATGCTTCAGTCTGCATTCAGACTCCACAGTTCTTTCTTTGTATGTGGATAGCATTTTCCATCATGAGTCTTTTGGAATTGTCTTGGATCATTGTACTGATGAGCAGAGCTAAGTCAGTCGTAGTTGATCATCACACAGTGTTGCTGCTGCTGTGTACAATGTTCTCCTGGTTCTGCTCACTTCACTCAGCATCAGTTCATTTAAGTCTTTCCAGGTTTTTCTGAAATCCACCTGCTCATCATTTCTTATAGAACAGTAGTATTCCATTACATTGACATACCGCAACGTGTTCAGCCATTTCTCAATTGATAGGCATCCCCTCGTTTTCCATTTCTTTCCCACCACAAAAAGAGCTTCTCTAAATATTTTTGCACATGGGAGTCCTTTTCCCTTTTTTTATAATCTTTTTGGGATACAGACCTACTAGTGGTATTGCTGGGTCAAAGAGTATGTATGCAAAGTTTTATAGCCCTTTGGGCATGATTTCAAGTTACTCTCCCCTGGATGGTTGGCTTAGTTCACAACTCCATCAACAGTGCATTAGTGTCCCATTTTTCTCACATCCCCTCCAACATCTTCCTTTTCTGTCATATTAACCAATCTGATAGGTGTGAGGTGGTACCTCAGAGTTGTTATAATTTGCATTTCTCTAATCAGCGGTGATTTAGAACATTTTTATTTGACTCGGTTTCTTCATCTGAAAACTGCCTGTTCATATCCTTTGGCAATTTATCAATTGGAGAATGACTTGTATTCTTAAAAATTTGACTCAGTTCTCTGTATATTTGAGAAATGAGGCCTTTATCAGAAACGTTTACTATAAAAATTGTTTCTCGTCTTTCTGCTTTCTAATCCTGCATTTGCTTTGTGCAAAACCTTTTTAATTTAATATAATCAAAACTATCCATTTTGCATTTCATAATGTTCTCTATCTCTTGTTTGGTCATAAATTCTTCCCTTCTCCTTAGATCTGACAGCAGAACTGTTCCTTGTTCTCCTAATTTGCTTACGGTATTGCCTTTTATGTCTAAATAATTTGACCATATCTTGATATATGGTGTGAAATGTTGATCTATGCCTAGTTTCAGCCATAGTATTTTCCAGTTTTCCCAGGAGTTTTTGTCAAATAATGAGTTCTTATCAGAAACTGGTGTCTTTGGGTTTATCAGACAGTAGATTACTATAGTCATTTACTACCATGTCTTGTATACTAGACCCGTTCCACTGATTCACCACTCTATTTCTTAGCCAATACCAAATAATTTTAATGATTGCTGTTTTATAACATAGTTTTAGATCTGGTGCCTAGGTCACCTTCCTTCACATTTTTTTTTTCATTAATTCCCTTGATATTCTTGACCTTTTGTTCTTCCAGGTGAATTTTACTCTTTTTTTTTCTCTATAAAATAATTTTTGATAGTTTGGTTGGTCTGGCACTGAATAAGTAAATTAATTTGGGTAGAATTGTCATTTTTATTCCATTAGCTTGGCCTACTCATGAGCAATCGATAATTTTTCCTGGTCCTTTTCATCAGCGATTTGGTCTTCCCTTGAACTTTGACACTCAGAATATTTTTTGCTAATTCAGCCAGTAACTTTTGGCTTTTATTTTAGTAAAGTACTAATTTAGTAATACCTTTTGAGATTATTTCTGTAGTATATTTTGGAGAGCTTTAGTCAGTCAACTAGCATTTATTTCAGCAATTACTATGTGCCAGGCATTGTGCTGAGGGCTGGTGATACAAAGAAAACCAAAAACCCACCTCTTTTTCCTAGGAGCTCACTGTCTTTTTCAGTTATCTTTACTATGTTAGTAATAGCAGTAATGCTACTTTTACTACTACAACCACTACCACAGTGAGATAAAAAAGTTTTGAAGATGGTTAATCATTATTTCAGGACAGCTACGAGATGCATTGGACAGAACACCAGGCCTGGAGTCAGGAAGATCTGAATTCAAAGGAGGCCTCAGACACTTATTAGCTCTGTGATTCTGGGCAAGTCGCTGAACCCTGTTTAACACTTTAGTTTCCTCATCTGTAAAATGAGCTGGTGAAGGAAATGATAAACCACTTTAGTATCTCTGCCCAAAAAGCCCCCAAAAGGGATCATTAGGAGTCAAACATGACTGAAATGACCAAACAACAACAATTCTCAACTAAGTTTATATGCTTTTTTTCTGGGCATCTAGGTTATGTAGTGGATAGAGCGCTTCAGGCCTGAAGTCAGGAAGATCTGAACTCAAATTCAACCTCAGACTAGCTCTGTGACCCTGGGCAAGTTCCTTAATCCTGTGAACCTCAGTTTTTTCTTCTGTAGAATATACTGGAGAAAGAAATGGCAAACAATTCCAGTATCTTTGCCAAGAAAGCCCTAAATGGGATCACAAAGTGTCGGACATGACTGAAATGACTCAACAGTTTTTATTGGACTTAGTATTTTTAAGTTACAGCTAAATTAAACTCACCCTCAGTATAAGTCTACTACCTTCAATCCCCTGTCTTGCCTCCCCTCATCCCCTCTTTTAGGAATGAGAAGTGTGTTTTGCCTTTTGTTTTCTGAGACTAAAATTGGAAATTGCAATTTATCTGAGTTCACCTGTTTTTTAGTGTTAACATTTAAATTATGATTATGAGTAAGTTCTCTTGCCTTTACTTTCTTCTCTCTGCCTCAGTTCATGCAAGTAGTTGACAGTATTGCTACACAGACCTTTCCAGTTGTGTGGCTGTTGAATAATTGTAGCATTTAATCCAGGTGTTCATGTTTTCTTCAGCTTTCCCTCTAAACCTGTGTTTTTGCTGTTATTTCATTTCGGACTAAACTGAATGATCTCTCTATTATTTTAATTTTTTATGCCTTCTCTTAATATAAATATGAAATCTTTATACTACAAGTTTTTGAAAATGTCATTTGTGATTTAAAAAGCCATAATATATATTTTTGTATTATATACCCACAAACACACACAGAAATTATGGTACTTTTGAGCATCTTCCTTTATTCAGCTTTGTCTAAAGTATATCTGGATTTATCAGGTTTTTTGTTTGTTTTGCTTTGAAATTGTTTATTTTAATATAGGCCTCAGAAATTATATATTTCTTGTCTCAGCAATGTGGCTTCACCTATCCATTTAATGAATGTGTAATTATATTTGTAAATGAGCTCTAGTAATTAATAATGGCTTATTTATATCAGTCCTAGTTAATTGTAATGAGGTATGATCCATTTTGTTTCATGGAATGTTGCTTGAAATAAGTGCGTGCAATTTTTTTTTAAATTTTGTTGACGCTTCTATTGTAATTCTATTTGGGAACACAGAACATGATCTGTAAAAGTCAGCTCAAAATAAGTCAATATCTGTCTTTGTCATTTATAATACACAGAATGGCAAAGAGGTTAATATTTAAAGTCTCATCTAAAGTACATTTTGTTAAACATGTTAATATCTCAGCTTGTGAACTGATTATTTAACCAATCTTAAATTGATTGTGGTCAGTCTGTTTCGGATACATTTGTATTGCTATCATTTGTGCGTCACTTATATTTCCCAGCATAACTTTCTGCTACCACCTCCCAGAGAGCTGTCCCTTTAAAAGGAGTATAAAAAAGAAAGAAATCAGTTCAGTAAAAATAACTAACATCTGAAAAGTCAGTTATATGCAGTGTTGGCCCACTGTTCCATTCAAGGAAGGGGAGAAGAGAATGCTTTCCTTCTCCTATGTCTTCTTTTTAGCCAAGCTTGGTAGTAGTCTCACAGCATTCAGTTTTGATTATTTTTAGTTGTTGCTTCCATTTACATTGTAATGATTGCACATGTCATTTTATTTGTTCTATCTACTTGCACTTTGTTATAATATCATATTATATCATGTATACTGGTAGTTTCTTAGTAACATTCTGTTACGTTCATGTACCCAAATCAAAATTGTTCAGCCATTCCATATTCAATGGGTATCTGCTTTATTTCTAGTCGTTTGCTCTACAAAAAAATGCTATAAATAATTTGGTTTACACGGGACCTTGCTTTCTTATCATTAATCTCCTGTGATTTATACTGGTATTTATCCTTATATACTATTAATGACCCTGTATCTTAGGACCACAAATAAGTAAGAAATGTTAAATGTTAAAAGTTAAAGAACTTGTCTGGCAATGTCATATCAGCCCAGAAATTCACGCCTCATCTGCACCCTGTGCCCCTAGGGGCCCCTCTGATTGTAAGTCAGAGGGAAGAGCCTCTCTCAGATCTTCCATTTAAGGAGGATGACCAGGCCAGCCATCTCTGCGTAAACGCCATCTCACCCCCTCCTTTGGACTTCTCCATCATGCCCCAGGCTAGGCACTTTTCCTCTTCTCCCCCTTTTCATCTTCCTTTTATTTGTCATTTTCCTAGAGTGTAAGCTCCTTGAAGGAAAGGACAGTCTTGCTTTGTTATTTGTATTGTCATTGCTTAGCACAGTACCTTGGCAAATGTATAGTGACTGACTGATTATCAAGGAAAGTGGAACTATTATTGCCTTTGGGTTCTAACATTGCTGCCCCAAATGTACTGTATGAGAAATGGGAAAACCAGCTGAACTAGACTAATTATACACAGAGGAGGTGACACAATTTTGAGAGTATATCAATTATCAACATATCTGAAAGTAGAAGAGGATAACAAAGGCATGGAAAAACCTAGATTCTTCAAAAAATTTATGAGAATAATCTACAGAGGCATGGAGGGCACCTCCAATGAAGGTATGAGAAAGGACCAGGCAGGCCTTCTTTCTAAGATGATGACAGGATCTTTACAGTTACACAATTGACTGAAAGGTATGGAAAACAAAATCCCATTGATTTATTGTTCGTTGACTCCTAGTTGGAAGGGACCTCAGCAACTATCTAGTCCAATTTGAAAGAAATTCCTCATTTATCCTCCAGCCTCTGTTTGAAGATGTACAAGGTAGAGAAATCTCTCCATGTAGTCATCCTCTTTGGGATGTTCTAATTGTTAGGTAGTTTGTCCCGGTATCAAGCAATTTCCACTCATTGTTTTTGGTTCTACCCTTGGATAATTTAAGATCAGGCCTCTCTAGGGGCTCTAATCCCTCTTCCACATCATAGACCTTCAATGTGAGAAGACAACCATCATGGGCCTCCTGAATCTTTTCTTCTCTGGTCTAAATATCCTCAGTCCCTTAATCTGGTCTTGATATTCTGCAAGCTAAAATCTCTTCCCCATCCTGGGTGCCCTTTTCTGAGTGTTCTTTAGATTTGGTTGAGATAAAATGCCAGTTCCAGAGGCCTAGAGGAGAGAGATGCAGAGGATATGGGAGGAACTGTAAGGATAACAGTTTGGTTGGGTCTTAGAGTTTGGGAAACAGAATAATGTATAATAAGCAAGATAGGAAAGTAGGTTAGGTCAAGATTGTGAAAGGTTTTAAATAGAGTTTGTATTTGATTCTAGAGGCAATAGGGAGGCACTGGAGATTAAATAGTTAGTAACGTGGTCAGACTTCTGCACTTTAGAAGAACTATTTTAGTAACTGTGTGGAGGTTTTGACCTTTTTGCAGGTAGCATTTTGCTGGTTGTACCAATCCCTAGAACATTGAAGATCCTCATAAATGTTATCCATAATCACTCAAAGTTTGGCCCAACTATCCACAAGGATGACTAATAGCCAGATTATGATAGACAGCTGGATGGACTCCCGTCAGAACACGTATCTAAGATGCACACATCAAACAACACTGGTCTGGGCCCAGAACTAAACAGGAGAAAGAGAGTGGACTAAATTATTTGGGGAGATTGAATAATTCTTTTTATGATTCTGGACTTCTCACTCAAAGGCCCATCTTTTTAACACTGGTATTTTTCTGGTGATCTATGGTGGTGAGTCATGGTATACCGTAGGAATTGAAATTGAGGAGAGACACATAGTGGGTATAAGCTGGCTGCCACATATTACAAATGAAAAATTGCACAGAAGTAGCAGTGTAAAAGATAGTTAAGGAAAAAAAGAGCTGATCACCGTGAGATTAGGTAACTTATAGATAGTTTACATGCAGTGTCAAGAATTTTAGGAGGCACATTATATGGGGGGGGGTGCTTATAGATTGGCAAAGAATGAACTAGCATGGATCAGTTTTGATTTTTTCATGTGGAGATCATTGGTCCATTAGATATTGGAAATAGTTTTAAAATAGAATGCTAGAAGCATTTAGAAATACTGAATAACATTCAACACAAACTCCAGAAGAATTTAAGGGAAAATTGTGTTTTGTAAAGAGAATAGCAATATCTCAAATAAGATCATTTTAATTAGCCAAAATTGAATGAAATTATGCTGACACATCATTGGTAGAACCATTCTGGTCCAACTTGGATTTATTCTAAGAGCATGACCTTACTCATTGAATCAGATATCCCTTTGCTAGGATATACTCCAAGGAGGTCGGAGATTTAGAAAGGTTCTATATTCACCTGAAGATACATAGCTGCACTTTTTATGGTAGCAAAACAAAGTAGATAACTCATTGATCAAGTATTGCCAAATAAATATATGAATGTAATTAAATATGTTATAACGAGGCATCTAATGAATAAGAGAAGAAAGGAGGTGGGGAAACCTGTGGCCTCAAGGCTACATGTCACCCTCTAGGTCCTCAAGTACAGCTCTTTGACTGAATCCAAACTCCACAGAACAAATCCCCTTAATAAAAGGATTTGTTCTATAAAACTTGGACTCAGTCAAAAGGCCGCACCCAGGAACCTAGAAAGGCCACAGGTTCTCCACCCAGTAACTGAGACAGAGTAAGTTAAGCAAGCTAGAAAAACAGTATACACAATGACAATAACAATGTAAGTAACAATAAAATAAAACTGAAACCTTTATAATTATAATGACCAGACTTGGCCCTAGAATAGAGTTGAGAAAATGTACCCTCTTTCTCTTTGAAGTGGTAGGGGATCATGAGTATGAAATATTAACTATATTGTGAAACATGATTGATGTGTCGTTTTTGCTGAACTTTCTTTCTTTGTAAAGCCTTTGTTACAAGAGATGTTTCATAGAGTAGGAGAGGAAGAGGAGAGTGATATATTCAGAAATTAAGGTTATATTTAAATATATACCAATCAAAATTAAAAAAATCTGGACCAATTAATTATCGTTCATACTTAATAGTAGTTAGTATTACCTATACTGTTAAGCTTGATGATATACGATTGAGGTAGTGGATAAGACATGAAGTGAGGATGGGTCTTGCCTCTGACACATCCTGGCTGTATGACATTGGGCAAGTCATTTGAACTTTCAATGCCCCAAGCAACTCTTTAAGACTACAAATTGCAGAATAGTTTCTAATTTTCTTGTTCTAGAGGGAATTTCCTCACTGAGTATTCACTATGTTGTGGGTCACTAATTATGGGTTCAGATCTGTCTCCTCAAATTAATAAACACATTTATGAAGACCCTTATGGTGGCAGAGAGCTTTTATCATCTCATTTACTCCTAACAACAACTTTGTAAGCTAGGTAGGAATTATTATACTAATTTTATGGAAGGGGACATAAGAGTCTCTTGCAATTACTAACATGAGCTGGAATTTAAAACTAATACTTCTGATTTCAAGTCCGTTGCTCTTTATGAAAGAATTCATAATACAATAAATTGCTGCAGATAATCTTTAAGGAACTGTGGAAGATAGGAGAAAGCGTCGAGATGGGTAAATGTCCCAATTTTCTCAAAGAAGAAAAAAAAAAAGGTAGATTCTGTAAACTGCAAACCTGTAATCTTGAGATCATTGCACTGCAAAACTCTGGAACAGATTATTAGACCAAGTGTTGATCTCTAACAAGCCTTGCTTCACTAGTCACAAGTTGTGCTAACATGGAACCTAAAATTATTGATTTCCTCTTAGCTTCCTTTCAGTTACAAGATTTATGATTTTTTTCTCCTTTATCTGAGCATCATTCCTGTTTTTTGTCTTTGTTTTGCCAAGGTTTTTATTGAAGAGGCCTATTCCCTGCCTCTCCATCTCCTTTGTTCGTCATATTTACTACTGTCCTGTGATATAGTCAAACAAATACTCTTTGTCTTCTATACTTTGTCTTCTCCCATTGTAAAATTTTACTTGGTAATCTCATCAGCTCTCATGGATTTTCTGTGCAGATGATGTTCATATCAGTGTAGCCATAACTTCTGTCCTGACCTCTGTTCTTGCACCTCTAACTGCCTGTTGAATATCTCAAACTGGATGTCCTATAGGCATCAAATTCAAAATGTCCAATACTGAACTCATTTTTTCGCCCCCAAACACTTCCCTCTTCCTGACTTCCTTATTATTATTGAGAGTACCACCATCCTCCCAGTTACCTACCCTCACAGACTTGGTTTCATCCTCTCCTTCTCACTTTCTTACCCTACCCCAACGTTCAGTCAGTTGCTGAGTTTTGTTGATTTTGCCTTCATTACATCTCAGATGTTTCCCCTTCTGTCCTCTGACACTGCTTCTATCCTGTTGCAGGCCCTCATCGCATCTTGCCTGGATTATTGCAGTAGCCCTTTGGTTGGTCTCCTTGCCTCAGGTCTTTCTTCCACTTCATCCTGTACTCAGTTGTCAAATTGATTTTCCTAAAGCACAGGTCTGAGCATGTTGCCCTTCTATTTAATAAACTCCAGTGGCTCCCTATTATTTCCAGGATCAAATATAAATCCTGTGTTTGGGTTTTAAAGCCCTTTATAATCTGGCCCTTTCCTACCTTTCCAGTCTTCTTCTGTCTTACTTCTCTACATATTCTTTGTGACCCAGTGGCACTGGGCTTCTTGTGTCCCTTGAACAAGATAATCTATCTCTGGAGTCTGCATTTTCAGTGGCTGGCCCCTAGTCCTAGAAACCTCCCTTATCATCTTTGCCTCCTAAAAACCTCACCTTCTGCAAGAAGCCTTTTTTATTCCCCCCAAATCAGTTTTGCCTTCCCTCTGAGATTATCTCCAGTTTACCCTGTACATGTTTTGTATATGCAACTATGTATGTACATAGTTGTTTGCATGTTGTCTCCTCCTTTAGACTGTGTGTGGAACTCCTTGACAGCATGGACTGGTTTTTTGATTGTTTTGTCTTTCTTGTTCGTGTCACTTAGCTAAGGATCTGGCATAATAGTAGGTACTTAATAAATGCTTCTTTTCTTGTGTGTACACACACACCCTTACTTGTTGTGCCGTGCCTAGAGCTAGGAAGACCTGAGCTCATGTCTGGCCTCAGTCACATTACTAGCTGTGTGATGCTGAGCAAGCCACTTAACCGTCGTCTGCCTCAGTTTCCTCATTTGTAAAATGGGAATGAAAATAATAGCATCTACCTCCCCTGGTGGTTGTGAGGATTAGATGATAAAGTATGTATAAGTGTTTAACGCAATACTAGGCACACTGTAGGTGCTATGTAAACGCTAGCTGTTATTATTCATAGACATGATTAGTGGTAACAGTAATATAATAGGGGACAGAGATAAGGACTAGATGTGTAATTCATCAGCATAGGGAACTCTCAGATCAGGAAACTTCTGCTACCAATGTGGATTGGTGCCGTCTGCAATTTATAATCTTAGACAATTGCTTAGTGGCAAGTGACTTTCCCGGTCACATAGCCACTGTGTGCATATACACATATGCATACACCCAATTACATGTGTGTGTGTGTGTGTGTGTGTGTGTACACATATAGAAGAAAGAGAGGCAGTCAGAGGTGGGACCTGAAACTAGTTCTTAATCTCTAAAGCCTATTTATATACTATATCAAAATGCCTTCCAGGAACAATAATACTTTACACTTTGTATAATGTTATACATAGTTAGAATACTTCTATGGGAAATGGTAATGTTTCTGAATGGCATTATTTCCGTTTTACAAATGAGGAAACAAGCCCAGAAAGTTGTGGGTTTTTTAAACATGTTTAAGGTCATACAGCTAGTTCATGGCATAGAACCCATGCCTCCTGACTTCAAGGCTGTTTCCACTTCATTTCTATTTTGTGCAAATTAATTTTCAGTTAATTTCTTTTGATTCATTGTCTTCTGAATTAGAATAATAATTTCATTCTTAGCTTTTAAAGAACCTTCCTAGCATCCTAAATTTTAGATTTAATCTGATCAATGTTTAGTTTTTTATATTAAATACTCATTACTACTTTTGTTTATTAAGACATTAATTCCTTTCAAGATAAAAGATAATTATGTCATTTGTTTTAACAGCACAATTACTTCACTGAATTTGATTATGCTAAATCAAAATATAGTAAAAATTATTTTTTCTTGTTATCAGCAGTTTTGTTTGTTTGAATAGGTAATCAATTACTTCAGGGTGTACAAATTCGATGAAGTATAAAATTCATTGAGATTTCATTGGTGTTACTTACGGGACTGCTTTGACAGCTTAATCCTCTTTTTATCTGCTTGTCTAAATTCGTTCTGACCTAGGCTAGTCAAATATATACCTTAAATTATATTATAAAATCACCCGATTCCTACAGAATTTTCCCCAAGGATGCTGTTTGCACTTTTGCAATAATTTTCTAGCAAAACGGTGGTGGTTTGCATAATTTTGTTTTCTTTTGTGAGTTGCTACAGTGTCAATTACATATGTCCCAAAATACAGGAAATTTCCTCTTTTGTTTTTTACTAAAGGCAGTGACTTAATATTACTTTAGACTTTTAATCTTTTTCTCTTTTCCCTAACTTCATTTTTTGTAGTATATTTTTTAAAGTGCCCCATCATTACTAAAGCATATTTCTTATCTGTATTCCTGTCCCTTCTTGTTTTGACTTCAACAAATTCAGCAACTTATGCTGACAAAACTGGTTTGGGAATATTTAAGCAATTTTTTTTTTATTCTAGGCTATTTCAGTAGATATTTCCTTCTTTAAATTAAATGCATCTTGGGGAACTGATTGATATACCAATTTTCTTTACGTTTTGATCATTTTTGATCATTCGTCATTTCTAGATTTCGAGGCAAATCAGGAGCCAAAAGAAATCATGGCTTGGACAGAAATGTGTTTTCTGCAACATATAATTAGCTTTGTGCATTGTCTTTCATTCCATTTATATTTGGTGCTAGGGAATAGTTGTAAGGCATGGCAGATATAAGGAAAAAATAAGTTTGAGCTAAATTATATGTTACTTTGTTACTTCTCTCTTTCTCTCGTCTCCCAATCTTCATCTTCTAAATTAGTTTGTAGAACTTATGTATTTTTTTTGGTAGCTTTTTTGACAGAGCATCTAACTCAGTCATTGGCTTTCAGTTTGATCTCAGTGTTATATATGCTTCTGCTTTGAAAGGTTTTGTAATTATGTCCAATAGTGGAAAAGTGTTTACTGTATAAACCAGATTTTATTTCTTCGGAGCATCAACTGGCATTTTATTGAGATCTTTAGTTCTGTGTAAACTCACAAGGAAAGAGAGTAATATATGTGTACTTGTACTCTTTTATAAAGGAAAAAAGTAATTTTCGTGTGCATTACGAAATGGCATATGTTGTAGGATTTAATTTTATGTAACGTGAAATAATCCTTTGTATTATAACCTTATTAATAGTCTGGTTCTGCTGTAAGTTAATTTAATAATTATCTTCTACATATTTATTAAGTTACCTAAAGCTATATTCTTTTTTTATTGATATAGTTTGCTTTTTCATCATCTACATTTCCCAAAATGTCTGTGGTTTCCTCCCTATCCTTTTGTTTTAGACCAGGCCTGATTTAGGCCAGTCTGGTGGTTAAGGATCAGAATTGGAACAAAATGTGGGATTTATAGAATATCTGATAAAATATTTTTTAAAAAGATGCATCTTAAATTTAATAATTTATTGTAAGTTTGTGGGTTTTTTTCCTGCATTGAAATTTTGCTGATGCAATATTGTGTCATGTAACCATATAGTATCATATTATAAGCAAGTCATTAAACATTCATACCCCTTCCTATGCATGCTGGATTTCCTGACAATGCACGACATGCTCACCTACTAACTTGAGACCTGTTGTTGGACTTGGCCACTGATCAGTTATAACTTGCATTTTGTGTGTTTGTTTGGAAAATAATGTAGTCACGGCAACTTTAACTCTTGTTATACAACAGATAAAACATGTATAAAATGTATAAATCGTTTTCCAAAATTTTCTTATCTTCTTTCCTTATGCTTCCACTGCCTCCTTATTTTTATTCAGCACTCCCCTCCCCTCCCATTGCACCCAAGGCTACTGCTACCCTCCCTGGATCTTTCTAGCACTTCCCCCAGGGGGCAGTATGGCCCACTTTGGGAATCTGTGAGATCATTTAAATCTAAAGGACTGTTTCATTGCTTTCTTAAGGGAAAAACTAATCTCACCTAGGTGGCAGGGCCCTTAGCAGACATTGTTCTTACTGCATCTCACCTTTTTGTGGCAAGGTCATAACGGTCTTTTGGGGTATCTTGTACCACTTGAATAGCCTTGGGCTGTTACTGGACCAAATTTGACCATGAGAATTCAGGAAGCCTAGTATAATCAGCGCTGGGAGGAAGAGCTTAGTGCAGGTACAAGAAAACAAAAAGAAAAGACAACAAGCAATGTAGTGGCCCCTGAAGGAATATAGTACCAAGGGAGCAGAACAAGGATTAGACATCTTAGGCTTAGTGTATTTCTCTCTTCGGAAGACAGAGTCCTGGATCAGTGATCTGATCTGGATAGTGGGTGGGAGATGAGGTCAGGGGATCTCCCATGCCTTTGAGTAGGGTTAGCACTAAGAACATCAGGGCCACACGCATAGCTGTAGTGCTTTGGGCAGGTGGGTGGCACAGTGGATAGAGCACGGGGCCTGGATTCAGGTAGACCTGAGTATCACATTCAAAGATATTGTTCATTTTTTAGGATTAAAATTTACTAATAATTTCTTCAGTATACTAAACCAGAATTTCTCAACATGCAATCACACGTTGCCTCCTTGTTTCATTGTTTTCAGTTGTGTCTGATTCTTCGTGACCCCATTTGGGGTTTTCTTGGCAAAAGATACTGGAGTGGTTTGCCATTTCCTTCTCCAGCTCATTTTACAGATGAGGAAACTGAGGCAAACAGGGTTAAGTGACTTGCCCAGGGTCACACAGCTGGTAAATGTCTGAGGCCAGATTTGAACTCAGGAAGATGAGTCTTTCTGACTTCAGGCTTGCTACTCTATCCACTGTGCTACCCACTACATATTGTTTTAGAAAACCACAAATTAACACTATGTTATGCTGTATTTTTATTTATTTCGTTAAATATTTCCTAATTATATTTTAGTCTGGTTCAGATCATTGGGGAGTTTTGCTGGCTGCGGTGTTCAACACCTCTAGTCTGTAAAACTGTAATGTTCCAATAGAACCCCAATGAATTTTACATTAAAAATGTCCATGTTAGTGATATTTTCCTCTCTAAAATGACAAATATAAAAGTACATATACCTTAGTCTTCCTCAGTTTCATTAGCTGTAAAAATGGGAATGATAATAATATCTACCTAGTAGGATTGCTGTGAAGATCAAATGACATATTTGTAAAGCACTTACCACAGTGCTTGGCACATAATAGGTGCTTAATAAAAGCTTCTTCCTTTCCCCTTCCACCTAAGATGTACAAATCAGTGCGCTAAGTGATGAGATCTGTTCTGGAATAAATAAGATATAATACCTGCCCTAACATTCTAGTATGAGAGAGAAGACATGTACACAAATAATTGCTATACACAGTAGAATATGGAGAATGCATAATAAAGATATGGGTAAAATGCTGTGGAAAAGACTTTAATGGATGGGAGATCATGGCGGTGGGAATCATGGAAAGTTTCACAGAGAAGATTGAATTTGAGCTTTGCCTTGAAGAATTCCTAGAATTTCAGCATACAGAAGGGGTGTGTGTAACAGTCTGAATCAAGTGGCCTAGAGGCAGAGGTGGGATGTCACATGGTCAGACCTATGCTTAGAAAGATCAGTTTGGTAGCTGAGTGGAGGATAAGTTGGAATGGAAAGAGACATGAGGTAGGGAGGATGAGTTAGATTAACACGGTGCTTGGCACATAGCAAGTGTTTAATGCTTTTTCATTCATTTATCTTTTGATAGGCAATGGGGAACCATTGGAGATATTTGAACAGGCAAGAATATGATTGAAGTTATACAATAAAAAAGGAAAATTAAATTGGTGGCTATTTCATTAGACACAGGATCACTTATTTTCTAGCTGGTAAGGCCTCTGAGGCCATCTAATCCAACTCTCTTACTTTACAGTTGAGTAAACTGAGGCCCATTGTGGTAAAGCTACTTGCCAAATTCACCTAAGTCCAGACGACCAGAGAAGTGAAATTTGAGGCCAGGCAATTGACCTCAGAGCAGAGGTTCTTTTCACCGTGGGATCTTGGAACAAGTTACTTCTGTAAAATAAGGTGGTAGGACTAAGGACCTCTTAGGTCCTTTCTAGATCTAAATTTTTGATTCTGTAATCGTGGGTGTACTACTAGTAACAGAAAGAATTGAAATGAAGGCCCTCTCAGTAAGTACTGAACTTTGAATCATGAGGCCCTGGGTTTGAATCCTGACTTCAACACTTACTAGCTATGTGACTGTAAAAAAAAGTCACTTAACCTTTCAGAATTAGTTTCTTCATCTGTACAATGAAGATAAATAGCTATAGAATTTACCAAGAAATTTGTCAGGGACAAATACGATAATATATGTAAAGTGCTCCACAAACTTTAAAGTACTATATAAATATTACTATTGAAAAGCAACATGGTAGAATTCGTAGAGGGCAAGCATTAGAGCCAGGAAGACCTAGGTTCAGGACTTAACTGATGCATTCTAGCCATGTACCATGTGTAAGTCAGTACCTTGGATAACTTTGTGGTGCTTTTTGTTTTTTGGGGTTTTTTTTTTTGGCCAAGTATTCTAGCCTACTTCCTGACTTCAGAATTAATATTAGACTTGAGCTCTGCTCTTCTTCTGGAGGGAAGATCTGGGCTGGTCCTGTTGCTGCTTTCTTGGGGTATTGAGTGTTCTATTATTCCAGGATCTCAGGGACAGTCTGGGAACTTGCAAACTTTCAGTGTATCCAAAGGGATCTGATCCAGGGGAAAGTCTGTTGCTTTTCCTGGTCTGAGCTCTACAAGTTAATGACTTGTGGTTAGGTCTGTGTAAGGATAGTTTTTCTGGACTCCATCTCTATCAGCTAGCTGGAAAGGCCTGTTAGTTCAAGGTACTCCCTTAGTCTATATTTCCTACCTTGGTTATTCCTCTGCAACTGGACTGGATGCTGAAAGTGAGACCATGCTCTGAGTTTCCTGTCTGAGCCACGCAACTTGCTGCTAGTTTCCACTGTCAATCTAGGATCTAAGATTAGGTGGTGGGTGACAAAGCTGCCAGCTGATACCTTTTTCTGTTGCCTTGGCCCACTATGGATCTGGGGGTACCCCTGTATGGATCTGGGACCTCCTTTTAGGCAGTTGCCGACTTCTTCCTTGATGTTGGAGTGTTTCATCCTCTGAGTGTGCTTGCTGCAACCTGTGAAGATGACTCCCAAGGTTTTAGTTTGGGTGACTGAGAAAATGTTGATGCCATAAACAGAAATGGAAAAATTCATAGAAAGAACAAGCTGGGTTTTCTGTTTATTTTTTGGGGGAGGAGAGATCAGGGATAGGGCAATGAAAAATAAAGTTTGAGGTGCTGGCAGGACAAGCAGAGAATCTTTTAGACAGTTGAACATGCAAGCCTGGAGGCTAGGAGGGAGGCCGACTGTACTTTTATAAGTCGTCCACATAGAAATGATCACTGAAGCTTTGGAGTTACTGAGCTCTCCAATTTAAAAATTAGGTTTTTGGAAGCCTTGCATTTTTAAGGAACCATTTTAGGAGCTATCCTAGTTCTCTTTCATCCAATGAGCTTTCCTTTATAACAGAAAAAAAACCCCAGTTAAATAAAACCAATTCATAGCAACTATTTTGACAGCATATGTAACATTTTACATCCATAGGCCTCATTCTTTGCAAGAAAAAGAGGAAGGTACATTTCATAACCTTTCAAAGGACATGATTGGTACACACTATTTGGCTTTGATTTAGGGTTCTTTTTATCTGTATTAATGTGACTAATATATATATTGTTTTTCTGGTTCAACTTGCTTTGTTTTACATCAATTCATGAAAGTCCTTGTTTTCACCGAATTTGACATATTCCTTTTTCTTATGATGTAACAATATTCCATCATATAAATATTAATTTGTCCAGCCATTACCCTCTTAAAGGGTACCTATTTTGTTTCCAGTTTCTGCTACCAGAAAAAGTGTGGCTAAGGATATTTTGGTCTATATATGGGATTTTTCTTTGTCTTTATTCATCCCAAGACTGTATGTCCAGCAGTGATATCTCTGTGTCTAAGGTCATGCTGAGTTTGGTGATTTGTCTCATATAGCTCCAAATTGTTTTCCAGAATGGTTTTATCCCTGATGATAGTGTGCCTGTCTTCTTGTAGCCTACCAGCATTAGATGTTGCCATCTTTTGTTATCTTCACCATTTTTGGTGTGTGAGGTGAAATCTCAGAATTCTTTTAATTTGAATTTAGGACTTAAAAGTCAGGAAGACCTGAGTTTAAATCGTCCCTCAGACATTTAAATGCTATGTCACCTTGGGCAAGCCATTTAACCCCTCAGCATCATTTCTTCATCTAAAAAATAGGAATAATGATAGCATCTATTTCACAGGGTCATGATGATAGATACATATATATATGTAAAGGTTTTTTTTTTACCTTAAAGCACTATGTAAATATTAGCTATTATTATTTCTCTTGTTATTAGTGATTTGGCAAAATATTTGTGATGTGATGGTTGATAGTTTGCATTCTTTTGTTGGAGAAATATTATTCTTATCCTTTTCCCCATTTATTTGTTGGGCTCAAGTCCTATTTCTGACACATTGTAGATATGTCACCCCGGGCAAATCATTTAATCTCTCAGTGATTTAAGCAAGAGGTATCCAACTAAACTCCTGTGTGCCTCAGAGCCTGAAGAAAATGTCATTGGGAAGTGTTTACAAAATAAAATAAAAATATAACACAACATAGATAATGTTGATTTGCATTTTTTCTAAGTCAGTATGTGGCTTACAGGGATACTCTCTATTTGAGTTTGACCCACCCTTCTCTGGGTAGCTTTCTAAGATGACAGGTTGCAGAGAAAGTGCCAATCTGCAATACCAGAGGAAAACTCCTCACTAGGAGTTTCTTATACCCATGAAATCACAGGTCTAGTCCCTATTCTTATTTATAAAATACATTTGTAGTTTGATATGATTGAAATCTACAAATTAATTTAGAGAGTATCATTTTTTAAATTATATAACCATGAAAAATTAAAATCTTAGTAAACATTTAAGAGTTTTCTATGTGCCAGGCACTGTGCTTAGTTTTGGGCATATAAAAAGGAAAAGCCAGTGCCTGCCCTCGAGGAGCCCACAATCTAATAATAGGAGAGACAACAAACATAAAATCAATCCTCAACTTTCAAGTGGTAACGTTCCTAGAAAACAGCATGAAAATTAAAAATGTGAATGGTGATATATTAAACCTGTGGGCAGTAGGGCATTAGGGTCTTGTAAACATCAAAAACTGTAATCTTTAGCTACATTGCTGAAATTACACTTTCCATATACAGTTCTTTTTAACAAAACATTAATTCTGATAATATGCACTTTTCCTAACACTGTA
This sequence comes from Phalanger gymnotis, assembly GCA_028646595.1. Taxonomy (NCBI): domain Eukaryota; kingdom Metazoa; phylum Chordata; class Mammalia; order Diprotodontia; family Phalangeridae; genus Phalanger; species Phalanger gymnotis. The sequence goes on along the minus strand of CM053626.1, from coordinate 221,506,823 downwards.
ACTGTGAAATAACCTATAAGATGTAGTATACAAAATAAAATTGGTAACATTCAAAACATTTTTTTCACCCTAGTAATTCTCTAGAATCCTGTGACCTTTTGTGCTAATGTCTCAATAGAAAAAAACCACGTTGATTTCAGACAATATTCACTTTTCATAATACCTGAAATCTAAAGTACCATAAATACTGTACAACAAATAAAATTCAATATTATTTAACCCGAATCTTACCTTCCACTGTGTCAGATGGCAGTGTGAGGGCTTTGTGCTGTATACTACACTGCTGTAAACCTCTTTACCTTGACTGCCCTCTGAAAACCAAAGGAGATTGCTGGGATTTCAGGAAATTGGTGAGTTCCCAAAATCACCTCCAATACTCTGTCTTTCACAGCTGGTGGATGACGTTGGAGATTGTGAAGGATGCACCAGTTTTAAATTATCTGTCAGCAACAAATGTTCTGCAGCATTTGCAATCTTTAAAAGTCTCAGTGTGTGGGAGGGATTATAGTAGAGGTGAGCTGAAGTTTAACCTTGAGGCTGCCTAGTAAGATACTATCTAGCTCTGTGCATCTCACCTCTCATTTTTTTTTCTCTTCTGCACATAGCTGTGAATGTGCTCCATGAGAAAATTAAAATGAGGTTTCTAATAAAATCACACCAGAGCTTCAAGTCAAAAAGTTAAATGTGCAAATGTTGAAGATCAATTGTATGTACAAACAAGCTTTATACAGGATAGATAGGAAATAAATTAGGGAAGGCACTAGAACTAAGAGGGGCTGGGAAAGGCTTCCAGTAAAAGATGGTATTTTACTATAGACTTAAAGGAAGCCAGTAGTAGTTGATGAGGAGGGAAGAGCATTTTAGAAAGCGTGGAGGTGGTGCCATGACACAAGGAGATGATGACATGACTTGCAGCTGGCCTTGTTTCGAGTGAGGGAGGGCTGTGCAAAGTCACTAGCCTCACTTTCTCCTCCAGAGCCATCTGGGTCCAGTGGCCAGATTGTCAGGACAACTGGCGATGGCCCAGGATGCTGTGGGAGACCTTGTCCATTTTTGAGTGAGGCAGCACCCCTTCAGTGAATAGGCATCTTAAGAAGCGTGTCAGGGGAGGGCCCCTTTAATAAAACAAACAAAAAAATCAATCTGAGAGGCGAATACCCTTAGGGTTGCTGGCCAAAAGAGTAACTGTTACTATTTACATTCACTCTGGGCCAGGAGGGCCCAAAAAATAATTATTTAGTGGTGCTTGGACAGGAACCTATTGTCCAGTCCTTGAGATCCAGAATGAATTGGGTTTAAGGCTTGGTCTTTGAGAAAGAAATCTAGCCAGTAAACCTCAAGTTAATTATGTAGCTTTCGACTGTCAAAATTTACCTTCCTTTGGACAGAATACCCTCAGACAGCCAGAGAAAATGCCTAGAGCCAAGAGATATGGAGTGTCTTGTTCATGGGACAGCCCAGGAGGCCGGTGTTACTGAATTGAAGAGTATGTGGTAAGAAGTAAGGTGTAAGAAGAGTAGAAAGGTAGGAGGGAGATGGATTATGAAAGACTTTGAATACCAAACAAGATTTTGTATTTGATCCTGGAGATGATTGGGAGCCACTGGAGTTTATTGAGGGAGAGGGGCAACCTGGTCAGACCTTTGCTTTTGGAAAGTTGTTTGGTTACTGGATAGAGGATGGATAGGAGTAGGTAGAAACTTGAGACAGGCAGACCCACCAACAGCCTGTTGTAATAGTCCAGGCTTGGGAGGTAATGAGGGCCTACACTAGAGTAGTGGTAGTGATAGAGGGGAGAAAGGGGCTTTATTAGAGAGACGTTGCAAAGGTGAAGCTGACAGGTGTTGGCAATAGATTGACAATGGGAGGTGAGAGAAAGTGAGCAGTCAAGGTTGACATAAGTTGTGAACCTGAGGGATTGTGTTATCTCACATTAATAAGGAACTTAGGAGGGGGGAGGATTTGGGGAAATTGTTTAACCTCTCCTTTATTTTTGTAGACAACATTTTTTGTAATTGTATTTATGTAAGTCTTGACTGTGTCTTGGTAGGTTGACTCAGGAATTTTTTATATTTTGTAATTATTTTGAATGGGAATTTTTTATTCTATTACTTTTTCTCATCTTTGTTATTGCTGTTTAGAAATGTTGATTGTTGTGGATTTATTTTCTATCCTATTTTATTTAATATTTTAATCAACTCAGTTTCTTTGGTGGTTTTCTGGGGTTTTCTAAGTAAACCATCCTGTAATCTGCGAATAGGAAGAGTTTTGTTCCTGCTTTGCTGGTGCTTATTCCTTTAACTTCTTTCTCCTGTCTCATGGCTGGCATTTCTAGGAGCATGTCAAATAGCAACAAGGAAAAGCGGCGTTCTTTTATTTTTACATTTTTATTTAAATTTTTGATTTCCAAATTCTATCCCTCCCTCAATTCTTCCCTTCCCTCCTCTGAGATGGTAAGCAATCAGAGGTTATGCATGTGCAATTATGTAAAACATTTCCATATTAGTCATTTTGTATAAAAAGACTGAAATAAAAGGAAAAAATGAAAGAAAATGAAAAATAGCATGCTTCAGTCTGTATTCAAACTATTAAAAAGGGACATTCTTTATCTTTGTATTAGGAAAGCATTTATTGTAAATAATAACACCTTTAGGTTTAGATATATATTTTTTGTAATATTAAAAAATACCTTTCTATGTTTCTGCTTTTTAGGGGTTTTTAGCATAAATGAATGCATCCATTTCAACCTTGATGTCTCAGAGACTTCTCTAACTCGTGTCCAAAATAGAACATTCATCCTAAACTGATTGCTCTTTCAAACCTCCCAGTTTCTATTGAAGGCACTGCCATCCTTCTAGTCTTACAGGTTCATAAACCTTGGCATATCTTCAACTGCTCATTTTCCCTATCCCCTCATATCTAATCGGTTGACAAATCTTCTACCATTTCTACCTCTACAGCTTTTTTTGTATAATGTCTAATTTTTAATGGGGTTTGATAGAAGAATAGAAGACTATGTCTTTAATCCTATTTATATGATAACAAACTTTCTGGTTGTTTACATTCTGGCTTGTAATTTACAGAACTCACTGAACTAAGTTAACTATGGATTTAAAAGCACTATTTTGAGAATCAAGAAACCTGGGTTCTTATCACTGGTCTTCCACTACTCTGGTACTTTAGATAAATCACTTGCCTTCTAGGAGCCATAGTTGCTTCAGTAAAATGAAAGGATCGGACAGTGCAATGTCTTAAAGTCTCTTCTTCTAACATTCTGATTCTGAGTTACTCAGGTTCTTGCCTTTATATTTATTATTTATAAAAATACAGTTAATGGGCTGGCTGCCTCAAGTGGAAGTTGGTTTGCCCTCATCGGAGGTCTTCCGATTTCTTCCCAATTCAGTCTTTCTCCCCATTACCTTCAGAATCAGATATAAAATTATCTGTTTGGCTTATAAAGTCCTTCGTAACCTGGTCTGTTCTTGTCTTTCCAGTCTTATTACATTTTACCCTCCTATGTGGTCATTGTTATAGTGACACTGCCCTCCTTGCTTTTCCTCACATAAGATAGCTCCTTAAACAAGATACATCATCATCTCTTGACTTAGCATTTTTACTGACTTTCCCCCATACCTGGAATACTTTATGTCTTCATCTCTGCTTTTTGACTGCCCTGGCTTCCTTCAAGCCTCACGTAAAATCCCACTGTCTGCAAGAAGCCTTTCCTTGTCTGCCATGTTAGTGCCTGCTTTCTACGATTATTTCTGATCATCCTGTACACATCTTGTTTTACATATTTACTTGCTTGTTGTTTGCGTCCCTCTCACCCCCATTAGATTGTGACTTACTAGAGGGAAGAGACTATCTTTTGTCTTTCTTTGTATCTCCAGTACTTAGAACAGTGTCTGGCATATAGTAAGCACCTAATCAATACTGGTGGACTTGACTTACAGACTTTAAACAGAAACTGGATGACCACTTGTAGATTATTCCTTCTAGTTTTGGGCTGGACTGAGATCCCTTCTAAATGCTAAATGAAGTTCTATGATTCTATGAAGGTTTTTTGGGAAAAGATAATGAGCTCTGTTCTGAGCATGTTGAGTTTGAGAATGGCAGGAGACATTAAGTTGTAAATGTCAGGCAGTCAGTGATACCTGACTGTATCAATCAACAAACATTTGTCTGTTGTGTCTTAGGCACCTTGTTATGTAAATATACATATATACAAAGAATGAGACAATCTTTACTCTGAAAGGAACTTTCATTCTAGATCTGAGAATCATCTATGAAGAGATAATAAATGAACCAAAGCTCTGAGAGTATGTCCCTCACAATGTATACCCAGCAACAGACTTCATTTCTGATGGCCAACATGAGGTGAGGCAGAGTGAAAGTATGCAGAGAAAATTGGGACATTATAAATACGTTGCTTTACCCCAAGGTAAATTATAGTCAGGTGTAGAAAATAAACAATTTTTCTTATCTGTTGTTTTGTGGACAAACCCTGTAAATGTGTAGACATTTTATTACCACTAGGTGGCATTCTTGTATCAGGAAGCTGAAATGAGAAATAGCTGTAAGTACCTTCAGCTGTTAAGAATAGTTTCTGTTTTTATTTTGTTAGGATTTTTGTGTTGTTTTTTTTTAAGTAGCTTAAAGCTAAGTATTAGTAAATGAAATATACTACATGGTTTTTTAGATGGTATCAAATGAGTATGTTAGTTAAATCAAGAAATATTTATTAAATGCACTCTGTCAGGCCTTCCTTCTCCTGCCAAATAAAACAAGAAACCCAGAACTAAACAAAAGAAGAAAATCTAGTCTTCACTCTCAAAGAGCTCACAGTCTAATGAGGGAGACAACATGCAAACAAGTTACATGTAGTTTAAGTTGGAGAAAATCTCCAAGGGAATGCACTAAGATTATGGAGGACTGGAAAAGGTTTCTTATAGAAGGTAGGAATTTAGTTGGGAATTGAAGGGAGCCACAGAATCTAAGAGGTAGAAATGAGGAGGGAAAGAGTTCCATGCACAGAGCAGCCATTGCAAATGCCCAGAGTCGGGAGATGGAGTTTCAAGTGCTAGCGAGGAGGCCAGTGCCACTGTATCACAGAGTGAGAATGGGAATAAATCGTAAGAGTAAAAAAGAGACAAAAGAGCCAGGTTAGGAAGGGCTTGAAAACTCAAACTGAGGATTTTACATTTGATTCTGAAGGTAATAGGGATACAGTGGAGTTTATTGAATAGGGGGTGACATGATTAGACTTGTACTTTGGATCATTTTGACAGCTGAGTGGAGGATGGACTAGAGTGAGAAGGGACTTGAGGAGGGGAGACCAACCAAAAGGCTATTGTAATAATCCAGGTATGAGATGATGAGGGCTTGCACTAGAGAGAAGTAGCATAATATGAGAGATGTTGCAGAGGTAGAAATGACAGGATAATGAGTTCAGTTTTGTGACCTTGTGGCTGTCAGTACATTTAAAAAGTCAGAAAAGTGTGTGTAATATGCCACAACCATGGACCTCCCAGCTCTGCAAAGGAGAGGGATGGAGGGTATGTTCTCAAAAGGTGTGAAGGATAGAAGGCCAGGTCTGGAGTCAGGGAGACCTAAGTTCAAATCCAGCCTCAGATACTAGCTATATGACCCTTGTTCAGGTTGCTTCAGCCCTGCTTGCTTCAGTTTCCTCCTATGTAAAATAGAAATAATATTAGCACCTCTCTCCCAGGGTGGTTATGAGGCTCAAAGGAGAGGATATTTGTAAAGCACTTAGCATAGTACCTGGCACATAGTGTGAGTGCTACATAAATCTTAGCTATTATTACTGTCTGTTTTGGAACTTGTCACTTTGTAACATTTCACTTTTGATTGGTTTGTGCTTGTTCTTTGCATTATAGTATAGTCATATTGCTTTATTGTTGATACTTTACTGTGCAACAGATCATGTAAATCTTTCCATGACTTTCCATTATATTGGTTGTTTTTTATAGCGTGTTGTTCACTTGTTTTTTTCAGTCATGTCTGACCCTTTGTGACCCCATTTGGGGTTTTCTTGGCAGAGATACGAAAATGTTTGCCATTTCCTTCTCCAGCTCATTTTATAGATGAGGCAAACAGGGTTAACTGACTTGTCCAGAGTCACACAACTATTAAGTGTCAGAGGCTGAAGTCTTCCTGACTTCAGGTCCAGCACTCTATCCACTGTGTCGCCCAGCTGTTTCTTATAGCATTGTAGTATCCTATTGCATTCAGGTATCACAGTTGATTTAGACATATCCCATTGGATGGTCAAATATTTTATTTCCAATTCTCTGTTATAACAAAAATGCTGCAAATAAATGTTTTTGTATTATGAGAACTTTCATATCATGACCCTCCTTGGGATGTAAGCCTAGTTATAGAATCTTTGGGTTATATTGCAGATTGCTTTTCATAATGGTTGCATTCATTCACCTACACTTGCTGTGTATCAGTGCACCTGTCTTCCCCATAACCCCTCCAACACTGACTGAGCCTATCTTTTTTCATCTTTGCTAATTTGTAAGGTATGACATGGAACCTCAAGGTTTTTTTAAGTTTTCATTTCTCTTATTATTAGTGATTTGGAACAGTCTTTCATATGATTGTTAGTAGTTTATAATTCTTTTGCAAACTTTTTGTTAATATTCTTTGACCATATAGATGTTGGAAATTGATTTTTGGTCTTATCTATCTTTATCTACAAATATATGCTTATTAATACATGTATATTTGTTATTTATACATCTTAGTTACCAAACCTTTATCAGAGGTATTTGATGCAGAGCTTTTTTCACATTATGACATCAGTTTTGTTTGTGCTGAAACTTTTCAGTTTCATTTAATCAAAGTTATCCTTTTTATCTTTTGCAATTGTCTTATCACTTGTTTGGTTAAGAATATATCTCATATAATCAGTTTCTTTTCTAAAATTTTTAATGTTGTGATCTTTAATATTAAGGTCGTGTATCTATTTAAAATTTATTATTAATTGTGACACAAGGTGTTGACCTTTGCCTAATTTCTTCCAGACTGCATTCCAGTTTTTCCAGCAATTTTTTTTTATCAAATTGGAGTTCATTAAATTATATTTTGTGGTTTACTGGACTTTGGGTTATTGAGTTGCATGTTTCTGAGTGTTCCTTGTCTAGTCTATCCTATTGAGCAACTTCTTTATTTTTTAATCAATAGTAGATGGTTTTGATGATTGTTGCTTTGTAACATAATATGATGTCAGGAAGTGCTATTTCCCCTCCATTTTTGCCTCATTTCATTATTTACCTTGATCTTCTAGATCTTTTTTTCTAAATGAATTGTTACTGAGTTATACAAAGTATTCTTTTGAAAATATGATTGATATAGCATTAAGACTGTAGATTAACTTTAGTAATACTGTTGAGGGTTGAGGGAGACGAGGTCCAGGAACCCCAAGACTAGAGTTCCCAGATGGGGTCGTCGAGGGGGAGTGCCCCTCAAGGATCCGAGTACTGGAGAGGGTCGGGGCCGTCTGGAGTGAATTCACGATCTCAAGCATTCTTTAAGTCAAGGTGCTAAAGATTTATTACACTTTACAGGAGGCAAGAGTTTTTAGGGAACCTGCAACCTTACAGGTGTGCAGGGAAAGTTTATATACGAGATTCGGGGGTGAAACATGTCAATTAGGTGTTTTGGGGTGGGATTAGGGAGTGTCCAAGGGGTGGTTAGTTCTTACAGGAACATGCACTTTTTGTATGTACCGCACAGGTATCTTACCCAGAGTTCACTGGGAAATAGCCCAAAGTGGGAGGGGGGCAACCTAGAGGTGTGGTTTTTGCCTTGAAACCTCACTAAGTCAACTAACAGTCAGGGCTGAGTGGGAATATCCAGGTGACTCTCATCAAATGTCTTGTTAGACAAGATAAATGTAAGAGAGTATACATTTGACTATGTCTGAGATACATATCAGTAAGTAGTAAATATCATTATGACCCAGTACACAGCCAATTAGCTTGTACACAAACTAATTCTATAGGCGCAGCTGGCTGCAGTATCAGGAGGAGAGAGAAATGTTTTGCTAAGGTATGCTGCCCTTGAACTGGAGAAGAACTGCCTGAGACAGTATTTTGAGGCCAAGGAGAGATGATTTTGGAACTAGATGTAGTTTTGGAATTGGGGTCCAGGCACAGGCACCCAAGCAGAGGTTAAGGAGAAATGTGATGTTAGAATTAGGGTCCAAGCACAAGCACCTAAGTACCCATCAATACTGTCATTTTTATTATATTGCTGTCTTAACCAAGAGTATTGAATATTGCATTCTTCCACCTATTTATGCTGTTTTTTATTTCTTTAAGTAATTGAATCTGCATAAGTATTTTGTGCGCTTAGATTGATCCTTAAGCATTTTATGTATTTTGTGGTTATTTTGAATGATGTTTCTCTTTCTATTATTGCCTCTTGGATTTTATTGTTATTCTATAGAAATTCTTTTGCTTTTTGTGGGTTTATTTTGCAGTGATGAAGCTATTATTGTTTCAATATCTTTGCTAATTCTTTAGTATTTTCTAAGAAAACTAGCATGTCACCAGTAAATAAGAATCAAGGAATTGTTTTATTTCTTCTTTACCTGTCATTATGCTTTAAATTACTTCTTTTGTCTTATTGCTATTGCTAATAGTTCTAGTCTTACTGCTTTTGCTAGTAATTCTAGAACTGTATCAAATAATAGTGGGGAGAGTGGACATCCTTATTTTACTCATATTTATTGGGAAACTGGCTAGTGTATCCCCATTGCATATGATATTTGCTTTTGGTTTTAGGTATAAACTTTTTATTTTAAAAGAATTCCTCCATGCCACTACTTTGTAGATTTTTTTAATGTAAACGAGTGCTTTGTCAAATGCTTTTTTCTCTATTTCTTTTTTTTTTTTTACTTTTGAACATCTGTTTTACTAAAACCTTGAGTTCCAAATTCTCTCCCCTCTTCCCTTCCCCTCCACCCTCCCTAGGAAGTCAAGCAATTCAACATAAGCCACATGTGTATCCTTATGTATAACCCTTCCACAATACTCTATTTCTTGATAATAATATATTTTGGATGCTTTGTTATTAATATTATTTTGATAGTTTATTAATGTTGAACCATCCCTGCATCCCTGCTATAAATTCAGCTTGGTCATGGTGAATAATTTTTTTGTATATGGCTTTTACAACCCAACTCATTCCTATTTATTCAGTCTTCTTGTACTTTACTGTGACACTGGCCTCCTCATGCAAGATATCCCAACTTTGTGTCTTTTCACTGGCTATGCCTCATACCTAGAATACTACTCATCTCTGCTGCCTGGCTTCTCAGGCTCCCTTCAAGTCTCAGCTGAATTCTCCCTTCTTTAAGAAGCTTTTCTTGCTCTGCCTTAATGTTAGTGCCTTCCCTTGAGATTACTTCCAAGTTATTTTATATATCTATATCTATCTATAGCTTGTTTGTACATAGTTGTTTGCATGTTACTTCTCTTTCTCCCCACCCCCCATTAGATTGTGACATTCTTGTGAGAAGGTATTGGCTTTGTCTTTTGTAGTATTCTCAGTGCTTTGCACAGTGTCGGCTAACGTTCTTGGAAACGTTGCTGTTGTTGTCGAGTTACATCCAGCTCTGAATGACCCCATTTGGGGTTTTCTTGGCAAAGTTACTGGAGTGATCTGCCATTTCCTTCTCCAGCTCATTTTACAGATGAGGAAACTGAGGCCAGCAAACACAGTCAAGTAACTTGCTCAGTGTCACACACCTAGTAAGAGATTTGAACTGAGGAAGATGAGTCTCCCTGATTCCAAGCCCAGTGATCTATCCATTATACCACCTAGCTGCCTTCCTAGAAATAGTACATGCTTGATAAATGCATATTGACTTGATTTAAAAACTCACTTTCCTGGTCGTCTGTAATCTGACTACAATCTACTTTATTTCATAGTACTTCCAATTCATGCACTCTACATTCTTTCTATACTGTACTGTTTGCGGGAAAGAAATATTCTTTCTGGTTTTTTCCCCACCCAATCCTCTCCCTCCATTACATTGTTCATACTCCCCTCTCCTCTATCTTGTACTTCTTGCTTCTCTCCATCAAATGTAGAAGCCAAAAAGAAACCAAAGTCCCAGTAGTCAAAGCCCTATTCCTGTGCGACCTCCGCTGTGAAGCTTTCTCTTCCTTTTTGCCTCTTTGTTGAAAAGTATATCTTCCTTGTCAAATTTTTCACCATACTTTGGCTGGACCTCTTTCCTTTGTATTTTATAGGATTATAGATAGTGACTTGTACCTCAGCTGGTCTGGCCTGGCCTATACCCTCTTGGGGCTTTGGATTAATATAAGAACTGGGAAAGCCTTGCCATGATGATGGGATCCTTGGGGTAGCCACTTGGCACAGTGCAAAGTACCGTAAGGTAGGGTACCACTGGAGGTTACATCACTGTGTGTATTCTTTCTCAGTGAGGAAGTACATTTAGATACGGTTACTAGACTAGTAGATTATAGGAATGCTATAGGTAGAGTTTACCTGGGTTTAAACAAATTATTTCAGAAAGTCTCATGCTATTCCTGTTGGAAGAGACATGCCAGCTAGATCAGATACGTCAAATACACAGGCCAATAACATAAGTGCAGCCTGAACCAGATTAAAATTTAATTGGGAAATATTTAATAAAATAAACAAGAATGAAGTATAACATAGATAATATTACATTTTAAAATTAAATCAACATGCAGTCCATAGGACTCCTTATATACTTATTACAGATTATGCAGATTACATTTCTCTTTGAGTTCGACACCACCAGACTAAATGATAGCTTCATTAGATAGAGTCAGAACTAATTGAGTAGCCGTTCACAAAGAATACTTACTTGTGGTTCCCTGTCAACTTGGAAAGAATGGAAAACCCCAAGGCTCTCTAGGGTTTGTGCTTTGTGCTGCTTATCGTTTTTATCAGTGGTTTGGATGAAGGGAAAGAAGCCGCGAGGGATAGTTAACATTCTGAGATAGCATTCAAAAATTTTGATGGCCCCCTGGCTGAATTGAATAAGGTGAAATTTAATAGGGTTAAAAACATTTTTATACTTGGTTTAAAGAAATTTCCTTCAGAGGTACAAGATGGGTGAAGGATAGTTAGCAGGTATTGTGAAAAAGATCTGAGGCCCAGAGGGTTAGTGATGTACTTAAGAGCACATGTGGGATCCAAAGTAAACCAGAGTAAAGGCTCTTTGATCCTTATAATAACCCTTTGAGGACAGGTACAGTAGATATTATTTTCTGTATTTTCAGATAAAGAAATAGGCTCAAAAAGATAAAGTGAGGATGTCAGAGGTAAAGTTGAACCTGTGTCTCTTACTCCAAGTCGAAGGTTCTTTCCTCTACGTATGTAATTTCACCCCCATTGTCAGATAACCGCTCCTTCCCAGTTTTAGAATTAATATGATGCTCTATATACAACTACATGTAAATATTTATAATTTATATAATTCAGGTTGTAGCAATAAGCAATGCAGAAGTGGTAAAGACATCTTTTAAGAATAAGGTTTCAGCCTAAGAATGAGATGGCAGACAGTGTGGCTCAGTGGATAGACTGCTTGGTGTGGAGTTATGAAGACTTGTGTTCAAAACCAGCCTCAGATACTAGCATTATGACCCTGTAACCTCTGTCTTCCTCAGTGTCTTCAGTCAATCAGTAAACATTTGTTAAATACCTACTGTGTGTCAGGCACTGTGCTAGGCACTGGGGATATAAAGAGTCAGAATACAGTACCTGCCCTTAAGGAGCTTACAGTTTAACCTGTACAATGTGTATCATACTATGTCCTGTAGTAACTGTTGTGAGGATCACATGAGGTAACATTTCTAAAGTGCTTATTTGCAAAGCATGGTACCCATCACATGAGTAAGTGCTTAATAAATTCTCATTCGTTTTCTCTTCCCTTCAAATGAGAATAACGTAGTGTTTTAAAGTTTAGATAGCACTATGTTCATTTTTTTTTCATTTGAGACTTATAACTGCATTACTTCTACTATGACATATATGATATTAAATCTCCTTTTAGATAACTCAGTAACTGTAGTCATGAAGTGGTTTCCATGGCTTATTGAAAGGAAGAACCAGGCAGAGAACTAGATAAGCATTGATAGAAGAGAAGTAGTTTGCTGGTGTCCCAAAAGCAAGAGCTTTAAAAATGAAATCTTCTTGTATACTAGGGAAAGCCTTGGTTGTGTTAAAGATGTGTATTATTGGGGAGATAACCTTGAAAATAGATTTCTTTTTGAAAAAATTCTATTTAAAGAAAAGACAGATGTTTTTAAAAATTCACAAAAAGCATTTCAGAGAGAAACATAGAATAGCTTTTGGAATCAACAGGGTGAATCCATTATGTAATTTTTTTTAAAACCAAGCTATACTTAATGAGAGTTGAGGCTTCATACAAAGTACTCCTTTCTTCTTTGCATAATGAAATATTTATGTAGAGTGGTGTGTTCAAGTTAATTTTATCAATTTTTTTTAAAAGACTCCTTTTGAAAATTAGGAGAAATTATGTGACCAAAGTGCTGATTGTTATTGGAAACCTTGTCCTTGAAACCTTTTTTAAAAATATGCTAATAAAAGCATATTTTAAATTTTCTCTTTTGTGTATTAAATGTGGTAGACACTATAGTTTAATTCTTAACACTCCTAAAGTCATAGCATATTACAAACAATATGTTTGTGCCAATGATCATTGTTATTAGTTTAATGATTTGTCTTTTTATTTCATTTCAGGTGAAGACTTAGTCCAAGAACTCTCCTTTATTCCTTTACTAAAGCGCTCAGTTTAAAAAAAGAAGCTAAATGTCGCAGAAGTGTTGAAAATACCGGTAAGCATCTCTCAGAATAATATTATAATAGTGAGTAGAATGTTAATGGGCCTACTGGGTTCTGATGGGAGGAATGGGACAATACAATGAGAATTAGTAAATTTCACACATAGGTATCTTCATCTTCAGCTTTCATTAATACTTAAAACAAGAGAGAAGAGAGACCTCCTGAAGCATTCAAAGGCTTAATCACTCAGTATAAGAAATACTCCCCCTTCTCCCTCCACTCCCCCATTTATTACTTGTTTGTTTAAGTCAAGCACTTAAGAGCCTTAATGGACTGAGGCTAGACAAGCTAAAGATATAAGAAGGGTAAAGTTGGGGGAGGGGGAATGTATTTACTTTATTGGTTATTGGAAACTTTTTTCTCAAGAGTTAAAGTGGAGCTCTTTTATCTCCATCAGCTTACTTCCTTCCCCCCCCCACCCTGTTAATAGTTCTTTCACATGGGAAGGTGTTTAAGCAGGTTAGTAGGTAGTGATGGTTTGTTTTTGAGAACTGCACTTGTTCACTCTTCTTGGAGTATTGTGAATTCTAAGATGCAGCTATGAAGTCCTGTCATATACTGACAGAACCTTAGTTGTATTAAAGATGTGATATTTATTGGGAAGATTCATTTGTGAAGAGATTTCCTTTTAAAATGATCCTTTTTAAAGAAAAGAACACCTGAAGAGTACTGGTACATTTTAAAAAATGTACAGAAGAGAGCCAGAGGTTCAGAGAGAATCATAGACAAGTAGACTAGCTCGTGGAAGTAACAGGCTCAATTTTGTACATATTTTTAAAAAACAAAAGACTGAACATAATGAGATTTGTGTTTTCAGATATAGTACTTTAATGTTCTTCGTTTATGAAGATGTCCATGTTTGTTGGTATCTTTCAAGTTCAAATTAATGCCTATTTGTAAATTACGTTTTTATAAAACTCTTTAAAAAGTACTGTATACATAGATTCCACATAGCTTCAAGATAGTAAGTGAAAGTAATGTATCACAGGTTTTTTAAAAAGTCAAATTTGGGGAAAAGATATAAATTTTAGGCAGCCCGAAAATATTAGGAGAATAATATTTGCTTGAGTTATCTTTGATCATTTCTGGAGAAATACATGAATATTTAACATTTCTCTTTATTTTTTGAATTACAATTGAAGTCATGTATATATCTTAGTAAATTTCACCTATTTTGCTGTTGGTATCATTAGTTACCCCCACACTAAAATAAATATATAATTTCTTTCAGTTTGCCTTGTGAAATCTTGTTTTTCATTTCCTTTCTCTTCAATGATCCATTTTATTTCCGAATTTGACCCTTTGTTATTTGAATTGACCTTTTTTCTGTTTTTTTCTTTACCATGTTATTTGCCCTAATCTGATAATCTTGTTGCTCTTGTTCTAATTTTGATCCATTTATAATGGTACAGGTCAAATTGGTGCAACTCTCACTACTGAAAACCTTTGTTTACTTTTCCCTGAAGTCCCATTTACTTTAGGTGGTTAGCTTAACTATTCCATGATTTAAGTTTTGTTTTTTTTTTTGTTTTTTTTCCATTTGAACTACAAGTAATTCTTTTGGTCTGTGTCAGTTACAGAATGGTTTTACTTTTTGAATAGAAAAAGTTGAGGTGAGGAGAGAGGAGAAGCATCAGCCGAGTTAGAAGTGAGCATGGTAGGTAGGCATGGGAAATTACTCAGATGGGGAATTCCAGGGAGGAGCTCAATGGTCAGAGGAGGAGGCATTAGGGGATGAGGTGTTGCTAGAATAGGAAGGCTGCTGGGGTGGAGGTGAAGTTGTCTGTGGAGTAGAGGCTGAGCTGGGGTAGAAGTGAACATTACTGATGTGTGGGTACTTTCTGAAATGGAGGTTTTTGTAGGAACTCACCATCAGAATCCACTCTTCAGAGTAGGAATACAGGTAGGTAGAGGCACTAACAGGGTGAGGAAGCCATTAGGGTGGAGATGGAGAAGGAGTAAACTTGTTTGTAAAATATTACATAGAAGGGTAGTGATTATGAGCATCATTATCTCATAAAATAGAAGGAAGCAATAGAGGGTAATGAAAGTCAGCCTTAGGATATTTAAAGATGAAAATGAAAGAACATCAAAGGAGGAAAAATGGGAAATATCTGCAAAGATTTTTTTATAACAGACTTTCCACCATCAGTGACAGTTGAGACAACACATTGGTAACTGAACATTACACTCCCAAAATGCTTTTAGAGGAGGTCAGTTGGTTGATTGTTGTCTGTTCTCAAAGAGAAGACCAAAATGACATCACTGTGTTGGAGTCAAGGTACAGTGAATCCAGCTGTGGATGATCAGACCAGTATGAGCTCAGAAGGCTCTACCACAGTTTGGGCACAAATAGTCCATGTGATCATTCAGAGTGGAAATGGCTTTGAATTTGAGCATCGCATGTTTCTTTTGAGCTACTGCAATTCTGCTTCACTCTTAGAGCAGAGCACCTTCTTTGGTGAGGGCATGCCATGCTGAGTGGTCCTGTGCCACAAACTTTCATTAAGGCATGATTGCACAGGTTCTGGTTAATGGACAGCGCTTTTGAGCTTTCCCAGCCGCCAGCAGAACGAAGCAGGGCTGTATGCTTGCTCCCATGCAACATTGTTAGACGCCTTCAACGAGAATGAATATGTCATCAAGATCAGTTACTGCACTGATGGTAAATTATTTAAATTGAAAAGGCAACATGCCAAGAATTTAGAGGAGGCAGAAAATACTTAAAAAAAACTAAGATGGGAAAGGCAACTGGATTGGGGCAAGTGTATATGGTAGAAATGTGCATTGGAGGTAACAGTTATGAAAGCATTGAGAGATTAATGCACCAGGTTTATGAAGGAGGTGAGGATGCCAAAGATATAGAAGAAATCTTAGACCTCATTTATATTGAAGTAAGATGACTGAAAGCATATTAGCAACTACTAACCTATGTGTTTATTTTCTCATCTATACCGAATCTTTGAGATTCATCTACACATGATACGAAGTAAGGAAGCATTTATTTAGTGCCTATTATATGCCAGCCACTCTGCCAGGCACTCGACAGATGTTATCTCATTTAATTTTCACAACAACCTGGATTCTATTATTATCCCTATTTTACAGTTGAGGAAACTGAAACAGAGATTAAATGACTTACCTAGGGTCACACAGCTAGTAAGTATCTGAGATTGAGTTTGAGCTCTAGTTTTACTGATTCCAGGCTCAGTGCTTTATCCATTGTGCCACCTATCTGCCTCAAGATCTCCATCTTGGCTTCATCTGTCTGGGTTTTTAGGATAAAATAATGATAATAGATCTTGGGTAAGTTGCTTGCAAGGAAACCTGGCCAGAAACCTATTTAATATCATCAGGATGTTGAAGAGCTATAACTTTTGAAGCAGTGAGCAAGCCACGAGGCCTTCTTTTAGTCCAACCTCAGAAGCCATCTTTGAGGGGAGAAATCTTGGAAAAGGGTTCTACTTTTATCATCACTCTCAGCAACAACTGCTGACTACCTTCCACCAAAAGTCAGATAGGCACAAGAACCATGGGAGTATATAGCACGCCTGGACTGTTTGCCCGGCCCTCAGAGTAACCAACTAGGGAGGCAGCTCCTGTGAAGAAGGGTCTCACTGTTCCTCTCAACCACCAGTCATCTGTTGCTCATAGGGCACTCTGAAAGAGAGGCAGGAGACAGCATGTGCCAGTCAAGTCAAACCACCACCACCTTGATCACCATCTCCTTTCATATCTTGATGGATATAGAACAGGACCCAGAGCGCAAGAGCCTTGGGAATTGCAATGCTTTCAGTCTAGTTCTCTCAAATATCATGTTGGGGAACAACCTTTGTGAAGATAGTCTGGCAGCTCTCCAGCAGATATACATACATAGACCCAGAAAAGGACGTTCTTTTCACCAAAGTCCTTGGCACTTTCAAATAGTTCAGCATCAGAAATGGATGAGATTTTTTCAGTGGAATGGCATTAATGAAGAGGCATTACCATCAGCTCTGCCACTTCATTCTCAGGACCATCTGATTTGCAGCTGAAACCTTCTTTATGTATAGTTTCCCTCATTTGGATGTGAGTTTTTTGAGAATAGGGACTGTTTTACTTTTCTCTTAGCATGGGGCTTTGCATATGATAAGAGCTTAATAAATCCTTTATTCATTCATTCTTTCATTCATGAATCAAAGGCATGCCTCATGAGGTATTAGAGAACAAGCAGGCTTTCACAAGTGATATTCTGCAGTGGTCCCCATCTTTTCCTTTTTTTTTTCCTTTTCTTTCCTTTTTTTTTTTTTTGGAAATTGACTAAAAGATGTAGATAAATAAGACCTTACTATTCTTTATTGTTTGTTGATTATGAAAAAGCATTTGATTCGATTGAGTAAAATATCAGTTTAAAGGTTCTCTTCCAACAAAGTATCTTCTACAAATACATCAAAATCTTTCAAGATTTTTAAAAAGACATGTCAATAACCCTCTCGAATGACCCCCTGATCCTAAACATCAAGTTAAAGCATAAAAAGAGAACTCTATATGCCAGTCAAAAGTGTTATCCACAGATGGAGGAGAGCCAGTGTGATAATTCCCTGTGAGTGGCAAGGTCTTCCAGATGCTCCTCTTTGCATATGACATTTGCATCAAGCCCCAGAACATTTCAGGGCCTCTTGGAAGAGATCCATAACTACTTAAGAGTTTGGCTTGACCAACCATGCATTTGGATGGACAGCCTGTAGAGCTTGTCCATCCATGTATATACAGTATCTGAGATAGAAAGTACAAATAAATAATTTGAGCCCAGAGTTGAACAGGAGGGAAAGTCGGTGGCATTGCCTTCCAAAAATCGCAAAACTGCATTAATCCAGACTTCTCCTGAAAACAAAAGTCTTATCTTTTTAATACCAGAGTCCACTGGTGATATAGTGGCTAGGTTGCAGGGCTTAGAAAGAATTGAATTAAAATTTGGTTCAGACACTTAATAGTTGTGTGCCCTTGAGCAGGTCACTTAACCTCTGTCTGCATAAAATAGGGATAATAGTAGTCTCTACCTTGAAGGATTGTTGTGGGGATCAAATGAGATGCTTGTCAAAGTGCTTAATGCAGTGCCTGGCACATAGTAGGTACTACATAAATGCTTTTTTCCTTTCTTGTCCCTTCCCCCAAAAGTTTATGAGTGTTGCCATCTGGCTATGGGACATGGAATATAGCCATCTGAGAAAAATTACAATTGAGTATCAAATGGAGAGTGTGTTGGCCTGTGCCAAACTCAGACCCATAGCCTTTTAGCTTATATACTAGATTTTGGAGTGAAAATGAGACACTTGTAGGCATTTCAACAACTAACCAAAGGTAATTTACTTAGCCACAGAAGAAGGATAGTCAATAAGGATATACATTTTTTTTTCCTTATTATAAAGGATGACTCTTTAGGGAAAAGGAGGGCTATATTGGGAAAGAAAGTGATGCAAAAACACAAAGTATTAATAAAAATAAAACTTAGAATTTTATGAATAAAAATGAACTTTAAAAAATTATCTCCTCATTTATTTATTATTTCAACTTCCTATTAACCACTTCTTTGTATATTTTCCAGTCTGAAGATCTTCTTTCTCTTGTCCTTTATTTTTATTCCATTTACTCCCAAGTGTCAGTTTTCCGTTTTTTAGCTTCCTAATACTATCAGCCTTGTTACAGGTATGTCTCTGTTATGTCATCACTCTTTTATTTAATTTTTCCTAATATTCTTTATCTTGTAATTTTTGTTTCTTTATGAATTTTTATAGCTCAGCCATGAGCAGCGACAGTAACTCACTGGCACGTGAATTCCTGACCGATGTTAATAGGCTTTGTAATGCGGTGGTCCAACGGGCAGAGTCCAAGGAGGAGGAGGAGGAGGAGACTCACATGGCAGCACTTGGGCAGTATCTTGTCCAAGGTCGTGGCTTTATTTTGCTTACAAAGCTGAACATTCTCATTGATCAGGTAATGGTTTATTGTTTCGCAATAATATAATTAATACATTGTAACAGACCTCACCATAATTTTGTGGAGCCTCAATTTCTTATTTTTAACATTCCTACTGGAACAAAGACTTTTGTTTAGGTTTATGTTTTTACAGGAAATTAATGGTGTTAGGTAAGGTGTGTATGACAATATATAGCTTCTTTAAAGTGGAGTGTAACTATAGTGTCATTTATAATAGAAGCATAGAAATTTTTTTAGACCTGGAAAGGACCTTGGAATTCATATGACTAAACCCCTCCTCTTTTACAAACGAAGAATCTTAGATTCAAAGAGATGAAGTGATTTGTCCAAAGTCACATCTAAATTTAGTCTCTATTTTAATAAATTATTTTAAAGAGTGTTATTCAGATGAAAGGGGAAAAAAACCTCTTAAGCTATCTATTTCCTTCTCACTATTTTACTAACCAAATAATCGTAATATTTCTTTTGCTGAAAATATAAGATGAATTGCAAATCAGATAACTTACCAATACCCCAAACCACATTTATGTCAATAAAAGCAGAAGAATCATTTACAGCATTTATTCTTAAGTCTCTAAAAAGCATGTAGACAAAGAAAGACAATTTTTTGGGGGGAGGGAGGAGACGAGGCAATCAGGGTTAAGTGACTTGCCCAACGTCACACAGCTACTAAGTGTCCAGTGTCTGAGGTTAGATTTGAACTCAGCTCCTCCTGACTCCAGGGCCGATGCTCTATTTACTGCACCACCTAGCTGCCCCAAGAAGGACAATTTGTAATGTGATTTTAAAACCCTCTAAAACTAACAGCTAGCTTTATTCGCAATGAATGATTGTAAAAGCATTTACTACTGTGCTAAGCAGTGGCATACAAATGGAAAAAGTGGAACATCTCTGCTTTCCTTAACTTACTTTCAGGTAAATATGGGGGAAAAAATGGGAATTTCAGCTAAATCCTTTCCCAATAAACATGGAATCAAGAAAGGATACTGTTATTTGACATAGTTCTAGAAATGTTAGTGATAGCAGTATGATGAGAGATATTAGAGGTATAAACATTGGGAAAAAAGAGACAAAATTAGCTATATTTGCAGACAGTGTGATGGTTCACTTGGAGAAAATCTTGGAATCAGCAAAAAAATTAAGACAATAGGTTAAAGTAGCAGGATATGAATCAGTCCACAAAATCATTAATATTTCTACCTAGCAACAACAAAATCCAAGAGGAAATCATAGAAAGGGAAGTCCTATTCAATATAACTACAAAATACATAAAATATCTGGGAGTCAGTCTATGAAGATGCTCAAAAATTATGCAAATATAATTATAAAACACTGAAAATTTTAAAAAATGACTTACTCAGAGTAGTTTCATTTCTTATGTTTGCGCCACACCAATATAATGAAAATTATGATAACCTAAATGTAAATAAAAATTATGATACCTAAAAGATTATTGCTATGCTAGTGAAACTGCTAGAGGAGGGAGTACTTTATAGAGTGAGGCAAAGTAATAGCAGAATTCATTTGGAGGAACAAAAGGTCTTTAATCTCAGAGATATGATGAAAAATGTAGCATTGAAAAGGAAAATAGTACTTTCAGACATCATTTATATTATAAAGCAACAGTCCTTAAAACTATTTGATGCTGGTAGAGAAATTAAAAAGTAGATCAGTTGAATAGTCCAGATTAGCAAGAAACAGAAATAATTGGATGCAACCCAATGTTTAACCTGAGAATATAAACTATTTGAAGAACTCCCTAAGTGACAAAAACTGCCAGGAAAACTAAAAAGTAGTCTTGTAGAAATTAGTTTTAAACCTACATTTTGTACCATGTAGTCTAATAAGCTCAAAATGGATATGTAACCTAAATATAATGGATCACACTTTAAAAAAAATTAGAGCTCAAGATTAGGTACTTTTACGACTTATCCATCTCTCTGCCTCAAGTTTTTTCTACACTCCAGTCCATCCTCCATGCTGCTGCCAAAGTGATTTCCTTAAACACAGATAGATAACACCCCCTACTCAGTATATGCCAGTGACTTCCTCTTGCCTCAAAAATCAGTGCAAACTTCTGTGTATAGCTTTTAAAGCCCTTCACAACCTGTCACTTACTTACCTTTCCAGTGTTGTTAGACATTAATCCCCCTCTTGTATTCTCCACTCCAATCAAATTAACTTTCTTTTTGTTCTTCGCATGGTGCCCCGTTTCCCATGGCTGAGCCTTTACATGGGTCATCCTGTAGCCCTGAGATACACTTTATCTCCACTTTTGACTCATAGAGTCCCTCTCTTCCTTCGAGACATAGCTCAAACGGGCTTGTTCTATATGAAGCCTTTCCTGATCCCTCCAGTTATTTAGTCCTTGTCCTCCCAAACTACCTTGTACTTAACTATTTTGTATTCACTCTCTATATTTATTCTATATGGGCATTACTTGTTTTTCCTCCATTAGAATATAAAGTCCTTGCCAGTAGGGATTGATTACTCTTTAGATTTGTATCTCTAGCACCTAGCATAGTTCCTGATGCATATTAGATGTATAATAAATGCTTGTTGATTGATTTATTGAAATGAAGGATGGAGAGGATCACTGAAGACAAAATAGATAATTTCAGTTATGTGAAAATAAAAAATATTTGCACAAACAAAATCATTTTAGCTAGGATAAAAATTTTTTGTCTTAAATATCTCTGAAAAGGGTCTGATATCCAAAATACGTAGAGAACTAACACAAATATATAAAACCAAGAGCCACTCCCTAGGGAATATATAGGCAAAACATATGACAGACTTCTGAAAAAAATGGAAAAACATTAATAATTAGAACAAAAATTGCTCCAAAATAATTTCAGAAATGCAAATCAGAGAAACTGATATTTCACTTCACACCAAGCATATTAGCAAAGATGACAAAATATGGGAGAAGAAAGAGAGGCACACTAATAATATGCTACTGATAGAATTATGAATTTGTCTAACTCTTGTGGAAAGCAGTTTGGAATTATGTTAAAAAAATGTTAAGATTTTTTTTTTGGTTAGAAGCGGCTGTTGTGTGTGCTTCTCTGCGCCTGTGTCTCCTCCTGGCCAAGGACCTGTGTCGTCCCCTAGAGCCTAGGCCAACTTTGTTTTTCCTCGCTTCTGCTCTGGTATTCTTGTTCGCCACCATGTTTGAGGCAAGGCTAGTTCAGGTCTCCATCCTCAAGAAGGTGCTGGAGGTGCTGAAAGACTTCATCAATGAGGCCTGCTGGGACATCAGCTCGGGCGGGGTGAATCTGCAGAGCATGGACTCTTCCCACATCTCCCTCGCGCAGCTCACCTTCCGCTTGGAGGGCTTTGATACCTACTGCTGCGACCGCAACCTGGCCATGGGGGTTAATCTCACCAGCATATCCAAAATATTAAAGTGTGCCAGCAGTGAAGATATTATTACCCTAAGGGCCAAAGACAATGCGGATACACTTGTGCTGATATTTGAGGCACCAAATCAGGAAAAGGTATCAGACTATGAGATGAATTTAATGGATTTAGATGTTGAACAGCTTGGAATTCCAGAACAAGAATATAGTTGTGTGGTGAAAATGCCTTCTGGTGAATTCGCACGAATCTGTCGGGATCTCAGTCATATTGGAGATGCTGTTGTAATTTCCTGTGCAAAAGATGGTGTAAAATTTTCTGCCAGTGGAGAACTAGGAAGTGGAAATGTAAAACTATCACAGACAAGTAATGTTGACAAAGAGGAGGAAGCTGTTACAATAGAGATGAATGAGCCAGTTCAGTTGACCTTTGCACTTCGATACTTGAATTTCTTTACCAAAGCCACTCCACTGTCTCCTACAGTAACACTCAGTATGTCTGCAGATGTACCACTTGTTGTAGAGTATAAGATTGCAGATATGGGACACTTAAAATATTATCTGGCTCCCAAGGTTGAGGATGAAGGAGGATCTTAGATATACTTCATTTCTAAGAAGATAAAGGGAAAAAAGCTCTTGAAAAGAGAACTGCTTTTGAGATATTCAACAATATGTTTAACTGTTAAGTCTCTTCAGTCTTAACTTTCTACACATATGTAGATAACTTTCTGTAAATATAGTGCTTCTCTCCACCTAATTTGTTTTAAAAAATCCAAAGTTGGATCTTAATAGTATTATCCTAGATTATGCCTTATTTAGAAATTCTGTTTTAGATGTTTTTATACCAACAAACTCCTTTTGTAATTCTAACAGAAAAGGGGGGTGTTTTCAATTTAAATAAAGTTATATATGAATTGAGTTCTTAACAGAGTAGTGCTTTGAAACAGGACCCTGCTCTGCTGCAAAAATTTTCGTGGATTCTCAGCTATAGCTATTATTAATGTAAAAATTACTTGCCAGTATTTTTATTTTTCACCCTGGAGCTGTTGAATATAAGACATTGTGGAAACAGGAATAAAAGGATGTTATTTCGAAAAAAAAATGTTAAAAAAATAACTAAAATGTTCATGCTCTTTGACTCAGAGATCCTAGGTAGGCATGTACTCCAAGGAAGTCAAAGACAGACATGTTCTATAATACAACAAAATATTTATAGCATTAATTTTTGTGGTAGCAAGAATTAAAAACCAAGTAGTTGCCTATTGATTAGAAATGGTAAACAAATTGTTGTATATAAACGTAATGAAATTTTACTGTGCTGTAACAAATAAGGAATTCAGAGAATCATGGGAAGACTAAATGATGATATAGAATCTTGAAGCAGGACAACACGTAGGGACTGTCACTGTAAGGGAGAGAACAACAAAATTAAAGTAAACACTGTATAATTATAACGAGTGAAATTGGCCCCAGTGAACTGAGCTGAGATGATTTACCTTTCTGTCTTCATTGAAGGGAAAGTGGGGGGAGGGGTTGGGGACAGAATTTTGCTTGTATTTTTAGACATGATCAATGCTTTGGTTGGCTTTGATGAACTGCTTTTCTTGTCTTTTTAAATATTTATTATTTTAATTGATATTTTAACTATTTTGAATTTTTCTTAAAAGGATTGACTTACTGGGTAATGTATTAGGAGGCATATGATTGGAAAAATCATGAAGTTACAACACAGTGTTAATAGAATTTACAAATATCAAATGAGGGAACTTAAATTAGGTGATTTGTAAACTTTTAAGCTTTAAGTATCCTAATTATGATAACCATTCCTCTCTCTCCTTTGCCAGATCCTCCTCCACATCATGCCCTCTAACTGTAGGTGCCCCTCACAGTTCTGTCCTGGACCCTCTTCTCTTCTCTCTCTGTACTATTTGCTAATCTTACCGGCTTCCGTGGGTTTAATAACTATCTCTATCGATGATTCTCCAAGTCTACCTTTCCTGCTCCCACCTCTGTGCTTACTTTCGGTCTCATATCTCCAACTGCCTTTCACACATCTCTAACTGGATGTCTAGTAGACATTTTAAACTCAACACATTCAAAACGGAGTTAATTATTTTTCTCCTTAAACCATTCCCTGCTTCTACCTTCTGTATTACTGTAGAGAATACCATCCTCCCATTCCCTCAGGTTCACAATCTAGGAGATTCTGGACTCCTCAGTCTCTTTAACACTTCCATATCCAATCTGTGGTCAAAGACCTGTTTGTTTCACTTTTGCAGCATCTCTCAAATACACCCCCATCTCTCTTCCGATGCCGCTACCACTCTGGTACAGGTCATCATCACCTTTGTTTCTCAAGGTTAATGCAAGGTACATATAGATAATAAAAAGAAGAAATATAGTAATCTTCCTATTATGAATATCTCTTTCAAATGTATCTGAATGGCATTTAGAAAAGGAAATAGTAATTACAAAGAACTACCAAAGCTCGATCCAGATTCGGTCATATCAGACAACTTGATTTCCTTTTTAGAGAAAATCACTAAACTTGTAAATTGAGGAAATGCTATAAATATAACTTAAGTAGATTTTAGCAAAGCATTTGATAAAATTTCTGATATGGTTTGTGTAAAAAAGATGGACTGGATAAAGCGGTACAATTAATTGGGTTTGGAATTGGCTTAATGGCTACATTTAAGGAGTAGTTATTAATTCTTCCATGTGAGGTTGGGAAGGAAGTCTACGGTGCCCCAGAATTCTGTGCTTTGCCCTGTGCTGTTTAATAGTAGAAGATAGAGAGATGTCATGCTTACCAATTTTGTATGTGACAAAAAGCTGAGAAAGATATCTAACCAAATAGATGACAGAGTCAGGATTCAGAAAGATCTAGAACACTGGGCCAAAACAAATAAGATGCAGTTTATTAGAGATAAATATGAAATATTGCACTCAGGTTCAAAAAGCTGACTTTAGAAATACAGCTAGCTAGACAGCTCATCTGAAGGGTTTTAGTGGACTACAAACTTCAGTTTGATTCAACAGCATGCTATTTCAACTAAGAAAGCTGAGGGCAGCTTAGGCCGAATAAAGGGAATTCACAATGTATAGTGTCAAATTGTGAAATTTAACAGTTTATTATTTATAGTAAAGGAAGTTAAATTCTCAAATTTAGCTTCAAGAAAGGAGCTTATAGTCCTCCTTCACTGTGCTTAAGTTGAATCACTTCTGAAATATTGTGATGAGTTCTAATAATAATGATAGTAACCTTTATATAGCGTCTCTGTGGGCCAGACACTGTGGTGAGCGACTTACAAATGTTATCTCATTTTATCCTCACTGGGAGGTAGGTGCTATTATTATCCCCACTTTATAGTTAAGGAAACTGAGGCAGAGTACTTATGACTTGCCCACGGTCATATAGGTGATAAATATCTGAGTCCATATTCAAACTTACACCTTCCTGACCTCAAACACAGCCTTCTTTTGACTATGCCACGTAGCTGTCCCAGTTCTAGGCTCCACATTTTTCTAAGGATCATGGGCATGTATAGAACATGGGCCAGGTACGCCAGGATACCCTTGGAGAACATGTCGATTGATTTTTCCCATTCTCCTTCCCCTTTGGAGAGGAGGATGCTCTGGGAATGCTCCTTTCTCCCAACTGTATACTGGCATCTCTGGCTTATATACTATGTATGCCTATGGAAAGGATTTGGATAAACTGGCGAGGGCCCAGAGGAGGCAGCCAGGTATGGTGGGGCCTCATCATTTGAAGGAATGAGAACTATTCGGCCTGGAGAAAAGAAAACAACTGGAAGGACATGCCAGCTGGGAAAGGACTCAGACTTGTTCTATATATCCTCATAGGACAGAATTAGGAACAATGTGTGGAAGTTGTAAAAAGGCAAATTTAAGTTTGATGTAAGGAAAAGTAACAGAGTTACACGGAAATTAATGGCTCTCTTTGGGAGGTAGTGGATTCCCCCTTGCTGGAGATCTTCAAGCCAAGACTGCATGGCCAGTTTTTGAATGGGTTGCAGGGGGAATGCTTTTGTGAGTGTGGTTGACTTAAATGGCCACTTAGGTCCTTCCCAGTTTTGAGATTCTGTAATATCTGTAGAAGTAATTTCTTTTGCCAATGTTGTTCTTCATGTGTTTTCTTGCTGGCAAAAAGGAGGGATGGCTTTTCTTCTCTGGAAGAATTTTTTGTCATGCATGTGGATACAAGTTCCCTTTGCTTTTTTTTTCTTCATATTTTTTCTTGCTATCACTTTGAAGCTTTAGTCCTTACTATCTTGGCTTTAATACTCTGGCTTGTCTCTAGCACTCTTGGATAGTGTCATAGACTGTGATGTAGAAGATGCCAGTCTGAGGAGTGGCCTATATCTGAGAGCAAACTGGGTTGCAATAAGGAGGCTCCAGGTAATGCCCCCAAGAGAGGAAAGATCCACTGTTGTCTAATTGTTAATCAACATAATCTCCTCTGACAACAAAGATAATAGAAATTTTATGGTAATCCAAAAAAAAGCCTCCTTAAACAGCCTCCATCCATTTTCTTTTCAATGTGAGTAATCACATGCCTGGACAGTGGGATAAACTGTCAGTTATATGATTGTAATGCTTTGTGGAGAAATACCAATAATAATATCACAGACAGTTCTTCCCCTCACAGACCACGTATGGATACATGGTCCATACAGAAAGTAATATGTGTTCTAATGGTTTAGGTAAGAGAGAAATCATTGAATTTCTATAATCAGAAAAAGTTTCTGTGAGATCAGACTTGGGCTGGACAAGAAGAACCCAGTGAAAAGGAAGGAATTAGGAAAGGAGTGAGAGGAGAGTATTTCAAAAGTTTGGCTTCTATCCTGAGAGCACTAGGCAGGCATACACAGTGTAGTCAGAATACAGTAATAAGTTGCCAGTTTCCTGTTGTAAAAGAAGATCTAACTGGCAAGCTGGAGAATAGATTGCCTACATTATGACTTCACAGGGACTTGAGGTTTCTGAAAGTTCTGTGTTATA
Source organism: Phalanger gymnotis (assembly GCA_028646595.1). Taxonomy (NCBI): domain Eukaryota; kingdom Metazoa; phylum Chordata; class Mammalia; order Diprotodontia; family Phalangeridae; genus Phalanger; species Phalanger gymnotis. The sequence goes on along the minus strand of CM053626.1, from coordinate 221,479,569 downwards.
TTCCACCACGTACCCTAGTTGTTTAGTCTCCTTAGTCTTTTACGAGACCTCAAATCAGGTAGAATTTCAAAGAATTTCATATCAGAAATTATTATTAGATTGTTATAGATTTGGGGGCTGCTTTTTAAGGATTCAGATATATTCCTTGGTGGGCTCTTAGGCAAAGTATATGATATCAAGTGTAGGATATCACAATATCCTTTTCATTGGTGACTTACAAGTAGTAATTTCAGAAATTTGTGTTCAGGGTCCAGAGTTTAAAGTTCTATTGGCTTGAGGAATTGAAGATTTTTGTTACTAAAAAAATATTTGTACATATCTAATATATCCTTCAGAGTTTTACTTTGAATTGGAGGAAAATTGTCTCGTAATTAGTTGTCATCATCTTGGGAAGTAGTGGATTGCTGGTCGGGTGACCACATGTTGGAGATGTTGTAGGAAGGATTCTTCAAGATCCCCTCTTGTCCTGAGATTCTATGAAGATGTTCTTGTGGCATTTGGTCCACAGTTTACTAGTAGGTTTAATCTTTTGAGCTCTTAGAGTCCAGCAGAGTGTTATGCATGCACATAGTAAACACTCAAGTTTTAATTGTATTGGCTGTGGTAGTTATTGTTCTTATTGACAAATAATATATTATCATACTGTTATTTATTTATGACTTAGGCCTTGCCAAAAGGATTTAGAGTGGAAATATATGTCTGACATTTCTATTTAAAAATTCTTCATTCTTGAGTTTGTTTTTTAATTGTATGAATATGATGAATTTTTTCTCATTACATGAGGTTATTAGTCTGCATAGTTAGCAGAACTTTGTTAACTTTTAATTTTCACCAAATGAATTCTGGCATTGGTGAGAAATTCTTTCAGCTTGTGAGGTGGCAATATCTGATGTTTGTGAAAGCACTAGCAGGAATGTGCTAAGTACGTTTTTTACCTTCTGGATGTGGTTTATATATTGGAAGGGTTTCTTGGAGTGGTGTTCAACAAATAGTACAGAAGTTTTGGATGGACATAAAGATTTGAGAGAGTTCTTTTCTTCTCAACTACAGCTGGAAAGAATGACTTTTTTGGGGTCCATTTAATGTAAGAAATTAGGGAATGATGTATCTGAGGGATGCTCTCATAAAACTTCAGAACTTGAAGAATTCTTCTGTTTCTGATACAGGCACTGACATGTAGAGAAGAACTTCTTACCCTACTCTTATCCCTCCTTCCGCTAGTATGGAAGATACCTGTTCAAGAAGAAAAAGCATTAGGTATGTTTCTTTCTTTACTAAACCACTTGTATTCAAAGTTAAGATGATTATTTCTGTATGCGTGGTTACTTAAAAAAAAAAACCAAGATATTCTGAGTAGGTTCATGGAAAAAAAAAATTTAACATGCTGTTGAGAAAAGTTTTTCCTTTTGAGATAAGTAGATTTTTCCTTGGGCAAGAAAAGACCATTGAGAGTTCTTAAAGTCAGCATAAGCTTAAGAACACGCAAGTAAATTAGAAAACATAGTGAAGAATACATCAAATGAAAGAAGTAAATCTAGTTTTACATGATACATGACTTGCCATGGTAACAGTGGAAGAAGTATTTTTTGAAGAGAGAAATCAGAGATCTCTTAGACACTTTCAAATATTGCTTTTTTCTAACTCATGACTTACAGATCATTTCTCTTGAATTATAATTGAATATATAATTGAAAAGATAATTGAATTATAATTCAAGTTCATCTATAAATTTACTCTGTTTCTAAAAGATTTGTTTGCATTGATGTTGTTTCAGTTCTGGAAATAAAAGCTGTGAAATCCCAGATATCTTTACTTTACAATTTTTGGAAAAGCTTTCAACAAGTACAGGTTCTGTGATAACTGAATAACAATTAAATGTAAAAGTTTCACAAGAGTTTTCCAGTTTCTTCCTCAGGCAGTTTTAGGATCTCTGAATTATGAGCCTCTTTACAAGTATCTCAAGTATTTTAAATGTTTCTATACCATATTATAATTTTGTGCATCGTAAGCCAATAAATGATTACCGATTGATCGAGGCTAGTTGTTTTTTAACGCATAGTCTGAGTTCTAGAGATGTTATTATTTACTCACTGATAGACTAACTCTTGATCTTTTAAAAATAACTTAGAAAGATCTGTACACAAATAATTGCTAACTTGAACACTTAAATGAGCAGTACTTTAAAAAATTTTATTTGTCAACTGCTATTCTAGTTGTGAATTAATCCTGCATTTTTTAGTCTTGTCAGGCTCCAAATTTGGTGCTTTCCAACCTTTCTCTACTGGAAAAAAGCTAGTCTTTTGTTTCCTGATTTGTCTTTCCAAATCAAACTGCTATTCAAGGAAGAAAAATTTTAAAGAAGTTTTCTTAAAAGTGACTTGTTAAAGAAAGGCTGGTAACTTTTTGGTTTTTATACAAGATAGATGTCAAGAGTTCGGCAGACCTTGAGGCTTCATATACATGTCGTCTGCTAATAGCCACATTAATGTGGAGAAAGAAGAATGAAGGTGCTGTCTTTAAATAGTTTATGATAAATAACCATCGAGGCCTTATGCTGAGTGTATTTAGTGGTTTAGATACTAAATTACTATACAGAGTATGTGAATATTTAAATAAAAATTTTAAGATGACATATTTCTAAATATAACACATTAAGCCTAAAGCAAATGGAAGAAAGCAGTGCTATGGCTGAAAAACACCAAATGTTAATAAAAAATCATGTGTATTTGGCTTTGGAATACAGTATATAATTTTAAAATTGGACATATATCTCCCCATTCATATATCCTGAACCCAACTGGTGTTTGGGCAGAATTTGTTTCAAAACTTTGTTGTATGGCTAGAAGGAGCCAGCCTGAGATAAAAACTATATGGGGCATATATTTTTAGGTTTCTTTTCATCTGTAGAATTCTTTGATCTAATGAAATTCACCAAGTAAGTAGTAATTTATAGGTAACCTAGTGTGGACTAGAAAATACTTGAATTGAAAGTATTTTGCATTTTTTTCCTTCCATCAGATTTTGATCTACCATTCTCAGCTGATATTATCTGGACCAGAGAGACAAATTCAAGTTCACTAAGATATGCTCAGGAAAAAGTACATTTACAGGGAAATACCCAAACTGGTCAGGTTTGTGCAAAAGCAAGTATATCTCGAAAAAGTAGACATCATCGTAAAACCACCCATCGCAAAATTACCCATCGCTATTCTATAAGAGAAGAAAGAAAATCTCACCTCTCCACCTCAGATTCAGAAGCCAATTCTGATGATAAAAGCATAGCAATGATTAAGCACAGGAGATCTAATCTACTGCAGTGTTTTTTATCATCTTCACCTAAAGAAAACCAACCACTAGCTAGAGAGACACAGAGACCTGATACCATGACATTAGAGAATGCCAGCCAGACTATCCCAAGACATGAAGCAAACAGTGAAATACTAAATGAATCAGCTGCCTTTTCTATTATTAGCAACATGAACAACTCTCCTTTTGACTTATGCCATGTTTTGCTATCCCTTTTAGAAAAAGTATGCAAGTTTGATATTACTTTGAATCACAATTCTGCTCTGGCAGTCAGTGTAGTGCCCACATTAACTGAATTCTTAGCAGGTTTTGGTGACTGTTGTAGTCTTAGTGGTAATTTGGAAAGTGAAGTAGTTTCTACAGGTTGGACAGAAGAACCCATAGCTTTGGTTCAAAGAATGCTCTTTAGAACTGTTTTGCATCTTATGTCAGTAGATATAAATAGTGCAGAGACTATGCCAGAAAGTCTTAGGAAAAACTTAATTGATTTACTTAGGGCAGCTTTAAAAATCAGAGCTTGTTTGGAAAAACAATCTGACCCTTTTGCACCAAGGCCAAAGAAAACACTACAAGAAGTTCAGGACGATTTTGTATTTTCAAGGTATCGTCATAGAGCCCTTCTTTTGCCTGAGCTTCTGGAAGGGGTTCTGCAGATTTTGATTTGTTGCCTTCAGAGTGCAGCTTCAAATCCTTTTTATTTCAGTCAAGCCATGGACTTGGTTCAAGAATTTATTCAGCATCATGGGTTTAAATTATTTGAAACAGCGATTCTTCAGATGGAATGGTTGGTTTCAAGAGACGAAGTTTCCACTGGGGCTTCAGAACATTTGAAAACATTAATAAATAGTGTTATGAAAATAATCAGCACTGTCAAAAAAGTGAAATCTGAGCAACTTCATCAGTCAGTGTGTACGAGAAAGAGGCATAGACGATGTGAATATTCTCACTTTATGCATCATCACCGAGATCTTTCAGGCCTTCTGGTTTCTGCTTTCAAAAACCAGATGTCCAAAAATCCATTTGAAGAGATGGCAGATGGAGAAGTTTATTATCCTGAACGGTGCTGTTGTATTGCAGTATGTGCTCACCAGTGCTTGTGTTTATTAAAAAAAGTTTCATTGAACACTACGTGTGTCCAGATTCTATCAGGTGTTAATAACGTTGGAATATGCTGTTGTATGGATCCCAAATCTGTTATCATTCCATTGCTTCATGCTTTTAAATTGCCAAAGTTAAAACATTTTCAGCAGCACATATTGAACATCCTTAACAAACTTATTTTGGATCAATTAGGAGGAGGAGAGGTATCTCAGAAGACTAAACGTGCAACTTGTAATATTTGTACTTTTGACCATGATCAGCTAACTCAATTAGAAGAGACAATGCATGCACACTCATGTAATGCCGATCTTGCTTCAGCTTTATCTAGTCCATCTTACAGATTTCAAGGAATACTGCCTAGTAGCGGATCTGAAGATCTCTTATGGAAATGGGATGCTTTAGAGGCTTATCAAAGCCTCATTTTTGAAGAAGACAGATTACACAATGTGCATATTGCAAGTCATGTTTGCAATTTAATCCAGAAAGGCAATACAGTTGTTCAGTGGAAATTGTATAATTACATATTTAATCCTGTGCTCCAAAGAGGAGTTGAATTAGCACATCATTCTCAACAGCTAGGTGTTACTTCATCATGTATTCATGTATGTAGCTATCATAGCCAATGTTTGCCCCTGGAAGTGCTTCAGATTTATCTACAGACTCTGCCTATACTGTTGAAATCCAGGTTTGTATATATTTTTTCTTGCATAATTTTAGGCTTCTATTGAGTGTGTGTTAGCCAGCTGGCTTAAACTACTGAACCTAATGAGAAACGAAAATTCTCAGTGATTGTTGTTTACGTGAGTACTCATCATTTATGTCAGTAAATGCCATTTTGACAGGTCCATAGCCTAAACATTTTTTGCTTCATTCAGAAAAACATTTTATTGATATCTTTTGTTTTTATATTTCCAAATATCAACCCTCTCAAGCCCCTGGCCATCCCTTAAAACAAACAATAAAAAAGAGAAGAGAGATAAGAAAAGGCAGTTCAGCAAAATTAACCAAAACATTAACAAAATCTGACATTAAATGCAACTTTCCACACCCATCTTCTTACCTTTACAGAGAATGGAAGGAAAGGTACATGTTTTTTATTTAATCTTTTTGGACAAGCTTGATTGTTAAAATTACACAGTATTTAGTTCTTTTTTTTGTTCTTTCTATTTACCATGTTGTAATTACCATGTAATTGCTTTGATGCTTCTGCTTGCTTTTTCCTCCTGATTCTGCTTTCTTCAGTTCACAATAGTCTTCCTGTGCTCTTCTGTATTCATCATTTTCTTAGTGTAGCAACATTCCATTATATTCATGAATTATAATTTCTTTAGTCATTCCTCAGTCATCAGGCCCCTATTTTGTTTGCATTTCTTTGCCACCTTAAAAACATACAGTGTTTATTTTTAAAAAGTAAGCTTGCAGTTTAAATTTCCATCACTTAACAATGTAAGCAGTTCTTGAATAATAAAAACCCACATGACTCATATGTACAAGTGACCCATAGCTGCCTTGCCCTTCCCCAGTGCTAGAAATCCCATAGTTGAAGCTATGGGAGCCCTGTGTAAAGAAGTGACTTAAGACAGAGTTAATTCATTTAAATTGACATCCTAGCACACAGCTGAGAATTCTTTTATTGGGGTAACAGAAATGTTGATAGTGGGTGGAGTAACTAATTTAGGAGTATTGAGAACTTATGGGGGAAAGGGAGAAGTAGTTCAGGGCTGGTTGAATGCCACAGTGAAGGGGCAGTGTTAGAAGACTGGTCATCTGGGAAGAAAGGGCATTGGATAAAAGAAGTATGGAAAGGGAGATAGGAAAATAACAAAGATAGATGTTGACTGCTTACAAAGTGATTTTTATCATAGGCCTGACATCCATGAAAAAGAGAGAAAACCTCTTTTTTCCTCTTATTTCCTGATCAATTAGGGCCCAGAATTCAAGTTAATGCTATTCATATTGTAGTTATTATGAGTTAGACTTGTGGGCTAGCCTAGGAACTTTAACACTATTATAAAATCGTATCTATGTTGGGGGGGAGGTGTTCCAAGTTTCAAACAGCCAACTTATAAGCACTCTTTGAACACAGGTCGTTGACATTTTGGAACTACCTGTATAAAGTTTTGGTTCCTCAATACCTTCTATTTTGGGCTTGGCTATTTTAGGTGAAGGCAGTAAGGTAATTGTTTTTGATTTCTAATAAACTTTTTTTTTCAACGTGTGTTGCTGCAGAAAGGTCTAGCCTTAAAATCAGGAAAACTTGGGTTCCAAGCCTGCCACTTACTATATGGCCTGCTTGTGTTAGCATAAGCAAATCACTTAACCTTTCAGTGACCTAGGCAGCTTTCTAAGACCAAAAGTTGCAAGTAAGTTTCAAATCTGTGTCAGTGGGAGGGCCCTATAACTAATGTTCCCCACGTATATTAAGATTTATACCTTCCTTAATTTAGGAATATTGGATGTATTGATAATTCCAGATAACCATTTTATTAATATATCAGTGCTTCAAAGTACTTTAAATGGGATGATACCTGATACAACTTAATAGATGGGTTTTGAAATTCCCTGTGGCCAGCATGGTGGTAAGCCTCCCCAGAGAGATGAAACTAGTACTTGGATGAGTGATAAGTTCATCATTGGGCCCAAATCAGAAACCTTTCTGGGTCTTCCAAGAGCTTTGACTTGGGCAGCATATATCCTAAGGACGTAGGAACACAGGGTCACCGATATGTTATGAGGAAGCATTAGAAGTAAAATTCAGAAAATTAATGTGGACAATAAATGCTGTCAACTTTTGGTTGCTTAATGCTCTAGTGTAGTTCCTTTGAATTAGTGACAGCTCTTTAGTTCCCCTATACCTCTGCAGAAAAGTAGTGTATATGACTTATTTTTAAAAAAATAATAAAGTAAACTTTTGTTTTTAGAATTTTGTAATGCTTCTTGAAGAATATATTAAACCTTTGAGAATATTTCAGAATCAGGAATGATTTGCTGAGTTAGAATATATTTAGTCTTCTGATTACATTGATCAGAACATTGGTATTCCTTCTGTGTTCACATACGTATAAACGTAGACAGATATGCAGAAACTTTTTGATTACTAATTTTTTCAGGATGCATCTATGCAAATTGCTGTGGAATCTGATGTTTTTGTAAAATTTACTTTTAAAAATTGGAGAAGAAACCATTTTACATTTTTGGAAAAACATTTTTAACTATATACCAATTAGGTTAATTTGATTTGTCAGCTGTATGCTAAGTATAGGAATAAGAACAGTAATTTCAGTTGTACAGGAAATTCTTAGATGAGAGAACTCCTTTGACCATTGCAGGTTGGTACCTTCTCTGCAACTTACAGTCTTAGTGTCAGAGTTCAATAAGAACATAAGTATTTAATTTTATTCTAAATTATTGTGCCAGGTTTTCATCCTGCTTACTCCAGAGTTTGAATGTAAGTAGTCTTTGAGCAATGGGTAGTTAAGGGACTTGCCCAGAATTAGAAAACAGTGTATGTCAGAGATGGGACTCTGAACCCAGGTCTTCCTTACTCTAAGACCAGCTTTCGCTCCAGTATGTAACAGTGTCTCTCTTGGACCAGCTGTACAGCATTAAAAATGTAACTAGATACCCAACACTTCAAAGGAAATGGCGTTTGAAATCTAAGTTGCTAAGTTATTCTTCAGTCTCTAGTGGTATTTCTTGGTATTTTAATTTTTTTTTTCTCTTAAGAATGTTTTTATCCTACAAGTAGTAGCAAGGTGAAACCTCTTTTTAAAAAAATTCCCTTCTATTTCTCTGTTTTGTTATTGGTTATTCAGAATGAAGTAATGTATAACTTTAGTGGTCATCATTCCTGAATTCCTTAATAAAATGCATTTATAATTTGATATCTACTTGGAAACATGGAATTTTGTATATATAACATTTTTGTGTATACTTTCTCTTCATAGGGTTATTAGAGACTTATTTCTAAGTTGTAATGGAGTAAATCAAATGATTGAATTAAATTACTTAGATGGTATTCGAAATCATTCCCTAAAAGCATTTGAAACTCTGATAGCCAGCCTTGGAGAGCAGCAGAAAGATGAAATGATTCCAGAAACTGATGGAATAGACCACGAAAAGAAGGCTTCATCTTTAGTTACTTCTTCACTTAAGCAGCAAGTATGCTCGGATTCTTCTCAGAGTCTTAGCAAATTTTATGCTGGCCTTAAAGAAATTTGCCCGAAGAAACAGAAGAGTATTGGTCAGGATATTCATATCAACATGATAAACCTGTTCCTCTGTGTGGCCTTTTTATGTGTGAGTAAAGAAGCTGAATGTGACCGGGACTCCACCAATGACTCAGAAGATACTTCTGGCTATGATAGTACAGCTAGTGAGCCTTTGAGTCGCATGCTACCGTGTTTATCTCCAGAGATACTTATCCTACCTTCTCCAGAACATATCCACAGGGCAGCAGACATTTGGTCCATGTGTCGTTGGATCTACATGTTGAATTCGGTTTTTCAGAAACAGTTTCATAGACTTGGAGGTTTCCAAGTGTGTTATAAGTTAATAATTATGATCATTCAAAAGCTATCCAGGGGGAAAGAAGAGCAAAGAAAAGAGAAAAGTCCTATACATGTTAACAAAAACAAAGATTTAGAAGGAAAATTGCTATCTGAAATGGCAGTGAATGAGGATACATTACATTTAAATGTCAACGGTGACTTAAGTCTTTTAATGTCAGATAGTTTAGAGGAGAATACAGAAAGTTTAGATCAACTTGATCCACAGGACATTTTTTCTGAACCATTAAGTGTAAAACAAATCTCAAGTTCTGTAGCAGCTCTTGAGGAGCCCAAAGTACCTTCAAGTAAAGAACATGAGTGTACACTTCACAGTATAAGACTACTAGAAGCTCTTCTGACTATTTGTCTTCATAGTACAAAGACTAGTCAACAAAAGATGGAAGTGGAGTTACTTAACCAGGTAATAACTGATTTTTTTCCAGTTATTTTGCTGTGTAATCTTATAGGAAAATGGCTGATTTAACACGTGAAAATTCCTTTTCTCTGATATTAATTGACAAATATTTATCAAGTGCCTACTATGTACATAAAATTGCCTTTGGCACTGTGAAACACAGTGAGAAGTGTAATATATAGTTCTTTGCCCTCAAAATTTTAAATATGGTTAGAGAAGCTGTGTACATTTAATTATCATATTTATGCAGATGATTGTGAAATCTACCTATCCAGTCCTGACATCTCTGTTGACCTGTAGTTTCTCTTGACCTCAAATTGCCTATTGGGCATTTCAAACTGGACATCCCATAGATATCTTAAATTCAGCCTATCCAAAAGTGAATTAATTATGTTTTCCCCAACTTCCCTTCCCTCCAATTTCCCTATTGTTGTTGAGAGCACAGCCAATCCTTCCAATCTCCCAGGCTCATGAGTTGGGTATTATCATTCCTTACCCTCTCTCACCATACCCTGACATCTAATCACTTGCCAAGTTCTGTCAATTTTACATTTGTAACATCTCTTTAATACTTGTCCTCCTCTTCTCCGATACTGCCACCACCTTGGTACAGGCCCTTATCACCTCATACCTGGACTATTGCAGTAGCCTTTCGTTTGATCTCCCTGTTCTCTCCCTACTCCATCCTCCACTTAGCTTTCAAATTAGCCTAAGTAAGCACAGATCTCTCCATGTCATCTGCTCAGTAAATTATAGTGACTGTTGCCCCTAGGATCAAATATGAAATTATCAGTTTGGGTTTTGAAGCCCTTTATAGACTATCACCTCCCCAGTCTGCTTATACTGTATACCCCTACAATGTATTCTATAATCCTGGCATACTGACTTCCTTGCCGTTTTTCAAACAAACACTACTTCCCAACTCCAGGTATTTTCACTGGATGTACCATATGCTTAGAATTCTCTCCCTCCTATCTCATCCTCCTGGCTTCCCCTGATCGCATCAAATACCAGCTAAAATCTGACATTTTATAGAACCCTTACTGGTATGAGATTACTTCTAAGGTATCCTATACGTAGCTTGTTCGTACATAGTTGTCTACATCTTGTATTCTCCATTAAAATGTCAACTTCTGGCGGCTAGGACTGTGTTTTGCCTCTCTTTGAATCTACAGCACTTAGCCTAGTGCCTGGCATATAGTAGGCTCTTAGTAAATACTTGTTGACTTGACATATGACAAATTAGGTAACAGTATAAAACAATATACTGTTGACAAATGGTAGAGTAGGATGATTATTCAGTCTCTTTAATTATCATAGGAGCTACCTATAGAATGTCCATAGGGATCCCAGGACAACAATGAAATCTCTAACAAGGATCAACATTCTTGATATGTTAGGGGACTTTGAGAGAAGAGATAGAATGGTTCAAGGGAGGTTAAATAAAGCTCCAATTGGGAGAACAATTTGCAGCCTAGTGAACTTTTATAGTGAAATTTATCTATGATAGACTGAAGTTTGTAAATAAAGATGATGAAGTTAAGTAACAGATCTTTAAAACTTCAATATAAAGTATAACAGAAGATTGATATTTCTCCATTTGTAGTTTTTTCATCTTGGTTGTTTAAAAAGTAGGTCAAAATTCACTATTGGCATAAATTAAATATTTTATTCGGTAACTTAATATGATTAAAAACAAGTACACTTGATATTCTTTTTTTTCCCTTCTCTTAGAACTTGTCTGTGGAAAATATATTATTTGAAATACAAGACTATCTTTCTCAGTCAAAGGTGGTTGAAACTGATTTAGCTAAGCCTTTATTGGATACACTACTTCGAGTAGCTTTGGGGAATTATTCAGCAGATTTGAATCATTCTGAAGAGAAAATTGAAAAGGTATGAGAGGATTTTGTTATGCCAAGGTAAAGACCAACCATGCAGGTGAGGTATAATTGTATGTACATTCAGGGCAGTGATTTGGAGTGGAAGCAAGGCTAAGCTCTGTACAAGTAATATGATTAGGAACAAGTAGAATGCATGATTATTAAATTATAAAAAGTGTTCTTTCACTTTAGTGTGTTTCCTTTCTTAGTCATTTCATGCTATGTCAAGGATGAATAAAGGATTTCTTGTACAACTCTGTGTGTGTGTGTGTGTGTGTGTGTGTGTGTGTGTGTGTTACTTTTAGTAAATGTTGGGTAACTAACGCTCCATCGCCTGTTAAACTCATTTTTGGAAAAGTGCTGACCTAGTTACTTAGATTATTTAATTTGCATTATTATACTTAGTTTATGACAGATGAAGATTATACCATGTGTTTTCCATAATTCTGCACTTATGAAGAGCCATAGAATTTTAGAGCTTTAAGAGACCATATAGATTATCTAGTTTAACTTAAGCTTAATTTACTGATAATGAAATTGTCTCTAAAAATGGAAAATGACTTGTCACCCAACAAGTAAGCTTAATTTACTGATAATGAAATTATCTCTAAAAGTGGAAAATGACTTGTCACCCAACAAGTAAACAAGCTTAATTTACTGATAATGAAATTGTCTCTAAAAATGGAAAATGACTTGTCACCCAACAAGTAAACAAGAATTTGAATCTAAATCATCTGATTCCAAGTCCTGTTTCTTTTTCCCTATGATTTATTGCCTTCCACTATTGAAAACAAGGTCTTATTGCTTTATTTTGCCAAAACTTCATAATTAGTTTTATAGTCCTTAATTAATATGTTCGTTATTGTAGTGGTGTTTTCATATCCTTTCCTTGTGGCATATGTTCCCCAGAGTTTTCTGTGATATAATCACAGTATGCTATGTTGTAGGGTTTTTTTTTTCAAAATCATTATATACATATTATATTTATTTATTTTATTATATTTATATATATATTATATATATAATTATGTGTTGTAATTATATATATATTAACATTGTTCAAATAAGTGTAAACTTTTTTTTTAATAATGAACAAATTATGTGCTACAAGTTTTGTGACTGAGCTCATTCATCTTACAGATTCATCAGACTGAGTCAGAGTCAGTATCTCAGCAAGGTGATCTCTCAGAAGAAACTGAGGAAGCCCATGGTACTTTTAAACTTTTTGCTGAAGAAGAAGGTTATGAAGCAGACAGTGAAAGTGATACTGAAGATAGTGAAAGCCCAGATGAAGGTAGGGTAGGATTGAATTTGAAAGTCAATTTATATAACTTGTGTGAAAGTTCATAAATGATACAGTAATTATCTGATTTATCGAAGAATAAATAATTTAGATAACTACATGTGTTTGAATTTTGCTGTAACTATTTTCCTCTAGAGGAGAATTTAGTATCTGACCTCATATATGGGAACCTTTTTTCACTAGCACAGACCTTTATTGCTACTTTATATTTTAAATATTAATTTAATTAAATTATTTAATTAATTAAGAATTAAATATTAATAATTAATAATATATTACTATATTATTACTTTATTGCTGTTGCTATAAATTTTTACATTTGTGCAAGTGGTTGGCTAAACGAGCCTGTATTAGTAAGCAATTTCCTTTGAAATCAGAAACTTTGAGATACTACGCTCCCAATCCAAACCGTCTGTGCTGCTTAGTCTTTCATTCACACTAACCCTGTTTTCAACCTCATGGTTACATCTAATATTTTTACCATTTAAACATATGACATAATTGGGCCATGGCATGGATCCTGATAACAGTATTTTTTTTTAAGTTACAAAGGAAACAAGCATCTACTAAGTAGCAGACACTCTGCTAAGTGCTTACAAATATTATCTCATTTGATCTTCACAACAACTCTGGAAGGTAGGGTCTGTTATTATCTTTAATTTACATTTAAGAAAACTGAGGCAGAGGTTAAGTAACTTGCTTAGGATCACACAACTAGTAAGTGCCTGAGGCTAGATTTGAACTAAGGTCTTTCTGACTCCATGCCCAACACTATCCACTTCACTGCCTAACTTCTTTAGTGGTTTGTCTATATTTTAGAACCGAATTTTGTTTAATCTTCCACTGATGTTCATGTAGACTTCTAGGATCTTTTCGTTGCATATAAAAATTAGAGAAAAACTGGGAATTAATAGATTTAGGTACCTGGTTCTCTATATTTTTCCTACTATGTCCCATTGCTTAGTGATGGTAATTTGTCACAGGCCTTCATCCTGGGCTTTCTTCTCCTCTGTACTGTTTCACCTGATGATTTCATCGGCTCCCATGGATGCGGTTATCATAGTCATGCCCATGATTCTCTCAGATTTACTTAGCCAGCTCCAACTTCTGATCTCTAGTCTTGCATCTCCAGTTACCTGTTCGACATTGTGAACTGAGAGACATCTTGAAGTCATCATGTCTGAAACTGAACTGACTATTTTTCTTCCCAAACCTTTCTAAACTTCTCTGTTACTGTTGAGGGTATCACCATCCTCCCAGTCACCCAGGCTCCTAACCTAGGTGTCATTCTCAGTTCCTCACTCTCTTTCACACACCACCCCCATCTAATCTATTACCAAGGCCTCCTGATTTTACCTTTGTAATATCTCTTGAATGTACTTCTCTCCTCTGACACTGACCCCACCCTGGTGCAGGCTGGCTCTTACCTCCTCATTCCTGCACTATCGTAATACCTTGTTGGTTGCTTTCCCTGCCGCAAGTGTCTCTATATTCCAGTCCATCTTCACTAGATTGTCAAAGTGATCTTCCTAATGTGCAGGTCTAGCCATGTCACCCTTCTCAAGAAACTCCATTGGCTAGTTCCCTGTCATCAAAATAGGAAATACAGAGAATCTTCTGTTTGGGTTTTAAATCCTTTATAAACTCCTCCCCCCATACCCCACCCTTCCAGTTTTCTTGTATCTTACTCCATCACACAAGACACTCCATCTTCTGACTCCAAGGATTTTCAGTGGCTGTTAGCCATGCCTGGAAGGCTAATCCATCACCTGGTGGAGTCTTTTGGAGTCATGATGGGTTGCTACTTTCATCAGCGTTTTGAGATTGTTCAGTTGTTCCATCTCTTATTCTGGGTGTCGGCATTGTGTAAATTGTTGTCCTGGTTTGGCCCGCCTCACCTTGCATCAGTTCATAGCAGGGTCTCCATGTTTTCTTTGAATCCATCCCTTTCATTATTTCTTGTGCACATTAAAATTTCATTATATTACCACATTCGGTTTAGCCATTCCCTAATTGATAGATGCCTGTTTGGTTTACTATTCTTGGCTACAGTAAAAAGTGCTACTATATATATATATCATACATATCTTGTACATATCAGTCTTTTAAAATCCTCTGTCTTTGACCTTCATGGGAAATATATTCTTAATAGTAGCATATCACTGGGTCATAGGGTATGGTATGTACAATTGAGTGACTTTTTAGGTATAGTTTAAAGTTATTTTCCAGAATAGTTGATCTAACTCGTAGTTCCACCAATAGCACACTGGCATGCCTGTCCTCCCACAACCCCTTCAGCCATTGCTATTTTCTTTTGTTATCTTTGCCAATATGATGATGGAGACTCAGTTATTTTTAACTTGCATTCCTCTTATCTTGAGTGATGGAACATTTTTATATGGTTATTCCTTAGCTCGCATTTTTTCATCGAACTGCCTATTCATGTTCTTTGACCTTATGTATTAGGGAATGTCTCATTTTTACATGTTTGTGTTAATTATATGTCATTATATTATATTTTTACCAGAGAAATTAGTTGTGAAGCTGATTTTCCCCCAGAGTGTTTCACTTCTGATTTAATAGCACCTATTTTGCTTGTACATAAGCATTTCAGTTTTCATAATCATATTTGCTCTTTTTGTCTTTTATGATTATCTGTATCCCTTTTTTAGGATGGGATCCGCTCTATAGCCATAGTTTGAGAAGAATCTTTCCTTTGACCTCTAATTTTTTTGCATCACCTTTTTTGTTTAAGTTATAAGTACTTTTGGAGTTTGTACCATATGGAGTAAAGTGTTTAAAATGAATTTCTGCCAGATTGCTTTTCAGTTTTCCCAAAAGTTTTTATCAGACCCAATAGCTACTGTCTTTGGGTTTACTGAACATTATACTACTATGTCCAGTTGTTTTTGGGGTCTTGTTTCCTTAAGGCCAGCCTGCACAACTTGTAGCCTGCCAAAGGATTTCGGGGGGGGGGGGGGGGGGGGCTTGTGACAAATGTAGAGGAAGATGTCCTCTATACATTTTCCGTAGGCTGCCAGAAATCCTTTGGTGTGCCTGCAGGCCACAGGTTGTACAGGCCTGCCTTAACCTATTCCATTGATCAACTTGATTATTTTAAAACTAGTACCAAATTGTTCTGAGGATTATTGTTTTATATAATTTGAAATCTGGTACTGTTAGGCCAGTGCCTTTTTTTCATATCTTATTCTTAATCTCCCTTCCGTTTTTGACACTATTTGTTTACCTTCCTTTCAGAAAGATAATGTTCTCCTTGCCCTTCTCTGATTCTTTTGCTTGCTCTTTGCCCTCTCAAATCTAATGTAAATGTTTCCTAGATTTCTCTCTCCTCTTTCTATACTGTATTAGTTTTAACTCCATTTATTCACATGACTCCCAAATGAATGCAATTGAATGAAAAAACATTTGTTAAGTACTTACTTATATACATGGTGGTGTGCTAAGCACTAGGAATAGACATTTTTTTAATAGTTTCTTCTCTCAAGCAGTTTACATTCTAATTGGGAAAGACACCACATATAGGAGAGTAGAGGTAACAAAAAAGGGAAGTTTGTTCTTGAGAGGTGAACCATGGGGAGAAGGAGGCATAAGTACATATGTGGTGGCAAAGATGGCCTAGATGGAAGGCTGGATGATTGGATGAGATAGAAAGCTGAAGCATGGTCTGGTGTTAGGGCCAGCCAATAGTTATAGTGGCCTGACTGAATTAGTTTGTACATATTTAGTCACCAGTCACCTGGGTTGGGTCCTCAGAATGCCAAGGACCCAGGAGAGGAGGTGCTGTCTCAGGTTCACTGTTGATGGTCATGTGTGTGCTTGCACATCACCCATGACCCACAGAATATCTTCACATGGATATGTAATCAGATATGGAAAACTGGGTTGTCTTTGTAAGCTTTGTCTCTTTCTTTTACCTTTGCCTTTATTATTGTATTTGAAGTTGCAAAGTCCTGTTAATCTCTTCTCTGAAGCATTGCTTGCATTTATTCCCTTCTCTCTGAAACCACCTTAACAAGGTTATCATGCATTTAGACTATCAAAATAGACTCCCAGCAGGGCTTCCCAAAGTACTGCTTCTTCTAATCTTTTCTTAATATTGCTGCCAAGCTGCGCTTTCTTACACATAGATGTGGTCATGTCACTCCTTCGCTCAGAACTCTTCAGTGATTCTCTGTTTCTTACTAATTAAAGTTCATGTTCTTCTTCCTTGTGTTAAAAGCCCTCCCTTGACGATCTGACATACATTTCCAGCCTTGTCTCCTGTTAACTTCACTCTGCTTTCTGTGGTTCTAAAAATGCGTATTGCCTTTTTTCAAGTTGTGCCCCTTATGCTTTGGATGCTTTAGTTTGTTTTTTTCCCCCCACTGCCTACGAGCATTTATTAATTGCCTATCAAGTGCAAGGAATACAAATAGAGACTACTTGCCCTCAAGGAGTGCACTTTCTGAGTGGGGAAGGGAGCACGTAAAAGGAAGCTGGAAAGGGGGATGGAATGAGAGAGAAAGAGATGACGGTACTTCTCTGCACAGTAGAGAAGAATGAAGATGTGGCTAACTTGGGCATCCCTCTTTAAGTGGAGGTTATGGGAGGAACCACTCAATTAGAGGGAGAGAACAAAGAGTTAGAGGATATTTACAGTGTGTGAAATCCACAGGTGGAGTGAGCTTTCACAAAGAATTGGTTTCTGGGTGTATGGTATAGAAAGTGTGGTATGGTCATAAGTTCAGCCTAGAGAGGAATGCTTCTCTTTGCCAGTTGAATTTCTACTCATCTTTTAAAATCTGACTGAAATTCTACTTTTCCTGATGCCCTTGGTTGGTAGTGACTTTCCCCCCTCAGATTTCACATAACTTTTCTTTAATGTACCTAACATTTAATATTGTATTTTCATAGTTACTTCTGTTAAAGGTGCATCTGCACCTCGAATGTAAGTTTTTTGAAGTCAGAGATCCTGAATTATCTTCCCCAGCATCCTTTCTAGTTCTCTTAATACAACAAGGATTTAATAAATATTTGGTGGTGATAGTGATTGGCATGCTATCAGTGAGAATAGAGAGAGGATGGGCATACAAGAGATACTACAGAAGTCAAATTAATAGGTCTTAACAATTCAATAATGAAAATTAAGGAGGAGGGAAAGTAAAAGATACCCAAAATCTCAAGCATAGAGGCTGTATGGATAGTGATGTCCCCAATCCACTGATAGAAATGGTAAAGTCAAGAGGTAGAAGAGGTTTTGCCCCCCCCCAAAAAAAGTGTATGCATGCACAAACATGGGCATGTATACACATTTTGTCTGTTTTCATTGGTATTGGACCTCCCAATAAGGAAATTCCCTTTACCAAAGCAGTGAGTTGCCAGGAGGCACTTAGAGGTTAAGTGAATTGCCTGTGGTCACATCTAGTGTATGTTTGAGTTACAACTTGAACCCAGATATTCCTGATTATAAAATCACCTTTCTTTCAAGTAAACTAGGCTTTTCAGAGGTTGATTTTGAGGTACTGGGTAAATGGTTAGGTTGAAAAATCTTATAAGCATTGAAAAAATTTAAATTGTTTAACAGATATAAACTTTTCTTTATAGTATCCTTTAAATTGTTTTTATTTTGTATAAATGTCATTTTTAAGAAAGAATCACCTAGAAGGAAAATTAGTAAACACCTGAGGTGCTATTATTAATGTTACTAGTAGTTTTGAAATGATAGTCAATATTAGAATTATATTTGTTAAATTGTAAATGAAAATTAACTACATTTTTTTTAATTTTAGAAGACATAAAGACTGAAACAGGATACATCAGTTCTTCAAGTTATTTAAATGATGTGATTGAAAACCTTGCACAAGGAGAATTAATATATCCTGAGATTTGTATACTGGAATTAAATTTGCTTTCAGCCAGTAAAGTCAAACTTGATGTGCTTGGCCATGTCTTTGAGAGCTTTTTGAAAATCATCAGGCAAAAGGAAAAAAATGTGACTTTACTCATGCAAAAGGTAAAATTTTAATATGGTTAATATGAGGTGAATATTAATTATATTAATAGCTTCATTTCCTTTTTTGTTTACTATAGTCTAATAATAACTAGCATTAAATAGCACTTTAAGGTTTGCAAAGTGCTTTATATATAAATTATTTCATTTTATATTCACAATAATCCTATAAGGTACATACTATCATGATCATTTTTACAGAGGATGAGAGAAATTGAATATGAGAGAGGTCGTTAGGTGGCACAGTGGATAGAGTACTGGACTTGGACTAGGAAGACCTGAGTTCAAATCCAGATACTTACTGTGTGACAAGTCACTTAACCTCAGTTTGGCTCAGTTTTCTCAGTTGTAAAATGGGGATGACAATAGTACTTATATCACATAATGTGAGATAATATTTGTAGAGTATTTAGCTAGGAATCCTTCCTAAAGTGTGGGTCTGACCATGTTCCCCCTATTCAATAATTCAGGTAACTCTTTATCATCTCTAATAATAAAATATAAAATGTTCTGTTTGCCATTCAAAGCCCATCATTACCTGTCCCCCTACTACATTTCCAGGCTTTTTATCCCTGACTCCTTCCTCTGCCTCCAACATAGCTGTTATTCAGTAACACTGGCCTTCTTACTATTCCTCAAACAAGAGACTTCATTTCTTGCCTGTGCATTGTCTCTCTCTGGCTGCCCCTCATGCTTGGAATTTTCTTCTTCTTCATCCCTGCCTCTTGGCTTCCATTACTTTAAGTCCTTGCTAAAATTTCACATTCTACAGAAAGCTTTTCTTAGTTTCCTTAAATTTAGTGCATTTCTTCTGGGATTGTTTCCAGTTTGCAATGTGTATGTCTTGTTTTCACTTGTCTTCCCCATTAGACTGTGACTTTCTTTTCAGTAGGGACCATCATTTGCCTTTGTTCTGTTGTTTCCCCAGCACTCAGCCCAGTGCCTGGCAGATAAGTAGGTGATTAATAAATACTTGTCAACTTGACTTTTGCTTAATGTGATATTAAAGGCCATTTTTATGTAGGAAACAAATTACAAAGACTACTGTACAGTTATTATTCTGTTTTAATATTTGTTTGTAACCAAAATGTCAGTTAACTCAATAAAGTACCACAATTGTTTAGTGATTTTTTTTTGCAGATCTCTGCACTGATTCATTTTAAATTTTCTCATGTTTTAATTCACAGCAAATTGTGAGAAATCTCTTAGGAGGGTTCCTAAAAATTTTTACAAAGGATGATTCTGCTTTACAAGGTAAGTTTGACTACTTCATTTTCAATATAGCACTGTATCAGTGTGATAACAGGCAGTCAAGTAAGAAGTGTCGCTTGTCTGCTTTATGGTCAGCGCTGTGCGTGGGCACTTTTGTAGGAGACTAGAAAGTGTTTTTCCATGTAACTCTTACAATTAGGGACACAACACTAATGCAAGGAATAATATTGAAAAATTCAAGGAGTATATAATATAGTATTAAATTATGTGGTAGAAATTATAGACACTTGTTTCCACAATCTGGCTAGCAGCTTCTGTTGGGGTGTAAGATCCACCCACAGCCAGCACCCAGAAAGCTGCCAACATGCTGCAAAAACGCAGGTTCTTTTGATCTGCCTTAATAAGGAAAGCAAGTTTAAGAGGTTGGCAAGCTTACTTTAATTCAGCACAGAAATATCATTCACTTAGTTCAGGGAAAAAAGCCAGCACCCTGAACTTCAGAGCAAATTACAAACAAAGTACAAAGATCAACAGACAGACCCAATACAGATTCATAGTTACCAACATTTAGGTTCAGCCTGGGAGCTCAGAACAAGGGTTGGCCCAGAGTCATGCGCTCTGCTGTGGCAAAGAGCTCCAAGGAAGAAGACGCCAACCCCTGGTTTTTATATCTTTGTCAGCGTCAGGGCTGAGTCACACATGGGACTCACCCGCATGACCTAAAATCGTCACAAAGAGGGGGACTTAAACCCACGTGGTCTAAGAGCCTCTGCTGTCCCAGACATGTAATCTAGGCCCTTCCTGGAGTTAGCCCCATCTTGGGCCCCACTTTAGTTGCCAATCCACACCCACATAGGTTTTACACCTAATAGGGGTTTGGGCCTGGGGCTTAGCACTTAGCAAGATTCAGTGAAATAGCTGAATTACTCAAAGCAAACAAAAGCCAAACTCTTCAAGGGCACTTGTTGAACTAAGTGCTAAGGAGCCCATTTTGCTTATCAACACAACACTATAAAAAGTGGTCCAAAGTAATGCTTTATCAGATGACTTCTGGGATTCCTTCCAAATGTTAATATTGTATGTGTCTGTGAAAGGAAGATCAGTTAAACCTAGTAGTCATGGAATGCTTCATGACCTAAAAATGAACTTTGAATGGTAAAATTATTTATATTAGGAAATAAGGAAGGTATTTCAGGTGAGTGGAACAACATAAATGAAAACATGAAGTCAGTATGACAAGAATGACTAAAGGATGTATCTTAGAAACTAGTAGAAATAAGATTGTGCTGGCATGGTGGGACCAGATTGTGAAGAATCTTGAGAAAGAACAGGAAGAATTCGAAATTGATGTGAAAGGAAATAAGAAACCATCAAAGGTTCCTTTGAGGAATAGAATGATCTTTTACTATGAGAATAGTGTTTAATGATTATGTAAGATGCTTTGAAGGGGAAGAACCTTGTATCAGGGAAGCCACCTTAGGAGACTGTCATGGTGCAAGGTAGTGAGCCTGGAGTAGGGTTTTGGTGATAGGAATGGAGAGGAGAGAATATATTCAAAGAGCATTTCCAAGGAAAAATTATTCTAAATGGACTTTGCAATTAGGTAGTTTAAGGGATTTAGGGAAAATGATGAGTAAAAGATTAATCCAAGAATTAGGTTACCGAGAAAGTAATGGTGATACTAATAAAGAGAGAACTAGTTTCATACAGTTTTTTTAATTGTTAAGTTGAAGGAATTCATATTTAACAGTTAGTTTTTGCCTTTTTTTGTCTTCTATTGCCTTTCTATCTTTTTCCTTTATCTTTTGCTTTCCTAGGGATTTTTGAGGCAGAATTAGTCATTTTGGACTAATATGGTTCTAAGATTCAGGAAACCTGGATCTTGTTCTTAGTTCTTCTCCAAGTAAGGCAGGTAGAATCCTATTTTACTGAAGACCATTTTAATCTAGCTCTGTGTAAATGATTCTGTTTTCATGTACAACCTATAGCAAGGGCCTCATAATTTTGAGGGATGGAGTTGTACTTTTCATTCTTTTGAAAACATGACATCACTAGGAAGCAGTGTCAGAGGTAATGAAATCACTTTCAGGGTTGGAGTAAGTAGCCTACTTCATGTGCTGTTGAGGCAGAGGTAGAGGAATTCTGTAGTCAGTGTTGTTACTTTCTGGTCACACAATTTATTTCAGGTTAAGGATCTTGCCTTGTAGAAATATTCCTCATTTTGAAAAGACTTAGTCCTCATTTAGAATAAGAATAGTCAATAGTTAAAACTTCAAACATTGTTTATAACATGTCAAGCCCTGACCTCCAAATGCCTCAACTACACGCTTGTACAATTAGTGATATTTTCCCACCTCTATACTTCTTCATTCCTGTCACATATCTGCTCTCTGTACCTTGTATTTTCGAAGCACAAATGTGAGGTTCCTCACATTTTCTGCCGTCCTCTTGTCCACGGCAAATGAACGATTGTTCACACTGTTATCTGAAGTCCCCGTTCTTGGGCTGACTGTGGCCCTAGTCTTTACTTCTCATTTCTTGCCTTTGCACTAAGCATCTAATTTCGTGCCCTGACTTCAGTCCTGCAACTCTCTCTGGCCCTGTCTGGCATCTGGGGCTGAGTTTGAGTATGGACATTCCAGTATAGTTACCAGCTTGTGTGACAGTGCTTCACTGTTATGTCTGTAATATCGAGAGAAATCAAGGAAGGCCTTGAGCATGTTGTGGCACTCCATGGTGAATTTGTAAGAGGTTGTGGTCATAGGATAAACATTCATGGGTTGTAATCTGAGTTTTTGGAGGCGACATCTAGATCTATGAGATTATAGGTCAATTTGAGTATTTCTGTTTTAATATCCTTAAGGTTCTCTTGTAAGCAGTTTGCCAACTCAAAACCCACTCACCTGCAGTTTTAAAATCCCAATAGACCCTACAAAATCTTTTGAAAGTTTTTGAAATTTCATATTTTCATAATTTTTTTTATTCCATTCAAATACAGATGTAGAAGGGATAAATCTTAGAATAGCAGCATTTACCCTTTCAGATAGTATTGTTTAATCAGTCACTTAACAAGCATTTATTAAGCACCTGCTGTGAATTAAGCACTGTCCTAGGTACTAGCAATAGAAAGATTAAAATGAACTAGCCCTGCCCTTAGAAACCTTACATTCTTTCACAATTTTGGAAGTCTGGATTCTTTCCCCTGCTCTATGATATACAATATGGTCCTTCTCCTTAAATTCATTATTTGCAAATGTACTGTTGCCCCATTATTTACTTTATGTAAGTTAATATAAAAACTCAGTACGCAGTAGACCCTTTGACTACTGTAGTGGTAAACTTCCATGTTATGGTTTTGAAGGCACATCAAATTCTAAATACAGTATACTTTCAACAAATTTTGTTTACTAAATGGAATAATCATTTTGCCTTAGAGTTAACTTAAGATTCTGTAGCACTTTGTATAAAATAGTATGTAATGTTGAATAATAGTAGCAAGGAAAATAGTTTTCTTAAGGTCTCTTCCAGTAGATATATGTATCCTAAATATGTATATGCAGTCTAGCCATCCAAGTTGGACAAAATGGTAACAGTTCTTTCCACACTGGAAAAGAATAAGTGTTGGAACGTGTTGGCAGTGACTGAGGGAAAATAGTTGGCTTCTGTGCTATCTTTACCCTCTGCAAATAAAGGTGGGTTTCTATATTCTCAACATATTCCCTTCAAAAAATTTAAGCTTAGTAATACGAACACCTCTAAAAATGGAATCTTTATCTTACAGAATGTATTTTCTCTCCTAACGATGATTCAATTTTAGTTTATGGTACCATGTAAACTTTGTCACCCAGGCTCAAAACTTTTGATAATTTTCTCTTTCTTTAACCTCTGTACTCAGGAAGTTATAAAATTCCGAGGATTCCTTTTTTCCAATATGTCAAATCCATCCCTTCTTTTTTCTTTATTTCTCTTTTTTTTTTTTGGTTCAGACCAGTTAATTAATTGATGTAAGGAATTCCTGTGGAAGAAACTCTCTCTACCAATGAAGCAACTATTATGTAACTTCTAGTCTTTAACAGTTGCCTGAGACACTTAGAGACTAATGACTTGCTTAGGGTCACATAAGCTTTATGTATCAGAGGAGTGACTTGAATCTAGGTCTTCTTGACTCCAAGACAGGCTTTCTGTCTGTTGTGCCACATTGCCCTGCTATTCTTTCTTTTCCAGATTTACCCCATGAGGGCATATGCCCTTATTTCACACCCAGACTATTTTAATAATAATTTTAACCTTTTAAGGGTTTAAAAGCTTATGTTATTCTAATTTTTCTCCTTTAAATCTAGAAACCATGTTCTAATTACTCTTCCAAATGTTGCCTTGATCATGACATTCCTCTGTTCAAAAGCCTTTAATGGATCCAGACTGCTTATATGATAAAATCTACATTCCTTAACTTGATACTCAAGGACTACCACCATCTGGACCCAGCCTACATTTCCAGATTTGTCACCTGTTACACACACATACAAACCCTATCCATTTTTGGAATACTCCTTATGCTTTCCCACCTCCATGCCTTTTTGGTCATGACCTTCCCCTCACTGATCTTCAAAGGTTCCCCTTCTAGCCTTATAAATAAAATTCAGATTGCACGTATTCGTCATCATACTTTCTTTGACTATACCAACATGAAATGTCTCTTCTAAATTCCTGTAGCATTTGTTATGTGTATTAATTACATACCACTTTGCACAGTCTCTTCTATTGTGATAATCTATTATTTGAATATGAACTTTTTTCTCTAGTTTGTTTTTTCTATACCTAATTAGATTGTAAGCCCCTTTAGGGTATGGACCATGTCATATACTATTTTATAATCCCCTAAGAAATTAGCATACTAGTTTGCATAGATTAGGCAAATTGTAAATATTCATTGAGTTGATACTAGAACAAGGTTTGCAATTTCTTAGACTTTCCAGTTAGTTTCTCTTCCAAAACTTGTCGAGTTATGTGCAACTGTACTTATTCATAGATAGGTGAGCTGGATATCTTAGAGATCTTGTAATCCAAACCCTTCTGAAGCTGGAGACATTGTTACTAAGGTCACACAGCTAAGTAGTAGCAATTAAGATTAGAATCCCTGTTTCCTGACTCTTTATCTAATGTTTTTTACACAACATCAAATTGCTGCCTTTGTGCATCCTCCCATGCTTACTGTTTGGTTTGTGTACAGTACTCAGTGTATGTATACATACCACTAAGCTTTAACATACACACACATATATACATATGTATATGCATGTTATATATATGTGTACATGTGTGTACTTTTATATATAACGTACATGTATACATTGTTGTTCAGTCATGTCCAACTCTTTCTGACCCATGGACCATACTGTCCATGGGATTTTCTTGGCAAAGATACTGGAGTGGTTTGCCATTTCCTTCTCCAGTGGATTAAGGCAAACAGACGTTAAGTGATTTTCCCAGAATCATATAGCTAGTAGGTGTCTGAGGCTGGATTTGAACTCAAGCCTTCCTGACTCCAGATCCAATGCTCTATCCAGTGAGACATCTAGCTTCCTCTACATATATACATACAAATATGTAAATATAATGCTGTATATATTTCTATAGATACATAGAGGTATCTATATATTCATATAGCATTATAGACACATAGTAGTTGAAGTTTTGTGTTTATTTTCGTCTACTATTTATAGTATATTTTTAAAAGCTTAAACAAGTTTTGATGGGTAATAATGATCAACCACTTATACAAAGTAGTGTTATAAACATTTAATTTGTAAAATAAATTTTTTTAAATGATAGCTATAAGCTAAACATTTGCAAGTTACTAAGAGAGCAGAATTTTTTAAAAATTAAAATTGTTAAATTTAAATTTCATTTACCAAATGCTGTATTCATTCATAATTTTTAAAATATCTTTGGTCTATATATGGTGCTAATGTTCCTTAAAAAAAAAAAGTTCCAGTTGAATTCTCTTAGATGCTTATTTGTTTCTTTTAACAAATTTATCAATTTAAAAAATCATGAACCATACACATTATCACAGTGATGGATATTTGAGGTTGTTTAATGAAATGACTTGTACAGAACGTTTAATTTAGTGGTGACTTTTTTTTCCCTTTGCTAACTTAGCATGCCAGATAGTACTGATGGATCTCTTGGTGTCCCTGATGAGTTCAAGAACATGTTCAGAAGAGCTAACCCTTCTATTGAGAATATTTCTGGAGAAATCTCCTTCTACAGTAAATATGCTATAATTATAAATGACTTGTAGACCATTTACCAGAGTGTATTATTTTAGTATCAGTCATCCATACCTCTACATTCAGTAGTTATTGTACATTGAATTTTGGATAATTACATCTGGATCAGACAATACCATTGTGGCTTTTTCTATTTATGTAGTCATGCTGTATTTTCCCTCCTACCATAACCTTGTGCTCAAGAAATGCAAACTAATTTAATATCAGCCAAAAGAACATAATTTGGATGTTAAAAATATTTTTAAAATATCATAGTGAATTCTGTAGCTAAATATAATTGATTTTTGAATTAAAGATTATCCATATCACTGTTCCCTTCTCCTTTTTAGGTAGACATGAATTGACTTTCCATTAGGTGTGCTTGTCATTTTTCCTCAGTACATTTATTATCATCTACCACATCATCAGCCATAAATATTTATAGAGTGCTTGTAGGGTACTGTGCTAGCCATTAGAGAAACAGAAATATAAAAGAAATACTCTGTACCCATGACTGAACCTGACAGTGCAAATTCTGGCACACCATTATAATTATAATATTCTACATTATCTTATTTTCTCTTCCGAGTGGTTTCCTTTTTTTTTTCTTTTTAGTTTCCCACATATTTATGTGATCTAAAGGAGGGATTTATTGATACTGTTAAACAAAAGTTTTATTATAGCCAGAGCTGGGACTTAGGTGTAGATAAGGTTGGCTTCTAGGAAGTATAGCTCATTAGGTGAAAGGGTTCAGTATTGAAAACTTTTTAATAAGTGTACATATGTTTATTGTTAGAAAATTCTGTCCTCTGATACAGATAGGTATTTATTTTGTATTAAGTCAAATTTCATGTATTATAATGAAGGCTCAAAACTTCCACATGAGATCCAGTTTTTGAAACTTGCTTATGAGAGTTCAAATATGTTGTCTCAGCTCTGACTATAGCAATCTCACTTATATTAAACATAGATATATTAAAATCTGAGTGGTTAGAAAACTCAAGTTGTGGAATAAGTTAAAAAGTAAGTGTATTAGATTATGTTAATACTCACAGTATGAACTTGCCTAAGTTTCACTACCTGAAGTGGTTCTTTGTATTATACCTCTTCACTTAAATTCTTAAGCTGACCTATCAAAGTTCTGCAATAATGTCATTTATGGTCAGTTTCCCTTTTAAAAATTAATCATAGTTATATTTTAAAAATAAAAGCATGTGTTGTATATTTCATTACTAACCAGAATAAAATGTTTTAATTATATAATGGGTGGGCAAGTGATTCAGTAAGAATTCTGATTTGCATGCTTCCTTTTATTTCATTAGTTGTAAATTTGATTGTAAATTCTCATTTCTTTTTTCCCTAGGAAATTCTTCTTAAGGGTATCCTGAAAATTATTGAGGCTGATATTAATATGAGTCCATTACAATATCTAACCTTCCCTTTATTTCATGTACCGAATTTAAGCAGCAACTCCTTTTCACAAAAATATAGTAGTATTCTCAACAATAAGGCTATTGGGCTGCTAAGAAGGGCAAAATTTTCTCAAAGTAAGAAAGAAGCTGATAGTGAGATGTTTCCCCATCAGCTTCTTTCATCTTGGCACGTAGCCCCAATCCACTTGCCTTTGGTTGGGCAAAATTGTTGGCCACATATGTCAGAAGGATTCAGTGTTTCATTGTGGTTTAATATGGAAAGTATTCGTGAAGCAGAAAATACCTTAGAAAAAGGAAAGAAGATAAAGAAAAGAAAAAAATCATCATTTATACAAGATGACAGCCTTGATGATGCAGGTATGAAACTCTTTGTGTTTATTTCTTTTATAAGATGAATGCCATATGACTTGCATACTGAAGAAGTTTTTGAGGATTTAAGAAAAGTAATATGAAACATTCTGACTTTCTGTTAGCTTGTTCATTATTAATATGTTTTTTCTGTATACAAGCAGTCTAATGTATACTCTTCTTAAAATGCCTAATAACCATAAGAATTCTTTTTCCCTTCCTGCTGCTGCTTCATGACTTTTCCTCACCCGTCTTTTCTTTTCCTTTACTTCTCCATGTTTTGTTGCTTCCCTGAACCTTTCCCTAGTGCCCCACTTTCCATTAGCCCCAGAACTGACTGTATGGCTAATTTAGTTATGATCTTTGCAGGAAAAGCAAAAAGTAGATAGGGATGAGGGATGGATAAATCCCTGAAATCAATTGTTCTTATTCTGTCTTTGACTGTGGTTTCAGAATCAGGTTGCTTCCATGTTGAAAGTCATTTCTATGAACAGAAATCCCCTCCGCGGTATCTTTTGACAATCCAGCTTCTTTTCAAGACTTCTAGTTATAAGGAGCCTATAGCCTTCTCAGATAGTCCATTCCCCTGTTGGACTGTCTAATTTGTTAGGAAGGGTTTTTTGTTTGCTTTTATCTCTTTTTTTTAATATGTTAAGCCCAAATCTGCCTCTGTAACTTCTAGTTGCCCTCTTGGTCTTAACCAAAATAAGTTCATTCCTTTCCCACTGATAGCTTTTCAGATATTTAGCCATTATTTCCCACCAGTTTTCACCAAAGTAAACATCCTAGTTCCTTATACCTCACTATCAGTTCACTGCAGCACTCACCACAGAATCTATTCCAAATCTTTTTATTCTTCCTCACACTTCTCACAGTACCTCTTCCAAACACCTGAGAACCCTGCCTCATTCTTCAGCAGAAAAATTGAGACCGTTTGCTGAGTGCTCTCTGTTCTACCCCTCTCATCTCCCATCACTCATATATCTGCCTCCATTATCTCTTCCTTCACTCCTTTCTCTTTTTTTTCTTTTAATTTATTTTTTTTTGTTTTTAGTTTGCAACAAACAGTTCTACATAATTTTGAGTTCCAGATTTTATTCCCTCCCTTCCCCCTTCCCTCCCCAAGAAGGCATGGAATCCCATATAACTTCCATGTATAACTTGGCATTGAAT
>CM053626.1:221434174-221450063 GCA_028646595.1 Phalanger gymnotis | reverse complement strand
TTAGAGAGGGGAAGCCATGAAGTAGGAGGGTAGAGTGGTTGGTGGAGGAGGGGAGTAGGCAAGTAATAGGAAGGCGATATAGCAGGTAGAAGTAAATTAGAGGAGGCAGAAAGGATAGGAAACAAAAGATATGTACAAACATAAAAAACAAAGATCAGGAGTAGATTATGTTTGGGAAAGTATATGTCTATATACATATGTACATATGTGTAAGTGTATGTAAATATATGTATGTGTATGTATATATCAAGAAATATCTAAATTATATTGTAGTCTTCTGGGGGGGTGGAGGGAGGAAAAAAAGAACAAGTTAAAAAGTACACAGCAGAGAACAAAAGAAAACACAAGGAAGCAAAGAAAAGATAGACAATTCTCAACACAAGGTGTATATTATCATACAGGCTTTCTTGAAATAAAAATTTATTGTCAAATATTTCAAATCCTCTCCTATGTTCTGCTATGCACATGACATGCTTCTTTTTCTTTTTTACTTTATATTTAAGTTTCAATATTTAAGTCTATGATATGTTTTTTGTTTCTTTTCTCTATTTTGTATTTGTGTTCTGGTAAAATAAAATTCAACTAAAAGGACACCCCAGGTCTACAAAGTCCAAAGCTCTTGACCTAGTGAGTATTCAAGGCTCTTTATACCATCACCCCAATTTATCTTTTCAGCCTTACTTCCTACTACTACCTATAGGTGCTCTGCCCTCAAGTAGGACTGGATTACCCCCAATGCATTTCAATACTTTTACATCTTCTTGCCTATTCTCCTGCTATACTCCTAGTGAAAAATATTATCTTTTCACATTTCTGCCTGTCATAACCCAACATATCTTTCCAGGGTCAATTTAAAAGCCACAGCTTTAATGAAACCTTTCTTGACCCCTTTCCCAACTATGTATGATTGCTCCCTCTTTCAAATATTTATAGCATTGCATCACCTAAAATAATTATGTATGGTCATCACATATTCCACTTTGTAGTGTATCTGTTTGTAGAGACTTTTCTTATCCCCCCATTAGAATGTAAGCAACTTGATAGTAAGAACTGTGTTATATGTTTTAACTTTCCCAGTATTAAATATAGTACATGTTGCACAAATATCTTTGGGTGCTAGTGTTTGTTCAATTTAAAAGTAACCAGAAAAAACATTAAATTTGTTCAACTTAAAATTGCCATTTAAATGCTGTTTGTTAAAATGAAATTATCAAACCACGGGCAAATTAACAGATCGGTGTTTGCCTAAAGACAGAAGTCTTGACTTAAAGATTTTAAGAATAAAAGCACTTTTCAAAAAACACCGAGAAAGTGTGAAAATATTACTGCAGTTGACTCTAAGTAGTTTTAATTAACTGCTGTTGAATTTAACAAATGTGCCTTTAAAAAAAAAAGTTAGGCCATATGCAGTGGTGAATTCTTGTAATTCCTGCAACTGGAGAGGCTAAAGCTGATGGACCAATTGAGCTCACAAGTTCTGAGATACAGTGTACTAAGCCTATCAGGGGGCTGCACTCAGTCCATCACCAATATGAGCAAGAGAAAAGGGTGGCGAGGGGAACGTTCTGTTTAAGTAGAGGTAAAGCAACCAACTCGGGTGAAAAACAGAACAGGATAACACTCCTATGCCAATCAGCGATAGGATCTCTTCTATAAGCATCCACTGCACTTCAAGCATGAGTAAGAGAGGAAGAACTAATCTCAAATGAAATGAAACAATATGAAAATGAAACATAGTTTGACATAAGGCCTTCCATCTCCTACTGCACCCACCCTCTGAGGAAAGCGGAAGAGGGAAGCTGGTAGGGAATGGGCCTTCTTTCTCCTGCTGTGCAGGCTGAAATTCCATTTCTAGCAAAATCTCCAGTCTTTGGAGGGAAGGGAATTTGTGAAGCAGGGCCTCCTATCTGACCATGTGCTTCTCATTTCATCCTGCACTTGTCTCCAGTCCAATCTCCAACGTCCATTGGGAAGAGGAACAGCTCCCTCTCCCACACTTGGTCATACCCTTCACGTTTCAGAGACTCTGAATGTCTGTATACCATTATCCAAATCCCATTTCACAATCCCCGCCAACTGACTCTTCATTCCGTTTCTTTCAACCCTCCCCCTTCCAACCATCTCTTCTGCTGTGCCCTCTGGAATGCTTACCTCCTGGGCAAAAAATTTCCCTTCATCCTGTATCTTTTCCTCTCCCACACCTTCTATCTACTAGCTATTACTGAAACCCGGCTTCTTACTTGTTCAAGAGATCCATTCCATCCTATCTCCTCCAGATTGCCCCCTCTGTCATTCCGACTCTTTCACTTATTTTTCAATATCTCTCTATTGGAGCATTCCCCACTGCCTATAAATATGCCTATATCTCTCACATCATGAAAAAAAACCCTCATTTAATCTTTCTATTCTTACTACCATCCTATATCCCAACTGCTCTTTGTAGCTAAACTTCCTGAAAAAAGCCATTCACAATAGGTGCCTCTACTTTCTCTCCTTTCACTCTCTTCTTAATCCCTTACAATTCAGCTTCTGACCTTACTCAACCAAAACTTCTCCAAAGTTACTAATGACTTTAGTTGCCAAATCCAATGGCCTTTTCTCTGTCTTCATTCTCCCTGACCACTCTTCAGCATCTTAACACTATTGATCACTCTCTCCTCCTTGATACTCTCTTCTCTCCAGGTTTTTAGGACACCACTCTCTCCTAGTTCTCATACCTACCTGACAACTCCTCCTCTGT
Source organism: Phalanger gymnotis (assembly GCA_028646595.1). Taxonomy (NCBI): domain Eukaryota; kingdom Metazoa; phylum Chordata; class Mammalia; order Diprotodontia; family Phalangeridae; genus Phalanger; species Phalanger gymnotis. The sequence continues at coordinate 221,447,323 of CM053626.1, read as the reverse complement.
CTCCTTTGCAGGATCCTCTTGCTTTCATTAGCTCCTATGGATTTAATGACCATCTATGATGATGATTCACAAATCTATCTTTCCTGCCTTACCCTCTCAGCTGACCTCCAAGCTTGCATTTCCAACGGCCTTTCAAACACCTCAAACTGGATGTCCAGTAGACATTTTAAATTCAACATGTCCAAAACTGAACCTTCCCTACCTCCACCCTTCCCTATTATTGTAGAGGGCAATACCATCTTCTTAGTCCCTCAGGCTCACAACCTAAGAGACATCCTGGATTTCTCACTCTCTCTCCTTCCTCCGTATCCAAGTTGTTGCCAAGACCTGCTGATTTCACCTTTGCAAGGTCTCTAGAATATGCTCCTTTCTCTCTGACATTGCCACCACTTCTAGTGCAGGCATGCATCACCTCACACCTTAATTACTGCAATAGCCTTCTGGTGAGTCTGCTGCCTCAAGTCTCTCTCCATTCTAATTCATCCTCCATTCGGCCACCAAAGTGATTTTCCTAAAGTGAAAGTCTGATCCTTTCCCAGAATCCTCCAAACGATACAGTCCAATGGTTCCCTATTGCCTCCAGGATCAAATACAAAATGCTGTTTGGCATTCAAAGCCTTTCATAATGGCATTTTCTCTGGCTGTCCCCCATACCTGGAATGCTCCATCCTCTTCTTCAACTACTGACTTCTCTGCTTCCTTTTAAATCCCAAGTAAAATCCATTCTTTTACTGGAAACCTTCCTCAACTCTTAATTCTATAGCTTTCCTTCTGTTAATTAATTCCTACTTACTTTGCCCATAGCTGGCTTTGTATATAATTGCTTACATGTTGTCTCCTCCATTACAGTATTAGCTCCTTGAGGGCAGGGATTGTCTTTTGCCTCTTTTTGTAACCCCAGTGTAGCACAGTGCCTGGCATACAGCAGTAGTTATTGTTAAGTCATTTTCAGTCATGTCCAGCTCTTCATGACCCCATTTGGGGTTTTCTTAGAGATATTGGAGTGATTTACCATTTCCTTCTTTAGCTCATTTTTCAGATGAGGGAACTGAGGCAAACAGGATTAAGTAACTTGCCCAGGGTCACACACCTAGTAAGTGAAGGCAGATTTGAACTCAGAAAGATAAATCTTCCTGACTCCAGGCCCAGCACTCTATCTGCTTTGCTACCTAGCTGGCCCATAGTAGGTACTTAATAAATGTTTACTGATTGATTGATCAAATCTTGAATTAAGCTACTAAGCACAGCACAGCACCTTCCTCATAAGCAATAGAAAGTGGCAGAAAACATGTTAGGAGAACTGGTTTCAATCCCTGACTCAACTCCTTACAAGATCTGCGATTTTGGGCAGCTCCCTTTTCCTCCCCAATCTATAAAAATGGAAATAACAATGCTTACACCACAGAGTTGTACTGAGAACCAAACAAGACAATCCAACTACAAAATGTTCTATAGCCACAAAATGTTATGCAATGTAAGTTCTTAAAATTTGCTGAATGAAGTAATTATGTTACTCATATATTACTACTTCGGTTTATTCACTTTAGGTACATCTTTATCTGCTTTGTTTCCTAATGATATAAAAGCTCCAGCTACTAATATTATGTAGATTCCCTTGAGTTATGCATGCTATAATCTCAGACACTGGTTGATTCTGATGTTGACTATGTACTGGGACTTTATGGGCTCTTCAGAACACCAGGACATCTGAGCATAGATGCCTAGAAATGCTGCCTTAATATAGTCCATGTACTGAGATTACTGACCCTCATTGCCCAGTCTGAATTCAGTTCCCTACCTGATCCCTTATACTTGGCTTAACACTGATCAGTGCCTAGATACTTGAACTCGTCTCCTACCTGAAGCCTGGAATCCTTCATCCTCAGGGCAGACACCTTGACCGTACCTTAATCACTGCGGCTTTGCGTTCTGAACACCAACTTATGCCCTGCAGCATGGACTTTACAAACTGTTTCACAGGATGCTACAGACTGTAATTCTTCCGTACTTGGTAACTTCATGCTCTACTTTTGATCAACTAGTTCTTCCTTAATTTCACCATCATCCATCTCTAAACTGGAAACAGATCTAGTGACTGTACGTACCCATTCTGCTGAGCTTCCAGATGTGCCCTAGATCACAGCTGCCCATGATTCACGACTAAAAATAAGCTACACATTTTTTAATGAGAAAATGTCACACTGAACTCCTTCTTAGAAAAATGACAAATTAATATTAAAAAGTACATGCCTCTGCTTTAGACCATATCTTCCAATCAAGTAGCAGTTCTTCTAATAACTTAACATCTTGGATTATGGCAGTGGATTCTACATCCAGCTTAAAATGCCCACTCTCATTTATGCTGAGAATTTCTTCACCACAACAACCTTCAAGAAGGGTCTATGGAAAAAAGCAAAAACACAAACTTATTAATCAAAAAACTCAATTCAGAAGGAGTTTGTTAAATGCTTGATTCCAAACACTTATTTGATTCTTTCTTAAAGGACCGGTTCTATTCGATAGTAAGAAAAGTAGTACTTATAATATTAAATTCAAAATATTGTTGACAATCTAGCATTACACAAAGTACTTGTAAATCCATCTGGTGAACAACAAGTTTTTAAATGTTTTCTAGCTGTATATTCGGGTTTTCAAATGTTAAGAAGACCAAACCAAAAATCACTCTTCCCTTAAATCTAATGAATAGATAGTTGGTTCTATATTTGGACTTCTAAAGAAATTTCCAAGAAGTAACAGTAATTTACTCCATTTTATAGAATCACTGATCAGCCAAAAAGAATGTCTTTTGAACAATTTAATTAGATAAGGAGAATAAAAACAGTACACTACATATAAATATCCATTTCTCAAACCAGTCTTTCAAGGGAAGGTACTGTCAGAACATACAAAAATGCTAACTGGAAAGGTATTAAACATGTCATAAAAATTCAACCATTATAAAATCTAAAACTTTTCTTTTGGGTACTTCAAACCTAAGTGCCTATATATAATAATTATTACAAATGAATCGGTTCAGATAATTACTTCAGAATAGAGGAAAAGCATTTAAATATTTTCCCTTTTTTCTGCAAGAACAATTCTAATTGAACACAAAACTGAGTATTGATGAAAAGCTTTTGAAGAAATGGATTTAACCAAACTCAAAAGTATGAAAACACAGTTTATAGTCTCATACCTTCAAAATGTGAAAGCCAACAATACATTTTTGTTTGATCAACACCTGATGGATCATGGAAAGTCCATTACAATTTCCTATCTCTTGCATTCTTTGCCGGTTGTATTTTGTTAACGAAAGTATAACTTGTAGTGCTAAAGCTTGAGTTTCCTCACAGCTACTGATATCAACAACCTAAAAATAAAGTGAGTAAAAATGTTTTATTAAGAGTATATTTTAACAAGGACAATTTCCTAACGTTATGTAATATCTATCCATTAACATAATTTGAAAGCTTATTCTGGTGTTTATACTCTACCTACAATTTTTTCTCTCTTTTGAGTAGCCACAGATCTTGAGTATATTTAATTGAAAAAGGAAGCTATACGCTCCTTAAAACAAATAAAAAAGAATAAATTTGCCTATATTCAAGTGCTAAAGTGACAATCTTACAAATCCCAGGAACATCCTGCAAGTAGTATTTTGAAAGTATGAGAATGACAATTCTATTTTTAGAAAAAATTAAAGATCAAAGTATTCCTCAATTTCAATTCTGACTTGAATTAATTTCCTTTGGTTTGTATTGATAGCCTTTACTTTTATATTATCTTCATTTCTAAATGCATCCCTACAACTTGGTAGGTAAGTCCTAAAGTACACAAGAGAATGACTTGCCCCAGAGTCATGGAGTTAGTAAATGTCAGAGGAATTTGATCCCAGGTGTTCCTGACTCCAAGTCCAATAATGTACCCATAATACTAAGCTGCTTTTATCATTTTTTTAATCTCATACTTTATTGGAAAAAGTTAAGAATTTATTACAATTTTATAAAAACACATAAGTTCTAAATATACAATTAAAATACTGTGATATAGCTAAGTACCTATTTATTGGTAATATCCTTTAAATTTGCTTATTTGATCATAATGAAATAACTATAATAGTATTTTGAAATTGGGCTCATTTTGGAGGCAAAGTTTCCTAAAGCCTGGTCTCACTGATGATACTGCTGCTACCTATAATTCTTTTTTTCAATTGCTCATTGAGATATATATATATTTGCCCAACTACTATAGAAGAAACCTCCATTTTATACAAAAAAAGGCATCACACAGCAAAATTAATATTGTTTTGCTTGATAAATCAAAGAACTCTGTTCACATACTGCCAAAACATATTAAGATTGTTTCAGGTTTCATTTTATGAATGAATACTTTATTAAAATACTTTATCAAGAAAAACTCATTAACATTTCTTGTTTAGATGGTGTAATACTGATAGAAAATATACCAATTCTAAATGAATGAAACATGCCTGCTGTTTTATTGTAGTGCCAAAAAATTTTCACAATCTTGAACATCTTCGATGTTTCTCTTGGCTGTTGAGGTTAATATTCTAATAGACTAATGTGAGTGGCAGAAAAGTTTAGATAGCTATTTGATTCTAGAAGATCATCTAACAGCCCAATACTTTATTTGTGGCAAAATGTGTGTTTTGACCATTTTTATCATTATGTAATTTTTTCATTAAAATGTGAATTTAACATAAAATTGTTTATAAAGAGCAATGCCAAATTTCACCTTTAATAACTGAGACATGAGTTTAGTTTGCACATGAGTTTGTTATTCTACAATCTCTAATTCTTACCCGAGCAAAGAGAAAGACAAATGCACCTGTCCCACCAATCTCATGCAGAATTCCCTGGAGAGATTTGTATTCACTGGGCTGGAGACACTTTAAATGATGAGGTTCCAACGAGGAGCTCTGAGCCTCTTTTAAACTGAATGGTCTTTGAGACTGTACAGCTTTTACTTGCCCTTTAAGTCTAATAACTGGCTCATAGATTGTGTACTGTGCGGGATAACAAGTTGAATAAACTACAGCAAGACCTTCCTGAAAAACAAATGATTGTGCTTCAGTGACAAATAAATACACCTAGCAACGGTAAAATTTCTAATTAATCCTTACATTCTTTCTATAAAGGGAAGAAAATGATTTCACCGAAGGGACAACAGTGAAATGCGAGGCAAAGATTACAAAATCCACTGCATCTACAAACACTAAAAAAACCAAAGTCTGGTTGAAATCAAAACAATTATAAGCACATGTTGATAAATTTGGAGGAAAAAAAACACAACTATTCCTTTGTTTTACATTTATTCAACAAATTTCCAAATTAAAAGCTATTTCAAAGTAGCTCATTCTTTTTATTTTAACGAAATGTGAAAAGTCAGCAAATGGAGCTTTCATTTTTTTCTAGTGCAACAGCAAGTTAAAGTTTTAGTTCCAAAACCATTTTAAAATTAAATGTTGGAAAAATAAACTAAATAACGTAAAACAGAACCCACTCTGCCTAGTTCCTCAATATAACATTTAAAAAGCAGGTATTTTAAAATATATACAAAACGTCCCCCAAAGTTTCAAGCTTTTAGAGTGTTAAACTGTACTAAGTGCAGATTGATCTTTATTTTTCCTTCTTTTTTTTTCTTTGGAAACATGGCTAATGTAGAAATATGTTTTTCATGATTTCACAGGTATAACTGGTATAGTATTTCTTACCTTCTCAATTGGAGGGGAAGGGGGTAGTAAGGTGAGAGAGAATTCAGAACTGATAATAAAATCAAAATAAACTGCACTAAGACTTTGGGGACTTTTGGGACACTGCATAATACAATACAAACGAATCCAAAGCATTACTCTTTCTCCAAAAAAGAAACAGATGAGATAAAAATAGCAATGTCAAATTACATTAATAATAATAGTAGTTAGCATTTATGTAAGTGCTTTAAGGTTTGCAAGGTACTTTATTTACAAATATTGTCTAATTTGATGCTCCCAACAACCCTGGGAGGCAGGTGCTATTACTTTACAGATGAGGAAACTGAGGCAGATAAAAGTTAAGTGACTTGACCATGGTCACACAGCTAGTAAGTGCCTGAGGCTAGATTAGAACTCAGCTCTTTGTGATTTCAGGTCCATCACTCTATCCAAAGTACCACCTAGCTGCCTTGCATTATTAATGGCATTATATAAGTCAAGATCTGAATGCTTCTTAAAAGTTCTTGAAAATTTCCCATTACTGTTTCTAGAAACTCTATTTTAAGCACTATCTCACAATTCCCTTTCTCTATTAATATTAATGTTCCTCCACTAAAATACTACCTCAGTACTCCATCATGGCATGGAGGTAACTCTGAGCTCACAGGGTCATAGCAGGGTACAGACTCTAGCAGGTTCTGCCAACCTCAAAAGGTTTTAAGTAAAAGTAAGGGGATCTGTGGATCTGTCAGCTGAAGAAAAACCTAAATAACCTTGGAGAGGCTCATCTCAGGATGAGGTTCATCTCTGGATTCAATTTTGTTTGGTTCATTTGGGGGAAGTATTTTTGTCTACCAAAATTCTACTTAGGTGAAGAGAGGTGCTATACCTATGGTGCTAGATGCATGTGAAATAAGCAGAACAATTTTTAAAAGAACATTATCATCAAAATTTGGGAGCAAAATGAAAGACTGAAATAATCAAAACCATCAATATGAAAGGTACCAAAGTATTAATTTCTTTAGATCTTCACAGATATTAATTACCAAAGCAATTACCATAGTTATTAATTACCAAAGCAATATTAAACTTTTAAGAAAGGCTTCATTAGTATGGTTTATATGTGCATCTATTTCAGGACACGAAAGTAAAAAAAAAAAGACCTTATTTACATGGGAAGGGCTATTTCAATAGCAAAATGTGGGGGCCAATCTGACAAACATTTATTAACATATATTAACATATATTATGTGCAGGGAACTGCACCAGGCACAGGGGGCAAACAAAATAAAAAAGAATAAATAAGATTAATATGCTTTTCCCTAATAATAATGCCTCATAAATAAATGTGATAAATTACATTTTATGACTCTTAAATATTTATCCCCCAAATTCATAAGTGACTTGCAAACTGCAAAGTGCTACAATAATGGTACTATGATGCCAACAGCCCAAGTAATAAAAACTCTACAGAGGCAATGCGCTGAGTATCAGAATGCATCCTTTTTCTCAAAAAAAAAAAAAAAAAAAAAAAAAAAAAAAAAACTAAAACAAAAACATTTAAACAATGGAGAATCCAGGAAATAAAAGAGACTTCCAAAGCTTATTTAAAACAAAGAATTCTAAGCGATCACAAAATTTAAAAAAAAACCCATAAACACACAGTATTGTGGAATTCTCCAATCACTTTTCAAACTTACAATTAAGAGATCAATGTCCACATCTTTCTGGGTCATAAAGAGTTCTCTGATTTGTTCACACTGCAGAATTTCTTTATTAATGTATTTGGAGTGATCATTCACTGACTTGCCATATTTACAAGGCATTAGAAAAGTATAGTCTGGTCCACAAGCATAAAGATAAAAGGCCTCTTGTGGACCAATCTTGGCTCCTACATTGGAGGAAAACAAGTAGTTAGTTCTTCAAAATGTGCCAACCACAATTATTCATAAAAAACAGGCATTTGAAAGCTGCAGTGTTTTGTTTGGGAGGGGGGCACACAGTAGGTTTCTGGCTATGTCTCATAAGAATTCTTTCCATCTACTCTCGCCGTATCTTGCATGTACATGGCTCCTTACACTGTTTCCCCTAAAAAACTGTGATCCCCCTGAGGGCAGGGACAATGTTTTTGTCTTTCTTTGAAACCCCAGGTCTTCACACAGTGCCTAGCACATTTAAGCGTTTAATAAATGCCTGCTGACCAACATAAAGGTAATGGAACAGAGAAGCATAGACAGATTTATACGAACTAATACAAAGTGAAGGAGAACCAGGAAAAAAAATACACAATGCCAATAAACAAGCCAAATGGAAAAAAAAAAACCACAAATAAATCTAAACTGAATATTTTGATGTTATAATGATCAAACTTGACCCCAGAGAAGAGTTTTATCTCCCCCCATAAAATACTGCATATAACATCAGATTTTTTCCAAATGCTTGTTGGTTTCCCTGAACTATTTTGTATTTCTTCTTTTCTTTTAAAAAAAAATACTTATTATAAGGGGTGACTCTTTGGGATGAGTTAAAGGGAGATACAGTGGGAAACATGATATAAAAACAAATGAGAGCAATAAAAATTTATTTTAACAAGAACAATAACAGAAATGAGACACATATGATAATACAAATAATTGTTTTTGTCTTAATTTTTTTAATTAATGTTTTTTCTTCATCATCACCATCAAACTACAAATAATTGCTTTTGTCTTAATTTTTTTAATTAATGTTTTTTCTTCATCATCACCATCAAACATTTTGTTAAGTACTAATTATGTGCCAGGCACTATGCTAAGCACTAAGGATACAAAGAAAGACAAAAAATTAGTTCCTGCCCTAAAGGATATACCACAGTCTAATCATGCAATACAAATGCAAATATGTGTATGTATGAACTTATGTATAAAATGCACAAATAATGCAAATAAAATGTGCAAATAAAATATATACAGTGCAAAAAAAAAAAAAAGGGAGGTGATCTCAAAGAGAAGCTACTAACAGGCAGGTGAAGGTTGGGTGGGAGGGACCAGGAAAGGGCCCTTGCAGAAGAGAGAATCTGCGCTGAGCTTGGAAGCCAGGGAAGCCAGGAAGCAGAGGTGAAGAAGCAGAGATGAAGAGCATTACAAACATGGAGAATAGGCAGGGCAAATACAGAGTCAGGAGAAGCAATATTTTGTCTGAGGAACAGTAAGGAAGCCAGTGTCACAGGATTGTACAGTATGTGGAGGGGAATGAGAATAAGAAGAAAACATTATAATAGCAGGAAAAAACCATGTTATAAAGAGCTTTAAAAACCAAATAGGAGATTTTATATTTGATCCTGGTGGTAATACAGAGCCACTGGACTTTTTCTGAATGGGGAAGTGACATGGTCAGACCTAGTTTTCAGGAAGTTCACTGATAGTGGAGTGTTAGATAGATTGGTGTGGAGAAAGAGTTGAAACAGGGAATAATAACCAGGAAGTTATTGAAATAGTCCAGGCGTTAAGTGATAAGGGCTGACACCAGCTGAATGACTAGAGAGAAAGCAATTATATGAAAGATGCTGGGGCAAGGTAAAAATGACAGGCATTTGGACTTATATAAAAACAAGGGCACAAAAAAAAATTAAAAAAAAAAAAGAAGACAAATAGATCCTAACTACCAAACTTCTTTGGAAATTCTTAAAAGAGTAAAAACATACCATTGAAGAGAAGTAAATTTCCCAAATCCCACCTTCCAGACAATCGTAAAAATTCTTCTTGGGATGATGAACAATGGCCAATCATGCAAAATGTTTTATTACTGTCGGATGACAAACTTGTTCTCTTCGGAAGTGTGTAATCCAAAGCAACATCAGGCTTCCTAAAATTAAAATTAAAGTTGGTTAAATTAGCCCATTAGCACAGAGTTCTAAGCATTAAGGCAATTAAGTGTTTAGTCATGTGAAAAATCTAAGTTGAAAAATTTTTCTTAAAGTCTGTCCACTTTTGTATATGTACAGTGTCATCACCCCCTTTGTCACAGAAAGATAATTTGCACCACAAAAACAACGTGACTAGGCCCAAAGCCATTGTGCCTAGAATAGTGCCAAGCATAGAATAAGATCAATAAATACTTGTTCACTAATTGCTCCCTCCAACAACAATAAAATTCTTATTTTTTTCACCTTTATAATATACTATTTGACATTTACATAATGGGAGTACTTCTAATCTATATTTGTTCAATGCTTTTTTTTCCTTATGATCATCATATAGTTTACATTCTAGTCTTTCGCTGGATCATAACCTACCTCCCAAGCCAGGAGTTGGCATGCTGGACTCTGCCCTAGGCCTTTTTGCCGCCCTACATTCTTTTTCTTAGTGATCTCATTAGCTCCCATGGGTTTAATTACTATTTTTATGCAGATGACTCTTGAATTCAGGCTTTGGCCCTTATGTCTCCTCTAAGCTCCAGCACAGATATCATCACTGCTTGCAGGACTTCTTTATCAAGGTGTTCTATTTCCGTTTCAAGTATTATCATATCTAAAACTATAAACTCATTATGAATCTCCCCCTAAATCACCCCTCATCCCAACTTCTCTATTTCTAAAAATAAAAAAAAAAGCACCAAGATATTTTCCTTCACTCTCCCACCAATCACCTTCACCAGTCTTGTCAATTCCGCAGCCATGAAATCTTTCACACTTGTCCCCCTCTCTTCATTATCATTAGCAGCACTTTAGTTCCAGCCTTCATCACCTCCTGAGTGGTTTCCCAGTCTCCAATCACTCTTTACAACAAGCCATAACCCAGATATGCCAAAATAATTCTTCTCAAAACACAGGTCTCACCATATCATCACTTGGTCAAGAAGCTACAGTGACTCCCTACTGCCTCTAGGATAAAGTATAAACTTTGGTATTTAAAGCCTTTAACAATATAGACCAAGACTGCCTGTTGTATCTCACATACCAGGATACAAACAAACTCTCCTATTTGCTGTTCCCCACATATGAGATTCCATACCCTGCCTCTAAGCCTAGAAAACACAGTCTCACGTCTGTCCCATGGAATCTCTCGCTTTCTTGAAGGTTTGGCTAACAGGGTACCTCCCACACATCATCTTTACTAATTCCTCTCTTAGTTAATCCTCCCCTCAAAAATTATTTTGTATTTACTTCCCATTTATTTAACTGTGTACAAGTTATATCCTTAGAGAAGAATATTCCTTGAGGGCAGAGGCTGTTCTGTTGGTGTCACTGTAACCCCAGAGCATAAAAGCATACCTTGTATGTTTTTAATGATGTGAATTGTTCTTTAGGGTGACAGTTATTTATATCGCCCTATGAAATGCCTTATTTGTGGAACATTAACCTGTAACTATCATCAGCTGATAAAAGCAGCAACAAAACTAAGGTTAATAACAGCTTGATGACCACTCTAGAAGCTGTTGTATACTATCCATGATGGAATGTAGAATGTTTCTTTGGAAGTAATTTAGAGACAGAGATGTACAGAAGAGAAAAAAGTGGAAATTAAAACAAGACAAACCCTTAGACACTTTTGTACCAACATGTTTACGCTTAATAACCTATGACAGTGAACATAAAGCCTTTGCGTTAAAACAAAAACCATCAATAGTCCCTGTATTGTCCCTTACCTAAGATCAAACTTAATACAAGGTTCTAGGGCCCAGTTCACTGATCAAACTTTGTACTAGAATGAAAACTTGGGCATTATCCTTGACTCTTTACTCACACTCACTGCAAATATTCAATGCTGCCCATCTTATCAAGTCTATCTTTTTAACATTTCTTGTTTATGACCCCCGTCTTCATTCATACAGCCTTCATTAGTTCTCTCATTTGTGAAGATGAAAGTTGGTTTCAGGATTTATCTGTTCAACCATGAAAGTGTCTTCTTTTGATTCTTCCACCTCTCCCTCCAATCAATCAAGTTACATAAAGCCTGTCTTCATATCTCCCCTCCCTTTAATCACCACGCTTCTCAACAAAGTAGTTTATACCCAATACTTCCACTTCCTTATCATTCACTGCCTCCTCAATTCCTTGTAACTGGCCTGTCAAAGGTCAGCCATTCTCTTTCTATTTTTAAAGTGCTTTTTCTCAATTTAATTCAGTGGTTCCTGTTCTCCTTTCCAATCAATTAATGTTAATGGTAAGGTACTATTCTAGTCCTCTTATTTTCCCTATCTACTCCTCCAGGGCGACTATCATCTCTATACAGAAGATTACATATCTTTATTTCCAAGTCTTTCCCAAGCTGAAGATTCCCATATTAAATGTCCTATAGGGCACATCTACTTAGATGTTCCTTGACTGAAATTGAGAAAGCCACTCATTGCCTCCACTTCCTTTCCTCACATTCTCTTCTGGATCCTATGCAATCTGGCTTCCAACTGAAACCGCTCTCTTCAAAGTTACTGATGATTTACTAATCACAAACTCTAGTGGTCTTTCCTCCATCCTGATCTATCTGACCTCTCTGTAGAACTGGACACTGATGATCACCTTCTCCTCTTCCTCTAAACTTTCTCCTTGCTAGATTTCCATGATGCTCCTCTCTTCTGGCTCTCTTCTCAGTCTCCTGGGCTGGTTCTTTATCCATGTAACATCCACAATGTCCTCCAAAATCTGCCCTGGGCTCTCTTCTTTTTGAGCTATATTATTTTTCTTGGTGCTTTCATCAGCTCCCATGTATTAAACCAGTGGTGTCAAATTCGAATAGAAAAGGATCCCTATACACAGCATATTGACTTAGAAAACCACACATTAACTTTATTTTGTATTACATTTTTATTTATTTTGTTAAACTTCTCCAAACTACATTTTAGTCTGGTTCCCCCTGCAGGCCCTGAGTTTGATACATCTCTATTATAAATTATAATTTCTATGCAGAAGATTACCACATCTATACAGTCAGACTTTTTACTGCTCTCCTGAGTTCCAGCCTTAAATCTTCAACGGTCTACCAGACATCTCAAACCGGATATGACACAGTCATCTCAAACTGAACATATCAAAAACTCTTTCTTCTTTTTTTTTTTTGGAGTTTAAATCATTATTTATTTAATATTTTTAGTTTTCAGCATTAATTTTCACAAGAGTTTGAATTACAAATTTCCTCCCCATTCCTACCTTCCCCCCCTACTCTAAGACAGTATATATTCTGATTACCCCCTTCCCCAGTCAGCCCTCCCTTCTGTCACCCCACTTCCCCCACCCCCATCCCCTTTTCCCTTACTTTCTTGTATGGCAAGATAGATTTCTATGCCCCACTGCCTGTATATCTTATTTCCTAGTTGCATGTAAAAACTTTTTTTTTAACATCTTCTTTTAAAACTCTGAGTTCCAAATTCTCTCCCCTTTTCCATCCCCACCCATCCTCCCTTAGAAGGCAAGCAATTCAACATAGGCCACGTGTGTATCATTATGCAAAACCCTTCCACAA
>CM053626.1:221405813-221433674 GCA_028646595.1 Phalanger gymnotis | reverse complement strand
TGAAACCAAGGAGAATGGAAAAGGTAATGGATTCAAGACATGTCAATGTGATAGGATTAATAGTATTTAACAACTGATTGAATGTGTGGGGGTGGTGAATGAAGAATAAAAGCTGAGTTCAAGGTGTCAGTATGGCTGATGAGGAAAAAAAGGCAGTAACAGAAATGGGGAAGCAAGAAGCATGTTTTGGGGAGGGGAGGAACGTTTTTATAGAGCGCCTGCCATGTACCAGGCACTACTAAGTGCTTCATAAAGATTATCTCATTTAATCCTCATTTCAGCTCCAAGAAGGAAAAAGTTCTGGCAAACAGGTTAGGGGAGTGGCCCGGGGTCACACAGGGAGTAAATGTCTGAGGCTGATTTTGAATGCAGGTTTTCCTGACTCTAGGCTTCATGCTCTATTTTATGCCACCTAGCTTGTAGCAGCCACTCAATAAATGTTTGTGGTTGACTGATTGGAGAAACTTGAATTTGGGTTGGACATAGGAAGTTAGAGGAAAAGTCCAAATAGAAATGTCTAATAGGCAACTATAAATATGAGATTAGTTGATGAGAGAGGTCAGGAATAGAAATAAAGATATGGGAGTATCCCTTATAAAAATGATAATGGGTAAGTTTTGCCAAGGGGAAGAGTATATAGAGGGAAGAGATATAATGACAGAGTCTTAAGGAACATCTATATATAGGGGTAAGAGAAGAAGAAGAAGAACCAATGGATACTGGAGTGGCAAGTAGAGTATTTGCTCCAACATACACATTAAGTGAAGGACTTATTTAGTGTATATAAGGATAGGATTTTTTTTCCTTTTCTTTTTTAGGGTTTATTAACTAGGCTTGTTATTACTTGTTATTACAAGGGGAAAAAAAAACTTAAAAGCCTGAAACTGGAGCAACTTAATTATGCCTTTTGTTAGGAAAAAGCAGATGGTGAGAGTGGCAGTCATTTATAGCTAATAAGAGTTGAAGATTAACTTTGGGTTTTGTTTTTTGGGGATATCCCTATTCTCTTATGAACCATCTTAAGAATCCAATAAATATTTGAGAAGGATTTTTTTTTAGAGAGGGAGAAAGGAAAGAAGATAAGAAGCAGCATGGCCCTAGTGAATAGGGAGCTAGCATTGGATGTGAAAGGACTTGGGTTTAAGTCCAACCTCCAACACATATTGACTCTGTGATCCTGGAGAAGTCATTTTACCTCTTAATAGCTTAAGCAAGTCTTTAAGACTCTTAAGTTGCAAAGCAATTGTTCTGTCCAGATCATTTTCTCCCTGAGAGTTCCCTATGCCAATGAAATAATAGATTCAAGCAAAAAAAAAAATCTTTTGAGTCTGCATTTTCACATGTAGAATTTCTTATGACTCTGATCTGCAAAATGAGGTGTGGGGTAGGGAACTAGATGGCTTCTGAGGGCTCTTTAAGCTTTTAAACATGTGAGTCTATGAGCCTATGAAATTGTTTACTTAGAATGGTTTGCTATTTGGAGTTTTAGTATTTTAATTACTGCAAAAGATAAACCATGTAGTTTAAACTTCATCAGTTATTTTAGCGTCATAGCTAAGAATTTGTAGCAACCTACATTGATAACATTATTTGAATAAGTGCTGCCTTTTAAGTAAGTGTAGGAAACATTGGATTTTAATGTATATTTATCATTTTAGTGTTGTTTTAACTTAAATTTGTCAAGGAAAATAATAACAGTGTCTTTGTACATTGAGTATAGATAGCTCACTTTTTAAGGTGAAATAGTCTTCTTAGGATATTTATATACCATTTACTTCCAGAATGTGGTCATTTATTGAAGCATCAAATACAAGCATGGTAGAAAGAATGCTGTATCTGGAGTCAGAGGACTTGAGACCGGATCTTGGTGCCCCTGCTTACTGCCTGCGTGACTGTGGGCAAGTCACTTAACATTTTCAGACTTTAGTTTCAACTGTAAAATGAAGGAATTGGATTAGATGATCAGTCCTTAAAGGCTCTTCCAGCTCTAGATATGAAATTGTGATTTTAAGAAAAAAATCTAAATACTACCTATCTTTCAGTTCAGTACATTAAAGTTTAAGTGCTGACTAAGTATAAGGGTGCTTTGAGTTCATTTTATTAAGTGCTGACTAGGTATAAGGTTCTTAGAATACGCAGATACAAATAAAACTGCTCTTGCATCCAAGAAATTTATATCCTCCTTGGTGAAGGTAGACAGATACACAGAGAAATACAAAAAAAAATGGAAAGTAATTTGGTATGAGAAGTTGCTAACACTGACAATCAGAGTTAGTGTTTACGTTTACTTTCAGATAAATTTGATCATTATTAAGAATATGGTTAAGTTGGTATGTAGAATGTATTTTTAGAAAGCCATTTACCATGTTTTAGCTTGCTCATTGGCTAATTGATGTTGCTTATTTTTCCAGCAAGGTGTTTGGGAAACTCTCTTGGCAGCATTTGAAGTCCTTATTAGAGCAAATCATCACCTACAGATGTTTAATATCAAGCAGTTATTGAAAGCTCGAGTGGTTCATCACTTTCTACTAACTTGTCAGGTTTTACAGGTACTTTTACAAAATTTGAATTCTCATACTCTTTTTAAAAATATATTTTTAATTTGTCTCTGTAGTGCTTAGGATTAGAAATTTTTGTCGAGAGATTAAATTTGTTCTGCTTGTCCCTTAAAGGAAGAACTAGAAGATTGGGAATTATATAAAGGCAGATTTAGGCTCAGGGTAAAGAAAAACTTCCTAAGAATTAAGCAATCTAAAAAGAGAATGGGGCCAGCAAAGTGGTTCAGTGGATAGAGCTCTGGGTCTGGTGTCAGGAAGACTCCTTTTCCTGAGTTCAAATCTGGCTTCAGACACTCACTGGTTTTGTGACCTTGGGCAAGTCACTTAACCTTGTTTGCCTCAGTTTCTACACCTATAAAATGAGCTGGAGAAGGAAATGGCAAACCACTCTGGTATCTTTTTCAAGAAAAATCCAAATGGGGTCACAAAAGTCTGACTTGACTGACACAACCAAACAGCAACAACAGAAGAAGAATGAATTGCCTCAGGCAGTGGTTGGTTCCAAATCACATTATAGATAATAGCTAATATTTGCTTTAAGGTTTGCAAAGTACTTTACATGTTTTCTCGTTTGATCCTGTTAAATATCAGTAGTTATTCCTTCCATCCTTTTGTATTTTTAGAAACTTGAAGAATACTACTACATCCCTCTAAATCTCCAAAGGAGATGAGTGCATTCTCACTGAGCTGAGAGGAAGGGTTAGGATACTTATTGCTCTTCTCTCTTCTATTTTGAGATCATTCTTCTGCTAAAGTCTCTAAATGGTCTTTTCTCCATAGAAGTTCATGCAGTTATACCATCATTACCATATAGTCAAATCATTTCATGCCCTAGAATTTCTCACAACCCCCTCCCTGCCCTTCCCCTTCGACCTTTTGCCTATTTTTGCCTTGTTAATCACCATTCCTGATTACCCTTTATCACTCCTCCCCACCCCCAATCTTGCCCCCAGATTGCTGAGCATGAGTGATGACCTTCAAGGCCTGTATAGCAGTTCCTCAGTTTGTTTTCTCTTCTATTTCAAGGATGAAATTAGCCTTAAAACAAGCCAGGAAATTATTAATTGCTTTGATTTTGGGAGAGAGAGCTTTAGCAGATCTCTATATATTATGCCTCTGTTTCAGGCTTACGTCATAGAATGCTAGAGTTGGAAAAGACCTTAGAAATCATGTAGTCCATCTGGCTCGTTTTGCAGATGAGAAAACGGATGCTAACAAGGTTAATCGATTTGCCTAAGGTTACACATCTAGGTAATGGGATTGAATCCAGGCATCCTTACTAGCTTTCCATTGTGCCATCCCTGCGTTGTCATTGCTCTTTAGTGAATTCTAAGTTTCATACTATATGCAGTGAGATAGACAGCAAATATATAATAACTTTGAATAATAATAATCTTTACTAATGCTGATTATTGAATATAATTCAATTCTATATGTGTACTTAATAGTAGCCAGTTAAGTCCTATTTGCAAAAGTTCCTTGATTTTTGTCAGCTTGAGGACCTAGGAATCCTGTTACTGGAGCTTGGGTAGTCTGTTGAACCCAGTTCTTCCTGGCTACATGCATCTATCTGTTCCATCATTCTCCCTCTAAGTAAATGTTCTCCCTTTAAAGAAATGTACTGTGAAGTGAAGAATGTTGTTATTTTATGGTTCTCTTTACGATAATGTTGTTGTTTTCAGGAACACAAAGAGGGGCACCTGACATCCATGCCTAGGGAAGTTTGTAGCTCCTTTGTGAAAATAATTGAAGAAGTTCTTGGTTCACCCCCAGATCTGGAATTATTGACACTTATTTTCAACTTCCTCTTAGCAGTTCACCCCCCTACCAATACTTATGTTTGTCATAATCCCACCAACTTCTACTTTTCCTTGCATATAGGTAGGTATGTTCATGTGTTAGATTATATTTAATTGTCTTATTTTTTCTTTCCAATTCATTCAAAGTATAAAAAAGGAGGGGAGCAGAGAGGAAAAAAAGTTTACATAATAATTTTATTATATATATTTAAAGGGAATAGCAAGTTGTACATAATTTTGTGTGCAATCATTTTTTACTTTATTATGTAATAGAAATGCTTATTTTATCCTATAAATTTAAAATAAAGAAATGAATAAATTTTTTAAAAGGTAACATTAGGTATTCGTTAAGAAGTTTTGTGAAAGGAAACATCTGAGCAAGACATATTCCGTTCAAACATTGTCAGTGATACCTCACAGTTTTTTGAATGAAATATATACTCCTTAGCCTGGCATTCAAGGTCCTCCATAGTTTGGCAACAGTCTTTGCAGTATTATTTCACCAGTCCTTTCCCTTGCCTTCACACAAAGTCTTTTGAAGTTGGTTAGATTTGACTGGGCAAATCTGATTTAACCTGTGTATTATAATGGGACATGGAAGTAGGATTTTAAAGATTTTACCCATACAATACAAAAGAATAATCATATTAAGCTCCCATTGCATGCAAAGCACTGTGCCAGACTCTAGGGAAGATAGAAAATCTAGATAATGCATAATTCCTCCTCTAGGGCTCATTCTAGTGAAGGAAATAATTACATCAAATGAGATAGGTATAATATACAGTAAGTGCATTGGAGAAGTACAAAACCAAGTACTGTGTGAGGTCTGATGAGAAAAGTTGTTAGTGAGCATGGAGTCATACATTTCCCATAAAAGATGCCATTTAAGTTAAGCTTTTAAGGAGTGTCTTAAATTCATTTCAGAAAGGAAATTCCAAAGGGACATTACATAGGGACCAACAGGAGCTTAGGCATAAATTTACAAGAGTTTAGTGCCTATTTAGAGTCAAATAGTAGAATATTTTAGCCTGGAGCTTAGAATGTGTGAAAGAGATTAATATGAGAAAAGGCTAGGTGCCACCTTGTCGAGACCTTCGAATGACAAACCAAAGAGCTTAAACTTCACTAGGAGAGAATAGTTATTCACGGAATACATTTTTTTTTTAATGGCAGAGGAGTGACATGAATAGATCTATGTTTAAGTTAAAAAAGGGTTTTTTGGCAGACGTATGAAGGATGGGTTGGAAACAGAAGAAAGTGAGTATGTGAAACTCTGTAAGGAGGCAATTTCAAGAGTACAGACTATACTAGAATGGTGCAGTAGGAACTGATGTTAGAAATTCTGTGAAGGCAAAATTTTATAGCACCTGGTAACAGCTTGGATATGAAGGATAAAGAAGTAGAAACAATCAAAATTACTCCTAGCATTATAAATGTGAGAGACTTAATAAATGATTATTCTACTCACAGTAACATTAAAAAAGAGAAATATGTTTAACAGGAAGAATGACGAGCTTAGTTTAACCCTCTTAAATTTGAAGTATTAATGGGACATTCTGGTAAAGATAACCTGTGGACAGAAAAGTAAGTCTGGAACTCTAACCAAAGATCAGGACTACAGATAGTCATTTAGGAGTCATCTGCATAGAGTTGGTAATTGAAGTTGTGGAAGTGAATGCGACATAGAAAGTGCTTAAGCAGTGTTTGATGGAGTTATTTTAATGGTAGTAGTGATGGGAGGGGTGGAGTGTAATGATTAAACAGTGGATGTATAGTGAGGAAATAATGCCAGTGAAGTTGGACTCCTTTTTCAAAGAGTTTAGTAGTGAAGGAAGGAGAAAGTGTATTGGTTTGAGTAGGTAGCAGGGTTGAGAGAAGTTGTTGTGTTGGTTTTTAGAATATTTTTAGAATATTAAAGAACTACTCAGGTTCTTAGAGGAGAAAGATCTCTTTAGAGAGAGCTAAAGGTATAACAGGAAATGAACAATGGTTCAAGATCTTCAGGAAACGAGATCGAACACAGTATGTTCAACTCTGGTAAAGAGAAGGGGAAATCTCTTCCTCTTAGGGGGAGAAGGACAATGTACAAGACATTCAGAGGTAGAGAGAAAAGTATGTAACAGAGATGTTTGATAAATAACCATGAAAATTGAGATAAGGTTACATAATGGTTGCAGATTGGGGTTTCCTCCATCCTAGGAATGAAGTAGAGAAGGTGACTCAGGTCACCAAGTATTGTGGAAAGTATAGAATGCTTGTGAAATCATCAGTTGCCAAGCATTGTTGATTCTCTTTCCACATTTCTTGAATCTATCCACTCATAAAAACACTAGTTCATCATCTCTTACCTTCTTCTTTTCCTCCAGTCTGTCCTTGACACTGCTTAAAATAATCTTCTTAAAGTACAGCTATGGCAATGTCACAGCCCTAGTCAATAGCCTTCAGTGGTTCCCTGTTGCACCATGGATAATTTATTTTGGAGGTTGGCAGATGATCCTATTGAGGATATGGAGAGGATTGTATAAATTGAAAGTTTCCAAAGATGTTAAAATGTGATACTAGAACAGTAGTCTCAATGACATTAGGTAGACTGTCTTTGCTTAATTTCCTATTAATTACTTCCTCTGTAATCTATAAAAAGGAATTTATTGAGCCCCTGCCACATACCTACCACTGTGATAGATCTTTGTGACAAACATAAGCAAAATAGAAAATATAATACTCTTCTAAAGAACAAAGACTGTATGGTTAGGTACATACTGAAATGGGTCTGTAAATATCATTTTGGGTGTTTCATCCATCAATGCAGATCACAACCTATCCATGCCTGCCCATCATATGCAATACATTTCTTTATCCTCCCACGAATTACATATATATATATATATATGAATAAACAAGGGCTTTATCTTGAAAAGAAGTGCTAAGTTTTAGTTGTAACTCTAAATGCAATAGAAAAAATTTGTGTAAGCAAGAATAATCTACTTACATGTTCTCCCCAAAATTATGATGATGTTTCTAAAATTTGTTGTTAATGTTTGATCTTTATTAAAATTGAATTTAAAGCACTGAGTTAAAAGATTTGTTTGGTTTAATGAATTTCCCTTTTTTATGATTCTTTTGTTAAGGAAAAAATTTCTTGAATGTTAAATTGTTCCTCTTGTTTTATTCTAGATGGCAAAATATTTCAGGAGAAAGTACAATCAATCATGTACCTGAGACATTCCAGCAGTGGAGGAAAGAGTATTACTAGTCCTGGATTTACAGCTATAAGTCCATCTGGTTTTACTGCTTCATTCTCTGAAGGTAACATTGGCTACAACACTACTCTCCTTCCCCTCCTCTTTCTCCTCTAAGAACCTGAGTAGTTCTTTAATATTCTAAAAACCAACACAAAAAAACCCCCTCGTTTTCAGCCTTTGGGATGTATAAAAATATACAATTTAGTAATATAATTTGAATAATTCCTACTAATTGATGACTGAGTTGAAGAAATAAAGAATATTTTAATGGAAATATAATTTTATTATATTACATGAAAAAGTAACTCAAAAATGTCAGTTCAGTCTGAATCCTCAGGAGAACTGATGAACTGAGTAAACAAGAAAAAAATATTCCAAATAGAGAGAAATTCAAATAGTCTGGAGTTTTTGCCTTCACTCTAGTTTTAACCATGCTCATTCTTTTTTTTTTTTTTTTTTTGGAAGGGCAGTTGGGGGTAAGTGACTTGCCTAAGGTCATACAGCTATGTGTCAAGCGTCTGAGGCTGGATTTGAACTCAGGTCCTCCTGTCTCCAGGGCCAGTGTTCTACTCACTGCGCCACCTAGCTGCCCCATGCTCTTTTGTCTTAATTCTGTACAGGTCCATTTCTCCATTGCCAGCTTTTTTCTTCTACCTTTGACTAAGCCTAATATTCACTGCCTTCTCTGTCTCTGGTTCTGTTCTATTCCATACCAGTTCTTTCTTATATAGCTTGGCCATGTCTCTATCCCTAAACCCTAAAATAGTGTAGATGTACATTCATCATTACTCTGATCTGTATATAAGATTCCACTTTTGTTTTGCCACCAAAATTCCTGAACAGTTTTCTAGTAGTTTCTGTGACTTGTAGTAAAAATATAGTTTTAAAGCTATATTGTATTAGTTTTATTAGTAATTTTTCAAGAGCATGCATTTTTTTAAATTGTTGAACATGAGTTTGAATGGACCTCAGTATTCATCTTGTCCAAACTAAATACAAAAGAATCCCCACTAGAATATAGCCAAGTGATCTTCTAATCTCTGCTTAAAGATCTCCAAAGGAGAACACACCATTTCTCAAGGCAGCCCCTTCTACTTTTGGTTTCCTCTAATTGTTTGAAAATCTTTACTGACATCAAGACTAAATTTGCCTCTTTGCAACTTCCATCCAGTACTTTTGGTTCTTCCCTCTTGGGCTAAACAAAACAAGTCTCATCCTTTTTTCACATGACAGACTTTCTTGAAATGCCATGGACTTTAGGCCCTTCATAATCCATACTTTCATCTGAACACTCTTCAAGTTAACAATGTTATTCTTAAACTGTGGCACCCCAAGCTAAACACAATACTCTTGGTGAAGCAAGAAAGAGTAGAACACAATGGACTATCACTTCCTTATTACTGGAAATTATGCCCCAATTAATGTAGTCTAAGATTCCATGAGTTTTTTTGGCTTTCATATCTCACTGCTGAGTTGGGCAATAAACATTAATTACCTACTATGTGCCAGGCACCATAGTAAGCTCTATGAATACAAAAAGTGACAAAAGACAGTTCCTGCCCTCTATGAGAGAGACAACGAGCAACTAAATACGTACAAACAAGCTTATATGCAGGATAAATAAGAAATAATTAAGAGAGGGAAAACTCTAGAATTAAGAGGAGTTTGGAAGTTGGTATTTTAGTTGGGACTTAAAGGGAGTCACAGAAGCCGATTATTGGAGATGAGGAGGAAAAGCATTCTGGACATGGGAGACAGCTAGATAAAATGCCCTGAACTGAGAGATGGGGTGTCTTATTTGTGGAACAACAAGGAGGCTGGATAGAAGAGTATGTGGTGGGAAGTAAGGTAATGGAAGACTGGAAAGGATTATTAAAAGCTTTGAATGCCAAGCAGAGTATTTTGTATTTCATCCTGGAGGTGTCAGAGTGCCACTGGAGTTTATTGAGGGGAGTTTGGAAAGGATGAGGTGATGTAATTGGACTGAAGCTTTAGGAAAAATCACTTTGGTGACTAAATGAAGGATGGGTTGGAGTGAGGAGAAACTTGTTGACTGATATTAACTAATGACTAATAATTATATTTACTCATATTAAATTTTTTCAGAACAACTGCTGTATTACTATGCCTCTATCATCTTGTACTTGTGATGTTAATTTTTGTAGCTAATGTAAGATTTTGCATTTTATGCCTGTTGAATTTCATCTTAGTACGTTCAGCCCCATGTTTTAAGAGGTATTGGGATCTCTTTGGATCCTAATTCTGTTATCTAGTGTCTTTCTTATATGCATCATTTTATAATGTTTCATTGTTTTTATCCAAACTGTCACAATTTTTTTCATTTAAAAAAATTTTTTAGTCCATTCACAGTTAATGTTATTAGAGTCAAGTTTATATTTTTCTTCCATTTGTCTCTAGTATTGCTTTTTTAAAAAAAAATTCCTCTTCCTCTGCAAAGAAAATACTTTGTCTCTTTATTTTTGCTTTATCTACTTTAAGACAACTCTTCTGACAGGATTTCTTTCCTGCTCCCAAATCTCTTTCCATTTGTCCTCTCATTTTCTAGTTTTGGATCTTTGATAAACTTATTAATTCCTTTTTCTTTTTTTCCTTCTATATAGCTATCAAATTCTTGCCCTCCTTTCAGTTAAAGGAAGTAAAATTCTGCGTCTCTTTAGCATAGAAGCCAGCATCCCTACTAGAATCTCACTAGCCTTCAAGAGCATCTTTCAATTCAACAACTTTATTATAATGCAGCAAACTTTTTAATAGTATTAACCCTGAAACCCAGAAAATGTTAACTTATGTGCATAAACCAGGGAAGCACAGCATTAAGAAATGGAGAAAGAACAGGGTTTGAAGTCAAAAGACCTGGGTTTAGAATACTCTGTCACTTAACAATATTATAATACAAGTCATTTAACTACTAGATGTCATTGTACTTATCTGTTAAGATGATAACTTGGATTACATGTACCTACCATTCTAACCATCTCTTAAATACTGTAATCTTATGGTAATAAAATAATGCTCATAATAATATGTAACATAATAATGCATGTAATATATTTTAGAAATAATTCCATCAAGTTGGTTTATAAAAGTTTTGGTGCTTAAAAATAGTAGGTTTCAGTTATCCAGAAAATTCCTTTATTTAGTTCATACTTAGGTTGATAATTTTATTCTGTGAAGGCAGCTGGACAGATGAAGTGTTGTAGGTATAATCTAAAATGTTATTTCCTATCTGGTCTTGTCAGGAAGTGGTTCTCCGAACATTATTCCACAGCAGAATATAATTCAGATACTGCGCTCTAAAAGTGTACCAACGTCACCTGCTTCTTCACCACTAGTACAGCCACGTAAGCTGTCAGGAAGTTTGGGCTGGAGTATTGACAATTTACAAAATATTCCGGATGACATTTCTTCTACCCAACCAGAGAAAGTTAATTCTGGGGAGAATGCAGAAATATCAAAAAAAGTCTATGAGGAGATATTCATCAGTAGTTGTGAATCAGCAAAAACCATGTGTGAATCAGAAGAATCACCTTCTCCACAAATTTTTGTCAATGATGTTCCAAAACCAGAGTCAGAATACCCATCTATTGTATCGGATAACAAAGATCCAAATGCAGATCTAAGACTTGATGGTGAAAGTCCTATAGATGAGTTCTCCTTACGCCGCCCTGATAACCTAAAGGGGCTTTCTTCATTTCAGAGAAGCCATAGTACTATTGCAAGTTTAGGCTTAGCTTTTCCTTCTCAGAATGGATCTTCAGCTGTTGCACGATGGCCAAGTCTTGCTGACAAGAACATTGTTCCTGAAGATTGGGAAAATTTTACCTTTACTCCAGGTTATGAACAAACTTATAAGCAAACTACAAGTACTGATAGGTATGTAAATACTGAATTTTTCTTTGAGAACATTAATATTTCTTGAAATATATCTATTCTTTTACTCCTTATAATTAGGATACATTTAGTGACAAAAAATATTCTCTTTAATGATATATAATATGTAATTCTATTTAACCACATGATTATTGAAGAGAAAACTTTTAAAGATAGTTATGTACCTTAAGTATCAGTGATGCTATTGAGTAAACTTGTGAAAAAGTATTAAGTCAGGAAACTTGTTAAATATTAGAGACTCTATTCAGTATTATAGGAATACTAACACTGAATTCTGTGGTAAATATCTTTCTTACTGTGGAGATAATGCTTTCTCTTTCTCATTTTTAGTTCAACCGAGGACTGCCTGGTCCTTATATGCTGTGGATTATATGACCTCTTACGTGGAGTTCTTCTGATCCTGCCTGATATCATGCTTGAGCATGTGATGGACAAACTTATCCAAGCAGACACACTTATAGTTCTACTCAACCACCCATCACCTCCTATACAACAAGGAGTTATTAAAGTAGGACCAAATGTTACATGTGACTTTTAATTTAGAAAATATATGTAAATGAAATTGAATCTCAAATATGATTATAACTAAAGCTTAACTCAGAAGCAATAATGAACCAACCAAAAATAATAGTCTTCTGTTTTGCATTTTCATTCATTTGTAACCTTCATTTAGTTCTCAATATTCTAGGTCAGTGCGATATTTTGACAACAGATTTAACACCTCTGGTTACTTTCAAATCATTTGCAATGTTTTGGGAAAAATAGGAATTTTGCAGATGGGATAGTAAATTCACAGAATTAGATTTTGTAGAGTTAGAAAGAACTTGAGGGACTATCTAGTCCATTCCGCATCCAAAAGGGATCCCCACTATAAAAATGCCTGTTGAGTCCTCATCCGTTCTTTGAAACAGTGTTCAAAAACATAAAACAAACAGAACTTTCATATTTCTCAGCTTTTTGGAATAGGATTTGGTGACTCACTTCCAAAAAGTTTATTATATAATTTAAGGCCATTATTTGATTGTTTTCTTCTGAGATGAAGAATGGAAGTTCTATTTATAGCTTTGCCTAACATCAAGCAGAGGCAAAAAGCTGTTTCCCTAGGCATAGAAAAAAGTGCTAATTTTTCTGAGTCCTATAAAACTCTGTCATTAGAAGTAAATATTAATGGTAGCTTAGTTTAATTATAGCATTTTAAATGTTTCTCAGATACATAACAAAACGAACATAAATATCCTTTCACAGGATCGCAAGTTTTATAAAGTTGGAAAGAACCTAAGGAGCCCTCTAGTCCCCACCCCATGTCCAAAAGGAATCTCCACTATAAAAATGTTTGTCAAGTCATCATCCGTTCTTTGAAACAATGTTTAAAAACTATTATATTTCTCAGCTTTTAGAATAGGATTTGGTGACTCCCCAAAATTTTATCAATAGTTTAAAGCAATATCTGATTATTTTCTTCTGAGATAAAGAATAGAGATTTTATTCAATATTACATGAATACTTTGTTACTAATTCTGAATTCTAAAAATCATGGTAAATATCTTTTTTACTGTAGTGATAATATTTTCTCTTTATTTAAGTTAATTTCTTTAATGAAGTTAATCAGAATAAACTGTAAATATATATTTTAATATGAGCATAATTGACTAAGTTGTCATAATCATTTTTTGCTTAGCTTCTGGCTGCATATTTTAGTAGAGCATCTAAGGAACAGAAAGATAAATTCTTGAAGAACCGTGGCTTTGCCTTGTTAGCCAATCAGTTATATCTTCATCAGGGAACTCAGAAACTTTTGGAATGCTTCATGGAAATGTTCTTTGGCCGTCCCATTATCCTTGATGAGGAGTAAGTGTGCTTTTTTCCTTGATAATCTCTTGTCTTTAGATTTAACCTTAGGGAATTTAGGAAATTAGTTAAAAGGCAATCTTCAGATAAGTTAACTAATTTTTGTGGGCATGATGTGCTTTGAGAGGAAGTGTAGTGAAATGGCTAGAGCTGGAAGAGTATCAGGTACAGAACTATTACTGATTTACGTTGATAGAGTCAGTTCCCTCACCAGGTATCTACATTAAGAAGTCACAGGTCTAGACCACCTTGCCAGATACATACTTTGATGATTTTTTTAATGTACTGCTAATATTATTTCCTGTTCATTTTACCCGTTAGTCAAAAAACATGTACTAGCTAGTCAACAAACATTTATTAACCACATACTATGAAATGTGCTACATGCCAGGCAGTTTTGAGAAAATGCTGGGCCTTGAGTCAGGAAGACCTGAGTTCAAATGTGGCCTCAGACACTTACTATGTGAACCTGGGCAACCCACTGAACCTCTGTTTGCCCTAGTTTCCTCATCTGTAAAACGGGGGTAAAATAGGGTGGCTGGGTGGCGTAGTGGATGGAGCACCAAGCCTGGAATTGGAAAGACTCTTCCTAAGTTCAAATCCAGCCTCAGATACTTCCTAGCTGAGTGACTCTGGGCAAGTCACTTAACCCTGTTTACCTCAGTTCCTCATCTGTAAAACGAGCTAGAGAAGGAAATGGTCAAGCACTACCAACCAGTATCTTTGCCAAGAAAACCCCAAATGGGGTCATGAAGAGTTGAAACTGACAAAATAATAGCACCTGCTTCCCAAGGTTCTTGTGAGGATCAGATGAGATAATAATTGTAAAGAGATTAGCACTCACAGTGCCTGGCACATAGTAAGCACTATATAAATGTTGGTGGTGATTGTTTTGTGTCTCAATGCTGCTGCTTTAACGTTAGATATAAAGTTGTCTTAGGTACTGGTGACAGATCCTTTAAAATTAAAGTCATTAAAGTAGAGGAAATATCAGAAGTGTATTTTATACCTGATTCCTAACTAAATGCTGTACATTATGTATTTTTTTAAATAGATTTGATTTTGAAGAAGTGAAAAACATGGAACTCTTTCAGAAATGGTGTATCATTCCAGTCCTTGGACTAATAGAGACCTCTCTCTGTGACAACATACTCTTACACAATTCTCTTTTTCTTCTTCTTCAAATTTTAAATTCTTGTTCTAAAGTGGCAGATATGTTGCTGGATAATGGCCTGTTATATGTATTATGTAATACCATTGCTGCCTTAAATGGACTAGAAACAAAGTAAGTATTTTATTAGTATATTTTAAGTTGTACCTTAATAAATTAGAAAGAAGAAAATTGAATTTATATTTGGTCCTAGAAGTCATAGGGAGCCACTGGAGTTTATTGAGCAGGGAAGTGACATGGTTAGTCCTATTCCTTAGGAGGATCACTTTACATACTATGTGAAAGAGGAGTTAGAGAGAGGTGATACTGAAGGCATCCCACGACCATTGATAAAGTCCTTAGCTAGCATGGTGGTCATGTGAGTTGAATCAAGGGGATGGATACAAGAGATTTTGAAAAAGAGAAATCAGCCGGACTAAGCAACTTAGTGACAAAACTGCGTTGGAAGCATGGAATAAAGAGTTGAAAGTTCAGAGGGGGATAGGGAGGACAATATCAGATAAGGCATAAGGTAGGGAGATATATGTTCATCAAAGCTAATTGCCAGTGTTAGGGAGGGTACTCAATGCAAAATCCAAATGGAGTAGGAATTCCCTATAGATGGCTAATTCCTCCAAATACTGCTATTTATAGATGACATTTTATTTATTTTATTAAGTGCTAGAACATTGAAAAGCCTCCTAAACCGTACAACATAGTTTGTCCTAACAGTCTTCATGGGAAAAACTAAGTGGATTAAAAGTGTCTATTATTATATGTA
Source organism: Phalanger gymnotis (assembly GCA_028646595.1). Classification (NCBI taxonomy): domain Eukaryota; kingdom Metazoa; phylum Chordata; class Mammalia; order Diprotodontia; family Phalangeridae; genus Phalanger; species Phalanger gymnotis. The sequence continues at coordinate 221,418,387 of CM053626.1, read as the reverse complement.
GCTATATAGATAGCCCATAGAGCTGGTTCATCGATATATGTATCTTGCAAAAGCAGTGCACATGGATAGTGAATTGGCCTCAAAATTAAGTAGAATGAGGATCATAGGTTTTAGAGCTGTCAGGGACCTCGTCCAACCCCTTTGTCAAATGGATGGAGAAACTGAGGAACAGAGAGATGAGTGGATTGGATTACATTTGGGAAGTTGAGATGCTTTTAATAACCCTAAGCTTCTCTCTAAAACAAAGTCCCATCTTTTTAACATCAGTATTCTTACAGTCTTTGAATCTCGGTCTTTGAAAAATTAAGGCTATAGGACAATGGAGAGAAGCATAGTGGGAATGAGTAGGCTTTAGCATGTTACCAATGAAGAATTGCATAAGAAAAGTGGCATAAAAGATAATATTCAAGATGTGTGACTGGAAAAGTTAATAATCCAGGAATGTAAGTGCTAGGGATAACCAGCGGACAGCCTGTGGTCTCCATTGGTATTTACATGATTACAAGAAATCTAGCAAAAATAGCTTGTTGGTCAAACCTCTATGTAAGATTAATGGGAATGCATGGAACAGTATTGCATAGGTTGGGAAGGCATGAATGAGTGCGATGTACACCATTGGAAGGCATTACTACTACTACTACTACTACTACTATTACTACCACTACTACTACTACTACCATCATGTGATCTGAGATCACAGATCCAATAAAATATTGAGAAACTAGTATATTGAAAGAAGGATGACCAAGATAGTAAGGGAACTTGAAACTATTGTATGATGATTCTTAAGAACCTAGAACATTTAAGCTTTAGATAAGCAAAAAATTAATGAGGAGCATGATCATTGTCTTTCAAAATTTGAAGCATTCTAATATAATTGATAATTCCAATCTCTATAGTGTTTAAAGCTTATAGGTCACTTTCCTCACAACCACCCTTCTAGACATATGTAGTACAAGAATTATCTTCACCTTTTAAATGAATCTGAAGCTCAGAGGGGTTAAATGACTGTCCATACAATTCTCACGTCTTAAGATTAAAATCCAGGTTTCCAGACATGAAGTCCAGCATTCTTTACATGCTTGGCCTCAGATGATAGAATTAGGACCAGTGAATGAATGTATGGGGAGATGAATTTCAGCTCAGCATAGGAAATAAATTGGTAAGAACTAATCAAAAAGGGATTAGCTGCCCCATGGCACCAGAGATTTATCTTAGAGGTTATTGTCTGACCCCATCATTTTATAGATAAGGAAACTAAAGCTCCAAGGAGTTGTCACTTGTCAGGTGTGCCACAGGGTGGTAGAGCTGGGATCATGTCAAATGATCCTATGTAGGTAGAGAAATGGAAAAGAAAAGGAAGAAAAAGAGAGCAAAGTTGACAAAAGAAAAACAAAAAACAAAAATGTCTTGGACATCTCAGAGAGGTGAAGTCATGTGCCCATGGTCACCCAGTTAGGTGGTGATGCCTAGGGCTTAGGCCTTGAGTCTTTCTGAGAAGAGTATTTCAATTTAAAACTTAGACCTGGAGCTAGTTTTATTTTTTGATGCTTCTAACATCATCCTAGTTTATATTTTGTACAGTACTTTAAGGCATGCAAAATACCTTTTCAGTCAGAATGCTTTTAATAGCATACGATATTAGTGAGAGGCAGATTGGCAGAGGAGACATTGAACTAGCCTCACTCAGAAACACTTGAGCTCCACTTCTGCCTCTCGACACACACTTGTGGCTGTGTGAGCATGTCGTGTCTTAATCTCAGTGTCCCCAGGCAACTCTCCAAGACTCTAAGTTGCAGAAAAGGTCCTGTTGCATATTGGTGGAGGGAAATCTTCTTAGGTAGCTGATGAAATCACAGGCCACACACACATATAGACATTTTAGTAAATAAAATTCCATACTGGAACTTCAGAAGTTTGATTCATGTTCTTGAGGTGAAAAATGGAGAATACCCATATGGGCTCTGCAGGCAACATGGGAACGCACTCTGATTTTAGACTTTCTTTGAATTAACACAGGAATGGTGGGATTGGAGAACGATTTCTGGGATGCCACTAGGCTAATTTGGGGATACCTTGGGGAACTTAAAATCTTTTTTTTAAGTAAATCATGCTGAGTAGAAGTCTATGAATTATTATTAATTGACCCCAAACATTTACCATTTCTTTTCCTTGCTTTTTTTTCTTTTAATCAAAGCATAATGAAAGGAAAATGAGGTAGGCTAAAAATAATATTGGAGCAGCTAAGTGTTGTAATGGATAGAGCACCGCCAGGTCTAGAGTCAGGAAGATTCTTCTTCCTGAGTTCGAATCTGGCCTCAGACACTTACTAGCTGTGTGACTCTAGGAAAGTCACTCTGTTTGTAACTCTGTTTGCCTCAGTTACCTGATTTATAAAATGAGCTGAAGAAGGAAGTGGCAAACCACTGCAGTGTGTTTGCCAAGAAAACTCCAAATGAGGTCCCAAAGAGTCAAACACAACTGAAACAACATACTTGAGAAATGATTGTCTGAAGATTTGAGCTGGGTCGGTGGTGTGGGAGAGGCTGCAGCTGCTGTATCACTTGAGTTTGGGGGTTCTGAGCTGTAGTAGAGCTAAAGCCAGTCGGGTGTCCACACTAAGTCTGAATGGGGTGGGGGGGCTGAACTTGATCTTATGGACAAGGTAGATTGTTACCTTTAATGAAAGATATTCTTTTAAAAATATTTCTGACCCTTTTTGTTGGGGTTTTTGTTTTTTAGCATTCCTTTGAATGACTACAAATTACTTGTTTGTGAAATACAACAACTTCTGGTAGCTGTTACAATTCATGCTTGCAGTTCTTCAGGTTCACAATACTTTAGGGTCATTGAAGATCTTATTGTACTGCTTGGATACGTTCAAAGCAGCAAAAACAAACGGACGCGAAGTAAGACTTAAATTTTACAAGAGTTATTCAGCATAATTGTTGAAAATGAGATTTCAGTGTGTAATCTTTTAAGTTCCTTTTTGGATCTAAGTTTACTAAGGTTAATTTTACAATTATGTTTATTTTTTGTAATGGGGCCTTTATCAGGCAAAAATAAGAGTACCTGTGGCAACTTAGAGATATGTTAACAGATCAGTGAAAATAAAACTGTAAACTTCCCTTACAAATCTGGAATTTAAAATCTTAGGTTTAATACAGAAGATTTGATACTTTCATTTTCCTTTAATGCCTTTTTTTGGAGGAGAATAGAGGTTAGGGTAACAGACCTGTGGTTTAATTTCCTCATAATATTAAATGACAGAGAAAATAAAAATTCAAAAATCAACCATTTGTTCATTTAAAATTATTTCTGTAATTATAAGATGTCCTTTACTGTAACATGTTTACACACAAAAAAAAGCAGTTTGTTTTATAGGCTAGCTTTTTTGCAGCTAATAATTTTCTTATAATTTATTTTTGAAATTTAGTCTTAGCCTAAAAGTTACTTTCAGCAGAAATTCTTTGTTTTCTAATGTCCAAAAATATTTTCACCTTAAATTTCACATTTTAATTTCGAAATTTATATATGCTAAAAGCTGAGTGGCACTTTCTGATGTTGCCAGAAATAAATTTGGTTCAGTAAGACTAAATTATTAACTATATAGCTGAAATATTTCATAAAAAGAACAATTCTTATTTAGTATTTTTATTTGTTCTCAGATATGGCTATTGCACTACAATTCAGAGTTCTTCAGGCAGCTATTGAATTTATAAGGACGACTGCAAACCAGGATACTCAAAACGTGACAAATTCATTCCAGTTTCCTTCTATTCCTCATCATGCAATATTTCAAAAGCGAAAAAGTATTGCTGGTGAGTAGTGAAATGAAAATGTTCTGAACATTATAAATGGAAAAGATAGCTTTATTTTCCCCTTTAATGACACCATTTACGTTTTTTTTTCCATATTTGATGGTTAAGGAGGTAGATGGTCACTAAAATATTTAGAAATTTAAACTTTATAAATTTTAAGAATACTTCTTTTTCCTAATGTTAGTTATTTGGGGATGTGTTTTTTTTTTAACATTGCAGATCTCAATGTCAAATCATAGTTACAATCTAAGTAACTTCTGAATGTGCTACACATTAGTAAATATTGCTAGATTTCCCTGACTTCATAAAATTCTAAGGCTGAATATGACCTTGTTCTGAAAATTATAAAACATATCTCCAAACACAAAGACTGCACAAGCTTAATTGATATATTAATATAATCATTCACTGTAGTCCAGAAATTTGTTTATGTTTAGCCTGAATTTATTTTTTTTCATATAATACATACTGCCCTTGTCAGTAAACAAAACTTTAAAAGCCATGTAAAAATCACATTCTTACATCAAAAAAATGTATATTTATATTCTGGGCCACCAAGATTTTAATCACTTCCACATCTACATCCTATTATCTCCCATGGTACTTCAAAACTTTTGTTTTCATTGGTGTGAGGATTTCTGTATCTATGAACAATCCCTAAAATGTCTATGCCTCTATGAGTTGCTGTAAATTTTAATTTACAGCAATCAACTTTCTGGTGATGATTACTCAGAATTTAGCCAGAATGACTATGGAATGACAGACATACCTACTGGGCTAAAACCTACCATCTTGGTTGGACCTCCCTGGAGCTTTCATTCTGTTGACATAGCTTTTAAGATCCTAGCACTACCCTCCATCCCACTATAAAACATGATAGTAGAACATTACTGGAATGTTACACATTCTTTGCTCCTAACCACTCTCTCACATTATAGTACTTTCCTCCAGTAGAACATTGTTAATTTATGCAGCCAGGCACAACATATCTCCCAACAGTCCTAGCAGCCATTGGGTTTTGGGAACTCTCATTAATGTGTCTTCCTGCCAAGTGAGGGCTGCTTTGGTAGAATTTACCATTCTACTTATGTGGAAAGAGAATGAGTACTTTTAAAATTAGACTCTTAGCAAACTTTGCTGATTCTTCATCATTAATCAGTTTTATTCTTCTTTATTGCCACAACAAAATGTCTAGTCTAGCTTTTGTTTGAACCAATGTAATAATGCCCTTGACATCTTTACTCTCTCCCCTTTATAATTTTCACACACACAGCAGCAAGAATTTTTTCTAAAAATATATAATCATATTCATAATCATAACCATATTCACATTGTCTAAGCTTCGCAATGGGCCCCCACATGTTTTTTGAATCATATTAAACTTGAACATGGACTTTGACTCTTTTCATCAGCAGCCTCACACTTATATAATTGTTCCTGCCTCCTATTGCATTTAGGTTTGTTCTCTTTAGTCTAGCCAAGTAAATTTAATTGCTTCTTTGTTAATTTTCTCTTATACCTACTAACCATTATACAGTCCATTTCTTCTTTCTTTAGTCCTTTTCCCATTTTCTTTTGGTCCTTAAAATTTTAGTCTTGCTAAATTAACTTAATTCTTCACTTTAGCTATTCCTAACCCTTCCCTTCCATTCTATGGTCATTTCTAGCCTCTTGATTACAGAAAGTTTTTGTGTTGCCATATAATTGTAGTTGGTTACATCATTTATTTTTATATCCTCCTGATAGGAAGGGTCACATGGAAGTGTGATACTGAAGGGATTTTTTTGGAGAATAAGGAGAAGGAGTGATGAAATAATTTAAAATCAGCTGATAAAAGGACTTATTTACTATTTTATTTTTTAAAAAGTAAATTGTATTTTCTGTCTTAGCATTTTATTTATAACCATGTGGTTTAAGTTAAATGTCAAAGGAATGACCTTCTTTGATTGTCCAACCTTGGTTTACTGCCACTACCTGCTGCTTTTATTCCTATTTGCATGCTACCGTATGGAGCTAGAATAAATCTTAAAATCCTGCTTACTGGATCCACTACAGATTTTTGTTAAATAATCTCAAGTGGGCCCTTACTCCAGCAAGGCAATAGTCTTTTTATACCTCCTTAATTGATTTTCTGTCTCATTAACCAAAGCAACTATTCCAGATTTTTTCTTTTCTCCTCAAGTCTTCCACAGCACCCACTCTATCAGCTGAAGACACTGCTGTGTATTTCACTAAAATGAAGGCATTCGCTGAGAGCTCCCTCTTCTCCCTGTCTCCTCATCTGACTGGATTCAAAGCCCTTCATCTACTATCTCTTTTTTCCCCATGTCGCCAAAAGAAAAGGGCCCTTAATCCTGCCAAGAGAAACCATTCGAATGCACCTTTGATCTTATTCCATCCAGTTTTCTCCCGAAGATTCCTCCCTTTTATCATCTCCACTCTCTCACTAATCAACAATCTCCTGTCTACTATATGTTTCCCTAATTCCTAAAAAAACACCCACACTTCTCTCATCCTTAAAACAAACCTCACTTGATCCAGCCATCCCCACTAAGCAGTGTCCTATTCCTCTTTTCACCTATGTGGTTAAACTCCTTAAGACTCCCTTAATAGATGCCTCAATGTTTTCTCCTCTCTCTTCTAAACTCTCTGCAGTTTATCTCTGACCTCATCATCCAAATGAAACTTCTGTCTCCAAAGTTACCAACGATCTCTTAATTGCCAGATGTAATAATAGACTTTGCTCAATTCTCATCTTTCTTGACATATCTGTAACCTTTGACACTGTCCATCACGTTTTCCTTATAGTCTCTCCTCTCGGCATTTTGCTGACATTGTTTTTTTCTTGATTCTTCTCTTGCCTGTTTGATCACTCCTCAGCCTCTTGCTTGATTTTCGTCCAGGACACATCCATCAACCATGGTTGCGTCTCAGAAGTCTGTCCTTTACCTTCTCTTTTTGCACTAACAGTTGGGGGTACTGGGAAAGAACTTTTGGAAAAGTGGGGCTTGAGTTGAATTTTGAAGGAAGCTAAAGAAACCAAAAGATAAAGGTGAGGAGCCAGAGCTTTCCAGGCATGAGAGACACAGTGAAAAGGCACAAAGGTGGAAGGTCTACGATTTTGTTGATGAAACTACTAGTAGGCGAGAGGAGTTAGATCAAAGCCAATATGCTAGGGAGTAAAGTGCAAGAAGAGGCTGAATTACAAAGAGCTTATTAGACCTTGAAGGTCATAGGAAGCCACCAGAGTTCTTTAAGTGGGGCTGAGTGGGAATGAGAGGTCAGACTTACCCTTAAGAAAAATCACCATAGCAGCTGAATGGAGAAGAGATTGGAATGGGAAGGAAGCTGTGAGTCAGCTAGTTGGAAGGCTGTTGCAGTAGTCTGGGGCAGAAGTGATGAGGACTAACAAGGCTCTGTAACTGTAGAAAGGGAGTGTATATGAGAGACGTTGTGAAGATAGAAGTGAAAAAAATCTGGGAACAAGTTATATATGAGGGGTTGAAGATAATACAAAGGTTGTGAGCCTGGGTGACTAGAAGAATGGTGGCAGTCTTGACAATAATAAAGAAGCTGAGGATAGGGATGGTTTGGGGACTAAAGGTGAATTTTGTTTTCAGCTCACAAATTTTTTTTTTGAGCTGCCTATGGGACATCCAGTCTGAGGTATCCAAGAGGCAGTTAGCTATATATATTTGGGGAGAGAGAGAAAAAGAGATAGAGAAGGGCTGGATATATAGGTCTCTGAATCATCTGCATAAATATAATTGAAACTGTGGAAGCTGATGAAATCACCAAGTGAGATGGAGCAAGAAGAGAAGAGGGCCCAGGACAAAGCCTTGGCATTCATCCACATTTAGGGCCTGTGACATGTAAGAAGGTCCAGCAAAGGAAACTGAGAAGTATGGTCAGATAGGTGGGAGATTAAACCAGGAGAGGGTGCTGTGACCAAGCCCCAGTGAGGAGAGACCATCCAAGAGGGAAAGGTCATTTACAGTGTCAGATTCTGCAGACAAGTCAAGATGAAGGAGGACTGAGAAAAGGCCATTGGATTTGGCCATCAAGATCATTGTTAACTTTTGAGAGAACATTTCATTTGAATGATGAGGTCAGAAGCCAGAAGGTTTAGAAGAGAGGGAGAAGTGGAGGTACTTGTCATAGAAGGTTGCCAAAGTGATTTTCCTGAAGTGCAGTTCTGATCATATCTCAATAAAATGTAAAAACTCTGTTCTGACTAAAATAGAAAGTCCTCTTTGGCTTTTAAAACCATTTACAACTTATCCCCAACCTACCTTTACAGTCTTCTTATACACCATTTCCTTTTCTACATTCTGTTCTAGACAGACTGGCTCTCTTGCTGCTCTTCCTTATATACCACGTGACATCTGTGTCCTTGGCATTGGCTATGCACTATTCCTGCCTTATGGCTATTTGTAAGACTCCCTTGTTTCTTTCAAAACTCAGTTCAAGCACTACACTTTAGAGGAATCCTTTCAGGTTCCTCCCAGCTGCTAGTGTGTCACTTCCCCTCGACTACCTTGTATTTTCTTTATGCTTATATGCATTTTTTTTCTTCCTTGGTAAAATGTAAGCTACTTGAAGGCAAGGACTGTTTCACTTTTGCCTTTGTATACTCACCACTTGGCAAAGTGTATGGAATATAATATGTCCTTAATAAATATTTGTTAAATGATTAATTAGTAAGATCCTACTTCATAATGCAGTAGGGTGAGGTTCATTGCCATATTTTAAATTATCTTCTTGATAATGACTACTTGGCAGATCTGATTAGATGATCATTGCTTGACTTCATGATGAAGACTTCATACTGGGACTAAGAGAAGGGTCAGCTTTGCTATTTTCTTATTTGCTTATTGTTCACATTCATTTTGTCTTTAATTCCTGATATGTTTGCTAAAATATTTTTAAACTTCTTGTCCATTTTGTGAGGGTTAATTTAGTTAAAACCAGATAATGTAATCCATAAATTCACTTAATCCACAAGTAAACTAATTCATTATGAAACTCCGGAAGTGAATGAATAAAAGAACGAATCATTTTCAACCCATATTGTAGATTTCCCACTCTTCCCTCAGAATATTTCACATGCATTAAGTGACATGTGAGCATATGACAACCAGTAACCATCTGAATATTAAATTTTAATAATTTTTAGATGACGATAAATGTGTATAGAAGTTCTAACATTTTCTTCTTGCATTCCAGTGGGCCATCTTACACATCCCCTTGGGTACACACCCTACTTTGAAGACCAACTATTAGAGACAATAAAACAATACTGTTTAAGTATCATTGACCTTGGTCTGTTAGAAATGCAGGTATTCCTTTTATGTAAACGCATCGTATATAATTTCTTAGGGAACTGTTAGTTTTATATAAGTAGGAGCTTAAGGAATTTTCAAAAAAAATACGGATTTTTTTTTGAGTTCCAGATTCTGTCCTTTTCTCAAGTCCCTCCCTCGCCTGTTGAGAAGGCAAACAGTATAATACCCATTATACCTATGAAGTCATGCCAAACATTTCCATATTACCATGTTGAAAAAAATAAGCAAGAAAAATAGACAAAAAAATGTACTTCAGTCAGCACTCAGAGCCCATCAGTTCTCTCCCTAAACATAGATAGCATTTTTTAATCATGAATCCTTTGGAATTGTCATAGATCATTATATTGATTAGGGTAGCTAAGTCTTCCACAGGTGATCATCTTTACAATTTTGATGTTTTTGTGTACAATGTTTTCCTGGTTCTGTTCATTTCACTTTGCATCAGTTCATGTAAGTCTTCACAGGTTTTTCTGAAATTAAGGAATTTTTAAGCTGGAGAATACAATGCAAGACGGTATCGTGTCAAAATGTGTAATAGAAGTCCCGTCCTTTTTTTTTTTTTTTGACATTGAAAATTTGACGTAAATCAATATATCCAGATTGAGTTTGGCAAAGAGTATGGATAACTTTGAGAGAGATTCCATTAGGAACAGGGTTAGAAAGGACTGATGCTGTGGTGAAGATGATGCATTATGTATTGATATGCTAAGACCATCTCTAATATTCTTAATAATTTTAAAGTTATAAGTGAAGCACTTCATTCTAACGGAAGGATAGGAGAGGCCCCTATGAAAACTAGTATATTCGGCAAAAGGATCTCGATCTGGAATTCTTAATCTTTTTTGTATCCCTTTTGCAGTCTGATAAAGTCTGTGGACCCCTTCTCAGAATAATGTTTGTTGCCTACACTCATATTTGAAGGCCATTCTAAAATTTCAGTTAGAGGTTAGTAAAAATAAAGATGTAATTTTTTTCCCCATCCAGTTTCTGAAATCTATCCATAGATCTCTTAAGAACTCCTAGATTAACCAGAAATTCAGACAGGTTGGAGCTAGGTTAAAAGGTAGTACTTACTACCTAAGAGAAGTGTTTGGTTCCTATAACAAGTGGTGGTCCTTAGAACAAACAGGTTGGCTCCTCAAAGTACAGCCAGTGATTTATTTTTCATACATTAATTCCTCAAGGATAAGGGAACATATGTAATATGTATTACACATGTAATATATGTATTAGACATATGTAATATGATATGTATATAATGATACATGTATAATCTTTAAGATATTTATAAAAATTGATTTATTTTTTAAAAAATCATTTAAAACAAAGGTCCAATTGCAATGAAAGGTTCCATTATTCCTCATCTACCAAGACGTCATTTTAGTTGTTATGGTCAACTTCCGATGCCCTTCTCCTTGAATTTGTTAAATCAAGAATCAACCTCTCAGTTTTCTACTGGATCTACTTCATGTGCATTTCCTACAGAAACAGGTGTAGTAATAGTGGCTATTCCTACCTATTCAAATGGAGAAAACATTTCTCAAGAAATTATCTATGATATTGAATAAATGATGCATGTATTCAAAATAATTTTGATTACAGATCACTGGGATTGTAATCATTTTCCTGGTCTCTTCCATGTCACTGATTTCTACTCTATGTCACTAAATATTGTGCAAGAAAAATCCTTCATTGGTAATTGTTATATTATGATTAGAACATAGAATAGTTGAAAATCTGTTGATAAAAGTGAATATGAGGAAGTGAAACAGTGATGTTGTACAACTTTTTTATTACTCTATTCAGCCTTAGTTATGTTGACTTAGCTTTCGCTTTTCAAAAGAATCAAACCTTGCAAACCACTCTGCTCTGCATATTTAAAACTGCATTTCTACTTAAAATAGTTTTTTATAGAACTTTTAAGTTTAAAGTACTGTTACACTTCTTCAAATGGGGGAAAGAACTACTTTCTCTAAATCAGTTTCTTTACACTGTTTAAATAAACCACACATTAACCAAGCCTTTTTTTTTTTTTTTTTTTGGTTCTGGCGTTACTGTTTTTAAAAAGTTGCAGCAAAAGTGGTTTTCTTCCTAAGAGCCTTACATGTTTCCTTTCTTGCCAACATTAGCATTTTCTCTTTTTCTTTTATGCATAAAGGTCCCCGAAAATCTTCTTTTCTTCAGTCTGAATCTCTTCTGATAAAAATGCGATCAGTGGCAAGTGATGAGCTCAATATGATGATGCAACGGAGAATGAGCCAAGAAAATCCCATTCGGGCCTCTGAAACGGAGCTCACCCAGAGACTGCAGAGGCTTACTGTGTTGGCAGTTAACAGGCTCATTTATCAAGGTATCTGCACAATATAACAATCAAGAGTGATTCGGTACAGTTTTAGATGTTTATACAGTGTAGCTATTTTAGTTTCTTTTTTCTAAACTAGTAACAGAACAGCCAGATTTAAGGTACATCTTTTTGTGCTCCCATCACTGGCAGAATTTATGTATTCAGCAAGCACCTACTATCTACCACACACTATGCTAAGGCAATAGGGATTCAAAGACAAAAATAAACATTCTCCTGGGGACAATATTACCTTAGATGAATAATGATGCTGATAACAATGTGCTATTTCTTATGTACATAAGATATACCAAACACAACGAAATTTATTAAGCCACTGCTCTTTATTTTATTAATTTGTTAAATATCTGTGTGTCAGACTTAAAGATTAAAGGCCTTAAACTCAAGTTGTTTGTAGTATTGGGGAATCAAACTCCAGTATATGCCACCTTTTCTTTTTATTTTTTTATTATTTAATATATTTAGTTTTCAGTGTCGATTTTCACAGGAGTTTGAATTACAAATTTTCTCCCCATTTCTACCCTCCTCCCCACTCCAAGATGGCATATATTTTGGTTGTCCTGTTCCCCAGTCAGCCCTCTCTTCTGTCACCCCACTCCCCTCCCATCCCCTTTTCCCTTTCTTTCTTGTAGGGCAAGATAAATTTCTGTGCCCCATTGCCTGTGTATCTTATTTTCTAGTTGCATACAAAAACTGTTTTGTTTTTGTTTTTAAACATCTATTTTTTTAAAACTTTGAGCTCCAAATTCTCTCCCCCCACCTCCCTTCCCACCCACCCACCCTAAGAAGTCAAGCAATTCAACATGGGCCACATGGGTATCATTATGTATAACCCTTCCACAACACTCATGTTGTGAAAGACTAACTATATTTTGCTTCTTCCTAACCTATCCCCCTTAACTGAATTTTCTCCCTTGACCCTGTCCCTTTTCAAAAGTGTTTGTTTTTGATTACCTCCACCCCCATCTGCCCTCCCTTCTATCATCCCCCCTTTTTTTATCTTCTTCCTCCTTTCCTGTGTGGTAAGATACCCAATTGAGTATGCA
>CM053626.1:221352976-221405313 GCA_028646595.1 Phalanger gymnotis | reverse complement strand
TCAGATTTTCTATTCAGCTCTGGTCTTTTCATTGAGAAAGCTTGAAAGTTCTCTATTTTATTGAAAGCCCATGTTTTGTCTTGGAGCATTATACTCACTTTTGCTAGGTAGGTGGTTTTTGGTTTTAATCCTAGCTCCTTTGACCTCCAGAGTATCCTATTCCAAGCCCTTCGATCCCTTAATGTAGAAGCTGCTAGATCTTGTGTTATTCTGATTGTGTTTCCACAGTATTCAAATTGTTTCTTTCTGGCGGCTTGCATTATTTTCTCCTTGACCTGGAAACTCTGGAATTTGGTTACAATATTCCTAGGAGTTTTCTTTTTGGGATCTTTTTCAGGAGGTGATCATTGGATTCTTTCAATTTCTATTTTACCCTCTGGTTCTAGAATATCAGGGCAGTTTTCCTTGAGAATTTCTTGAAAGATGATGTATAGGCTCTTTTTTTGGTCATAGCTTTCAGGTAGTCCAGTGATTTTTAAATTATCCCTCCTGGATCTATTCTCCAGGTCAGTGGTTTTTCCAATGAGATATTAGACATTTTCTTCCATTTTTTCATTCCTTTGGTTCTGTTTTATAATATCTTGATTTCTCATAAAGTCATTAGATTCCACTTGCTCCAGTCTAATTTTTAAGGTAGTATTTTCTTCAGTGGTCAAAAGTCCAAAAGGACCTCCTTTTCTATTTGGCTAATTCTGCCTTTCAAGGCATTCTTCTACTCATTGGCTTTTTGGAGCTCTTTTGACATTTGGGTTTGTCTGTTCTTTAAGGTGTTATTTTCTTCAGTATTTTTTGGGTCTCCTTTAGCAAGTTGTTGACTTGTTTTTCATGGTTTTCTTGCATCATTCTCATTTCTCTTTCCAATTTTTCCTCTACTTCTCTTACTTGCTTTTCCAAATCCATTTTGAACTCTTCCATGGCCTGAGACCAATTCATATTTTTCTTGGAGGCTCTTTGTAGTCTCTTTGATGTAGTCTCTTTGACTTTGTTGACTTCTTCTGACTGTGTGTTTAGATCTTCTTGGTCACCAAAAAAGGAATCTAGAGTTTGAGTTTGAGTCTGCATTTGAGTCTGAGTTCATTTTTGCTACCTGTTCATGTTCCCGGCCAACTACTTAACCCTTGAGTTTTTTGTCAGGATGTGACTGCTTGTAGAGTATAGAGTACTTTGTCCCAAGCTTTAGGGTCCAAGAACTGCTATTTTCAGAGTTACTTCTACTCCACCATCACCCCAGGCTCTGTCACCACAGCAGTCTTCCTCCCCCAAGAACCGCCAACCAGGATCGCAATACAGATCCAAGCCGGACACAGCAAGAGAATCTGCATTTGTGCCCACAAAGTGCTCCTTGCCCTTACGCTCTGAGCTGCTGCTAGATTCCTCCCACTGTGTGAGCCAGGGACTTGGGAGGCAGCTGATGTGGTAGGACTGGAAGCAGCCTCAGGAGTTTCCTGCTGCTGCCACCACCACCACTGCACCACCTCTGCTACCCCCAGGGCTGGTGATAGGACTGCTCTGAACTGTATTCTGCAGTTTTCCCCTAACCTGCTCTTTGGCGTTTTTGGGTTGAGAAGTCTAGTAACTGCCATAGCTCACTGATTCATGGCCCCAAGGCCTGTTCCGGCTGGCTGACTCTGGGTCTGGGCTGTCCTGGCGCGGCCCACACTGGGCTGCGCTCCGCTCCCAGCACCATGGCATAGACCCTTCCCAGCGACCATCAAGGCTCTCCTGGGCTGGAGACCTGTTTGTTTCCCTGTGCTATTTCATGGGTTCCGCAGCTCTAGAATTTGTTCAGAGACATTTTTTACAGGTGTTTGCAGGGATTTGGGGGAGAGCTTAAGCAAGTCCCTGCTTTCCAGCTGCCATCTTCTATGCCTTTTATTTTTAATGAAATTAAAGCTAATAAAAGAACAGGAGAATGATTCCCCTTTAGAATTCCTGACCAACTTACAACTTTTACAACTTTCCTTGTGTATTATAAGCTTTAGAAAGAAAATATTTTCTGGATTTTTAAGAGAACTTATATCCTTACCATAGGGGAAAAATTAATTAGAACCTAATAAAATTTTAAAGCAAAAAGTTAAGTCTTTACTGCACCAAGAGATGCATATTTTATTATGTTTTTTGTGTATCGTTACATTTTTGTACTTTGTAATCCAGTTCAAGAAACATTAAGTGCCTATTTTTTCTTTTCTTCCTATCCCTTCCTTTTGCAGCATGGAGCCAAGTTAGTCCTTTATTTAAATGAGTTTTTGCATAATCACCAAGAAGAATTGACTGAAGAAGAACTAGCCACAGCAAGATTATTCATGAATATTTTAAAATTATGTGGTCATAAATGCACTCTTCCCAGTCTACCAACAAAATCAGACTTCCTAAAAGTAATTAGAGAGGTGAGTCAATATAAATATCATATTTATAATTTAAATAGATTTAATAATAGATATATAGATATCTGCATATAAAGCTATCTGTATATAATAACACAATTCAGTAGATTTTAAAAATCTGTCACAAGGAATTTCATCAAATAATAAAAAATAAAATAACATTTCCTTATGCTACATAAAAATGTTATTCACTTCATCCCAGTGTTACTTTTCATAAATGCTTCTTTGCTTCAAAAAATAAGAAAAAGAATTTAATTTTCAGTCATTCTTTATGTGATCATTTTTTAAAAGATATACTTTTGCTTTGATGGAAAGCAGACTTTGAAACATTAACTTTTTTTTCATCTTACTTAGAGTTTTCAGCATTCATCTCCATAAGATTTTGAGTTCTAAATTTTCTCCCATTCCCCAAGATGGCATGCAGTCCAATATAGGCTAACATATATATGTTCATAGTAAACATTTTCACATTAGTCATGTTGTAAAGAAGAATTAGAACCAATGGGAGAACCACAAGAAAGAAGAAACAAAAAAAGAGAAAGAGAGAGCAAAGAGTAAAAGCATTAACTTTCAACTCAGGCCTCATATAGCAGAGCAAAAATAATATAAGCACCTGTGTAGAATCTAATAAAAAAATTTTCCTAGTTTCTCAAAGGGAAAAAAGCTTACCTTTTTCCTGTAATAGAAGCCTGGTTTCCCTTAACTCACACCTTCATGGCATTTGTGTCCAAACAAATTGCTGTGTGATGTCAGTAGTGTTAAAGGGGTGAATAAATATGGATCCCATGTTCTAGTTTCCAAAGAAATATTGTTTTTCCTTGTTTAACCTTTATTTCATGTTCAACTATTAGAGTCTTATTGATAGCTAAATAAATCTTTTTTAGATCTTTGTTAGAAAATTATTATTCAAAATCTTTGTTAGAAAATTATTATTCAAAAAAATTTTTTTAGGAGTTAAGGAAGTATGAGATTGAGGAATCTGTGAATAAAGCTGCCTGGCAAAAAACAGTCAATAATAATCAACAAAGGTAAGCTACTTCATTTTTTAAAAAAGTTTTATCTTTGAGAGATTTGCGTACTCAGTATGCATTTTTGGCAACTGACATGTCTTACAGTTCTTGTATGGAGTGGGTCTGACCCTGTGATTTCATTGGTATTAGGGAGCTCCCAGGTAAGGAAACTTTCTGCCAGTGCAGGTTGACTACTTCTCTGCAATTTCTATAGTCTTAGAGAGTTGCTTAGAGCATTGAGAGGTTAAATGGCTTGCCCTTCAGCATCCATAGCCCGTGTGTGAAAGAGGCAGGCCTTAAGCTCTCTAAGCCACCATGCCAGGCTGCCTGCATATGCCCCTAATCATACAAACAGAATACATTTCAGGTATCAGGCAGAAAGTGAATGTTTATTTAATTTGTATGTGCATTTATAGATGTGTGTACTTAGGAATATGTATAAGAGCCAAGATTATGTGAATGAATGACAAAATATTAAGTATTCACTGCAGGCAAAGCACTGTGCTAAGTAAGCACTGGGGACAATAATAGAAAAGTCAGGTTCTGCTCTCACAGAGCTCACATTCTGATGAGGTTGACATCCCATGAAATGTTTCAGTGGCAAATCAAATGGGAAACGTCCTCTGGTCCTTAAAGTATATCGGCAAAACCTATGATAATGCTTCCTCTTTAATGTCGTTTTCACTGACGCTGTCATAGTAGTTTCTGGTGTTGAACATTTGATGGTGCCAAAGGCTTCGTGGCAAGAACTTTGTTTTCTGGGTCTTCAGTAGCTGTGGTTACTGCAGGAGCAGTTGCTAAGCCGCAGCTTCCCAGTTCGAGAACTTTGGGCACTGGACTGGAAGGGTTGCTGTTCCCAAGGCTTTTGGGTTCAGGTCTTGTCTCCACTGATGTCCAAGGGGAGATGGTGGGCAGGCAAGGTGATGCTAGTAGTTTGACCTGGCCAGCATGTGCTGCCTCTTACCTCTTCCTTAGCGTATCCCGTTTCTTCAGCCACATAACTTGCCCAGCCTCTGAGTGGCAGCTTTTCTCGATAGTAGTTGCTTCCCCAGATGATGTCTGTAAAGCCTGGGCTGGTAGAAGCAGCACCAGTGGTCTTTTGCGGGGGTGGAGTGGACTTGAATTAGCGAGACTCCTGTTGGTGACAGCTGGACAGCAGTTGCTGCTGATAGTGGTAAGACAGATAGACCCCTTCTCCACAGTCATTTCTTCCTTCGTTGGTGGCTATGGAGACTGTGCTTAAAACAGGTCTGGTGCTTTGAGAGTCCTTCTGTTTCCAAGGCTCTTGGATTCAGAAATTCATGCTGCAAATAATATTGCCATTAGGAAATCTCAAAAATGTAAAATTGTCAAGTTCAGTATAACTTGTTGCAAATTTTAGATAATTTACAATTGCATTTGTCTAAGTGTATTTTTTACATGTTTCTGTTGATTTAGTCTCTTTCAGCGCCTAGATATGAAATCAAAGGATATTTCTAAAATAGCTGCAGATATCACCCAGGCAGTGTCACTTTCTCAGGGAATTGAAAGAAAGAAAGTGATTCAGCATATCAGGGGAATGTATAAAGTAGACTTGAGTTCCAGTAGACGCTGGCAAGAACTTGTTCAACAGCTTACACATGACAGGTAAGCAAAAATATGATGGTTATTCTTGGCAAATGTCTACATTTTTAACATTCTTAAATATATACAGAGGTGACAACAATATTTTACATCTTTACCATATAAATATTTTATGTTTAAAATGTTTTATTTTTATTTTTTCTAAAAATCTATGTATGAGGATGTCAATTAAATTGACTTATTTTACAAAATTGATATGATAGGCACCATGGAAAAATTTTTACTTGCAAAGAAGATCCTTTGGAAAGCCAAATTAATTCTGTCATAGCCAGTAAATTTTACACATGTAGTATATCACATTAAGTATTGTCTTTAAACAAATCAGGTCGATCAGTGAGAATTCGTCCAGCGATCAGAAAGGCATGACCTATGCAGTCTTATCTTGCCAATTTCCTTGCAATCACCTGACACAGCCTATTTCAGAAGCAGTGGTTCTATCTCATCTTTAGTTAAGCTATGGATACTCTGTGGCTTGGTGCCATTTTTATGTGTTTGAGAAAATATTTTATTGGAGAAAGTTAATGCCACTTTTATCATTATTCTTTTTGAGAAGGAAAGGTAGGTAGAATCATTGTCATTTTTCAAATGGTAAAATAAGATCTAGGAAGTTTTAAGATTAAACATGAAGTCAGCATTATAAGTGAAATCTGAACTCAGGTTTTCTGTCATTCCTTTCCATCCTATTTCTCATAAGCCATGTTTTAGTAATGTGCCTTACCTCATGCATTAAAAAATACTTAGATTATGTGTTTATTATAAATTGCTATTATCAAGTAACATCATACTAATTTTGTAATAGTTATTTATGGATTGTACTACTATTAATATTCTCGTTATATTCATTTGTAGAGCACTCTGGTATGACCCCATGTCTTATCCAACTTCTTGGCAGTTGGATCCAACAGAAGGTCCAAATAGAGAGAGACGCCGTTTACAGAGGTGTTATTTAACAATTCCAAATAAATACCTTCTTAAAGATAGGCAAAAATCAGCAGGTAATATTGGTTTCTTTCATATTTGTCTTTATATAACCAATGCAGTAGACATAAAAATAATATATGTTTTACTTTTTTTCCCAACAGAAGTCATTAAACCTCCCCTTTCTTACTTATTTGAAGATAAAACACATTCTTCTTTCTCTTCTACTGTAAAAGATAAAGCAGCAAGTGAATCTATAAGGTAAAACTTATAAATATAACAGGTGTATTTGCTTTTTTCCTAAATTTGATGCTATAGGAATTGTCTAACATTCTAATAACTGCAGCATATATACTGTATCTATTAAAGTAGTATTTTTATGAAAGATTATTATGTCACTTTCATGTATATCCATGTGAAATGTTTCATACTGTCTAATCCAATGAAACCAGAGGTAGGAAATGAATGTGTTTCATAGTGAGGCTTGTTGGACAGTGGAAATATGGCAGTATAAATAGTGAAGATGCATGCTTTCTTCTTAGCTTTTTGTTCTTGGAATATGCAGGAATGTTGTGACATTGTTAGAAAAGTAGTGTGGTGTTATCCAAACAAGTTCTCTCCTGGTTATTTCAGCTTACTTGTTTAGGGAATGCAAAATAAAAGATTGCCTCTGCACAAGAAGGAATTGAGGCCAGGAGTGGAAATTATGTTTGTGTATAAAGATGCAGAGGGGGGAAAAAAAAACAACGAATTTGTATTAAAAAGATGAATCTTAAGGAAAAACAACAGGATCTGTAGTGACTTGTATGGGAAAAGAAAATACAAATGAATTTGTCCATCATTTGAGATATTTAAAAATGAATCTGCCTGTGAAATAAGCAAAAAGCAGAAATATTGTAAAATTAGAAGTTTAATCAGAAGAGATAACTCCTGCATGCCTATGTTCGCCAAAGTCACGAAAGCTCTTTTACTTGGCAAATCTAATAGCCCTTTCTCAATCCTTATCCTTCCTGACCCACCTGCAGCATTTAGTACTGTTGATCATCTTCCCTTTCTTAGATACTTCCTCCTCTTTGAGTTTTCATGACCCTGTTTCTTCCCTGGTGTTCTGCCTGTCTGTCCAACTACACATTCTTGGTCTCCTTCACTGGTTCTTTTTTCATGTCATGCCAGCTAACCACAGGTGTCACCCATGGCTCTGTCTTCGGCTGCCTTATAATTTCACTGTATACTTTCTCACTGGTGATTCCTCAGTTCTCATGGGTTCGTAAAGAATCTCTGTGCAGGTAATTCTCAGATCTATCCATCTGGCCCTAGCATCTCCCCTAAGCTACTCTCACACGTCACCAACAGCCTCTTAGACATCTTACACATGTTTCATGGACATGCCAAATTCTAAATGTCCAAAACAGAACTCACTGTCTTTCCCTTAAATCCTTTCCCCTTCTGAACTTCCCTATTCCTTGGAGGGTATCACCGTCCTCCCAGTCCCCCAGGCTCTCAACCTAGGTGTCATCTCTGACTCCTCACTCTCTTTCACCATACATATCCAATCTATTGCCATATCTTACTGTTTCTGTCTTCACATCTCTTCTGTTTCCTTCTTTCCACTCATCCATAATCAGGCTCCTCTACTTTGTCTCTCAACTTCAAGTTCCTCCCCACTTCAGTCCACAGTCCCCTCATTTGTGAAGGTAATTCATTTAACACGTAAGGTTGACCATATGTTACCTGCAAGATCAAATATCAAGGCCTCTTTTTGGCATTTAAAAGTCTTCATAACCTGGCCGCATCTGCCCTTTCCAGCCTTATTCTTGACTCCCCTACGCTGGCCTACAGGTAGTTCCTTGAACATGACACTCCATCTCCTGTCACCTTTCATTTGCATTGAGTGTCTTTTATTCCTGGTATTCTCTTCTCTCTCACCTTCCACTTCTTGGTTTCCTTCAAGACTCACTAAGGTGCCACTCTTTGCAGGAGGCCTTTCCTGGTGTCCCCAGCTGCTAATGCCTTCCCATTTCAAACTGTGTTCCATCTATTTTGTCTGTGTCCTATATATAATTAATTATTTACATGTTGTCTCCCCCAGTAAAATGTACACTTGAGGACAGGAACTATTTTTTGCCCTTCTTTGTATCTCTGCTGCTAGTACAATGTCTGCCAAGTAGTAATTGCTTAATAAATGCTTGTCAAATGATTGACTAGTGAATTAAAATAGGCCAAAAGATTTTAGCTAGCTAGAGGCTTATTTTTTTTAATTATTTGTTGCAGACTATAAGAAACAGAGTCAAGTCATTACGTTAATCAAACGTTCATGCAACTGAATACAATACTGTATAAGTAGAATTTGTTTCAGTAAGAGTTCCTTTTTTGTTAGTATGACAGATAAGCCAACTTAAATTCAGTGAGGTTATCTAAATATCCATCTAGCTGTTTATAATTCATTTACATAAAAAATTAAAAGACTAAATAGATTTTTTCGGAAAATGAAAATTATAAAATATAGGAAAGCTTTTTAAATTACTGAAGTTGTGTTTATAGTTAAAAAAAAAAAGATTGTGGGGATTATTAGCCTTTCCATTTCACTGTTTTTTTACCTCCAAATGTTGAAAAAATTTTTCCGTGGTCATTTAGACTAAATTTTGATAAGATATTCTCTGCAATTGAAGTCTATCTACTACTTTGCTGAAATCTATAGCCAGATTGGAGAGTACGAGGGACAAAATACACAGTAAAATGGGTCAGAACATTAAATCATAATTTTTTTTTCACTGTTTTGACAGAGTGAATCGAAGATGTATCAGTGTTGCACCATCTAGAGAGACAGCCGGTGAACTATTATTAGGTAAATCAGAATTTTAAAGAGCGTAGCACTCATGCTCATCTCCTCCTTCTTATCTGAAAACATTCTGACATTAAATTTGTATTGTATGTCTAAAAATTATTCCAATTAAATCAAATTCCTCCAAGTTGACATCCATCATTATGCCTTTAAAATCATAGTAGTAACACTGTGGAACTTTAAGTTCTGTGGTCATGGTTTTCTGCACACATGGTAGGTATATACTTCAATTTTTAGTCATCCCATTATTGCATTCTAAATTAGATCTTGAATGGCAAATATTAATTGTTTTTACCCACTTTATTCAGATATACTTTTACAAAAACAAAAGCCTGCATTATGTGATTTCTCCTCCATAATTCATGTCACATTTGTGTATTAGGCTTCTGAAATTATCAGCATGTCAGTATCCTTCTATGTTATCTGGACATTTACATTTCCCTGTTCAGTAAGGGAATTAATTTCTTCACTAACACCTCTTCAAAATGTCAAGAAATAGGAAAGCATTATTTGACCTTGGTACTCATAAGAATGCAGAGGGGCTGCTGCCTTCCTTATGGTCCCTAGTCTTGAGGTTATTATCATTTTGCCTATAGGCTTTCCAAGAACTCACAGATTATACAATATATAAGGTCTAATAGTCTGTTGCTTTCCCTTAAGTTAGTCACCTCTATGCTTTATAGTTAATCTGGATCTCAAGAAGAACCAATGTATGTTTGGGAGAATCCAACAAAATTTCCTAGAATGTGGAAAATTTTGTAGTAGGAAATATGTCTTAAAAGAAATAATTGAGCTTGTGGGTCTATTTTGGCAGTGTTATAGTCAAATCTTGAAAGTCAAATACCTTGGAATCAGCAAGGTGCTTAATTGGGGGGAATGGATAGAGTGCTAAATTTGAGGTAAAGATTACCTGGGTTCATATAATGCCTCTACCTCTCAGTAATTTTGTGACCGTGGTCAAATCACTTGTGGCCTCAACATCTTTATCTGTAAAATGGCATTAGTAATGCCTCTAGTACCAATTTCACAAGGTTATTTTGAGGCTTAAATGAAATAAGTACCTTGCAAACCTTAAAGTGCTCCATAAATAACATATGATAAATAAAAAACAGCTCTTATTATTCATTTTTGGTAGAAAACTCCATGTTCCAATTAATTGGTCATTTAGGTAATTGATGTGTAACACCATTATCCACATTTGCTAGTAATCTTGCTGTAATAAATTCAAATTTAGGGATAAAGCAAATGCTTCCTTTGTTAACCTGTATCAAATGGCTTTCTGCAGGTAAATGTGGAATGTATTTTGTGGAAGACAATGCTTCTGATACAGCTGAAAGTTCGGTGAGTACAGGTTCAGTTTGCAGAAGAAGAAGCTTGGCTACATGTTGTTTGTCCTGCACTGTTCCCATTCTCTGTGCACACCACCCTATGATCAGTCTGCAGCAACTCTGTCTCACCGAAGCATTCTGAATTTTCCTGCCTCCACACCTTTAACAACACTATTTCCTATGCATAGAATGTCTCCCCTTCTCCAACTTCTGAATTCATATTAACTCTTTAAAAGTTCAACTCAAATTCCATGATTTCCCAAAATTCCTCCCCTCACACTTAGCCTGTCAGTAACAGTTTTACCCCTTAGGACTCAGAACATTTGTTATGCGCTTCTCTAATGCACTTAAGGAACATTATTGTTATTTTCCTGGCTCTCATATTAATAAATATTTGCTGAATTGTTGTTGAAGAGACTGAAGTCCCAGGATTTTATATTATATGTCTTCTATTTTCAGAATGCTGTGTACTCAAATCATCCCTTTGAAAATAATCTCCAGAAAAATACTCCCTTTTGTAACTTCTGAGTATTTGTTATAGTTCATCCTAAAGCTGCCTTCTTGCACTTTCAGTATGTTCTTCCTCATCATTGTTAATAAAAGCGCTGCTAGCTCCCCCATTCAGTTCGCCACTTATCAATGTTGTCTTTCAAAAGAAGAGAGCCCAAAACAGATTTGTGATGATTTCAGTAAAAACTCTAATTGTCACAATGTTTCATAGGTTGATAACTTGCTTTTACAGAGGTGTATAGTCATAATTTTCCTTAATTCAGACAAACCGAAGTTATGCTATTACCTCAAGTCATTTGTAGGATGTGATTATGAGTATGTAATGACTTCAAAGGAATTCATGAGAGAAATCAAGAAACTTGCTTACAAACAAATTATGTGAATGATTCTAACATGAATAATTTGAAGGAGAGTGATTCATTTTATTTTAAATAAATCAAAGAAATTCAATAGGAAGTCTTTTCTAACATGCACCAATTAGCACCAAATTGTCCCTAAATGTAAACAAAGTAAAATATTTTTAAAAATCTGTTGCTTTTTATTAGCCAAGACAATTGCTAAGTGTCTGAGAACAGATTTGACCTTAGGTCTTCCAGACTCCTATCCACTGTGCCACCTTACTGTCTGGAGAAAAGATGACTCAGTGGAGCCTGGCTGTCATCTTGTCTGTAATGTTGAAAAGGAATTTGAATTTTTTTTTTTGCTTGGCCCCAGCGGTAGAAGCTAGTGGTGATGCATAAAGGTAGCAGCAAGGTTAGATAAAAACCTTTAACATTGCTGCCACCTCAAGCTACTGTTCTTACCTCTCTCTCCTTCCTTTCACCACCAGAGTTTTAATGTAGTCTCTATATATATATATATATATATATTCTGTTTCTTTGCTACTTTTCCATTATTTATAAATCTAGTTTCTAGCCCAGCAACTTGATTAAAACTAGTTTGTATATGTTTGTTTGTTTTTAAAATATATGTGTATTTACTATCAAAAATAGCAAAAGCTAAGTGGCACAGCAGATAGTGTGCTGTGCTGGGCCTGGAATCAGGAAGACCTGAGTTCAAATCAGGACTCAGACACTAGCTGTGTGACCATAGGCAAGTAATTTAACCTCTGTTTGCCTCAGTTTCCCCATCGTAATATGGGGATATTAATAGCACCTCCTCTTAGGGTGTGAGGCTCAAATGAGATAATAATTATAAAGTGGTTAGTACAGTGTCTGACACACAGTAAGTGCTATATAAATGTCAGCTATCATTAAAAACACTTTCAAAAATTGACTTCGTGTTTTATATGAAGCATTACCCAAACAGGGGTCGTATTTTTAAACTTTTCGTTGAAGCTAATTTCTCATAAAACCTCTTAGTGTGTAGTCTATTTAAAATAGTAAAATTTATGACCTCTCTTTTAGGCTAGTATAGGAAGGGCCCAACCAGCAGTTCAATAACTTATTGGAACCTCTGATGTTTTTACTTTGACTGCTTTATTTTACTGCCAAATCCAGTTGGATTTTGCTTTCAGTTTCTTTTATTTCCTCCTTGAAACACAGGATGCTACTATCTCTTCCTTTTTAAAATACCTTCTTTCCTGGATTTCTCTGGCATTGAACTGTCCTAATTCTCTTTCCTCCTCTTTGCTCTTCTTTCTTCTTTATTATCTCTTCTTCCCTAACTTTAGTTATCTCCCAACTCTCTTTCATGGCCCTTTACCCTTCTTACACATTCTTCCTCTTTTCCCATGAGTAGCTATCAATCCTCTCTGTAAATGTCTTTGCTACCCTAGTCTGTCTCCCGAGTTCTAATCTGACATTTCTAACTGCCTGTTGGACAGTTAGATGTCCTGCTGACCCCTCAAGCAAAACTGAATCTTTTATCTTCTTAATTTTCTGGAAACCTCAAAACAAAATGTGACTCCTCCACCTCCTCTTCCCCACACTTCTATTCAGTAACTTATTAATCCTTCCTTTGAAATATCTCTTGTATCTGTCACTTCTTTTCCATTCCCTTTGCTACAACACCAATTCAGGCCCTTATCACATTATGCCTAGACTGTTACTGTAACCCAATTGATTTTCATAAATCTTTCATCTTCATTGTTCTCAAACATCCTGCACTCTACCATGGTGCCACTAAAAACACCGCTAACTGTGTTATTTCCTCGATTAAGAATCTTGAGCAATTTCTTGTTACTCCCATGATGTGTAATCCATACTGTGCAAGTCACGTTCAAAGCTTTACACAGTCTAGTCCCAACATTCCCGTTTCAGACATCCTCTGATCATAGTCTGAGATCTAGGAGAGAACTCTCGAGGCGCTATCTGATGGCCCAGAAAGGTTAACAGACTTGCTCAGTATAATAACACAACTAATAAGTGTCTGAGGTGGGCTTCGTGCCTAGGGTTTCCACTCTGCAAATGCCCTGTCTGCTATAGCCTCAACCTCCCTGGGTTATTATGAGGCTAAAATAAGTTAACACATGTAAAGAGCTTTGTAAACCTTAAACCACTATATTAACATTAGCTGTTATCATCCTGATCATCATCCTACCATGCTGCCTCTGAATAAACCTTGCTTACCATTGGCCCAATAAATACTGTGCTTTCCCAACCTCATGCTTTTGTTTATGCCGTGTTCTCTTCTTCCTGATGATTCAGGTTTGGAAACTGGGTTATAGGAAGATAATACACTGTCAACAGAAATAGGGAAATCTGAAGATGGTATGTTGGGGGGGGTGGAGGGGGAACTTCAAAAGTTTTGTATGTCTTTTGTGCCAAAGATGATTTTTTTTTAAATTTTAATTTATTTCCTTCTATTGAGCATATACACCAAGTAACATGTCTAATGCCTGGTATGGGAAAAAATACAATTAAAATAATATCTGCATTTTATCTTACATATTCCAAAAAGAAAACTGTCTTTCTCTACTTACTTTTTTAGAGTCTTCAGGGAGAAACAGAACCAGCTTCATTTTCTTGGACATATGAAGAAATTAAAGAAGTTCATAAGCGTTGGTGGCAGTTGAGAGACAATGCTGTGGAAATATTTTTAACAAATGGCAGAACTCTGCTGTTAGCTTTTGATAATACCAAGGTAGATTTAGTACTGTGTGTGGGTGTGTGTACACATATGTACGTGTATATACACACATTTATGTAAAGTTTCTATTTATTCAAACATTTTAATGTTCCTTTTAAGAATTATATTTGAAGTAATAAATTTGTGATGTATTTTAACAACCTAATAAGAGCTTAAACATTTGGTTAGATAAAGAATGTAGTATTTTTACATTCCAGAAGTGTCGCGGGCTTTCCCAAAGACATTTGAAAGCTTTGCAAATAATCGTTGTTGTTCAGTCATGTTGAACTCTTAGTGACCCCTGCGCACCATAGCATGCCAAATACTACCCATGGGTTTTCCTGGCAAGGGTACCGGGATGGTTTGCCATTTCCTTCTCCAGAGGCAAACAGAGATTAAGTGACTTGCCCAGGGACATACAACTAACAAGTATCTGAAGTCAGGTTTGGACTCAGGTCTTCCTGACTGCAGATCCAGTGCCCTGTTCATTGAGCCACCTAGCTGCAAAGAATAGAAAAAGCAAAAAAGGCTTTACTTACTCCATGCCTTCCTGAACTGCCTAAATTTGGGACATAAACTTGTTCAAATTTCTTTACAACCTGCCTTCAACTCAGTAGCTAAAAACATCTAAATTCAAGATTATCAATCAGCACATGTAGAAGGTTGATGCAAATTTTGTGATCTTGCTCATTTCTGAGTCTAAAGCCAGGTTTTCTTGGTCTTTTAAAGCCTGCTGTTTTACCATATCCTCCTAAGTAATTATCCAAATGGCTATGGAGCTTTTCTCCTCTTCCTGCTCTTAAAACTTTTACATTCTTAAGTATCCACATGCTTATATGGGATGCTTAACGTTTATTCTTTGTAAAGACCTGGTTTTTTAATTGCTTAATTATATCAAATTTATTATCAGCTACTTAGAGAGGTAAAAACTGAATGGAAACACTTCCAAAAGCCCCTTTTCTGTATTAAAAATAATTTTCAGCATATCAAAATCCTTAGTAATGAAACGTCTATTTTTAAGTCCTTTTGCTTTCATATTTTTCAAATCTGCATTAATTATGACTTTTGTTTGTAAAAAAACAAATTGTTTCTTGAAGTTTGACAGTTAATATTTTCAGATCCCCAATTCCTCTAGATTGTTCTTTACCCTCAAGGAAATACCGTTGCTGCTAACCAATATTGTTTTATGTTTGTAAAAACTACTGTGGAGGTATGAATTTAGTATCTATGGGGGGGGAGGGTTCTTTTATTTGTGTGTGTGATGGGGATGGAAGGGGTGAGGGGGGTTGTAAAGTAGTTCCAATGAATGTGAAAGTGGTAAGCTATTTCTTTGGGAGAATCTACTTAATATTTGGAAACAGCTAAATGGCCCAATGGATAGAGACAAAATGAAGAAACTGAGTAAATTGTCTGGTCTTCTCTGTTATTATTTAATTTATGCTAAAAAGTATAAATTTATAAACTCATTCACCTAGTAATCTCAAAATTCATTTTAAGTAAAAATAATCATATCCTTTCAGTCTTAATGCTATATAACATGAGAATTGAGGGCTTTGCCACTGTTATTCAGAAATATTTAAAAATTAAATATGTTATATAGTAAGATAGCAAGATGAAGTGATCATTGATGTTAAAAATGATAATTCACATTTATATCATGCTTTACAGTTTTCTAAACACTTGCCTTAACTCCCTACTAAGTCTTTATCTTATTGATAAAGAAACTTAGGCTTAGAAAGGTTAAGGGATATGCCCCAAAATTTTTTAAAAGCTAACTTGAATTCATGTTCTGAGCACAGTCTAGTCAGTGATATTTTCAACACTTTTCACAGAACTTTAGAATTTATAGTAATTAAAAGCATTTTTTCACTGGAAACATAAAATTTTTAACCTAGACATACACACTACCTAACAAAACCAGGCTAAAAACTAAAATTTCTCCCCACCTTTTTATTTGTTTGTTTTAGGTTCGTGATGATGTATACCACAATATACTTACAAACAACCTCCCTAATCTTTTGGAATATGGGAACATCTCTGCTTTGACAAACCTATGGTACACAGGACAAATTACTAACTTTGAATATTTGACACACCTAAACAAACATGCTGGCCGATCCTTCAATGACCTTATGCAGTATCCAGTTTTTCCATTCATACTTTCTGACTATATTAGTGAAACACTTGACCTAAATGAGCCTTCTGTATACAGGTGAGTAGCTGTATTTAGGTGGGAGGGAGTTGAGAGGGTTTTAGTACCATTTTTTTAAAAAATTGGCTACAAGTATTTTACCTTCTGTAGTAGAGATCATTTTATCATTTCCTACACAAAACCTGTACTGATCTTGCCTTCCCCATCCATGCTGCCATCATTCTGTTATTGGCACACTGTTTATTGAAATTACTCTTTGTATATATGTTTTTATATGCAAGTATATATATAAGTATATATATAATATATGTGCAAAGTGTTTATGTTATATTTTGTATATATTTTATACTTATATAAATATTTTTATTTGTAACTTACTTTCCATAGCTACCACTTGAGTAGGCAAGAGAATGGAAGAATAGTCATCACAGTTTTCTTATAGCCACTAAGCACACTAAGACTTCTATCTTTGGCCCTGTGCCAGTACTTGCCCAGTCCCTGTTCCCTCTATCCGCTTAGCTGTAACAGAGAGCACTGGATTTGAAATCAAAGTACCTAAGTTGGAACCCCAGCCCCACATGTTGCTACCTGCGTGACATTGTCTCCTACGTCGTAGAAGCCAAATCATTCATTGTATAAATGAGGCTCAAGAGAAGCACCTTGCACAGGGGACACATGACTGCAGTGTATCAGAAGTAGGACTGGATTACCAAGTCCAGCACTGTCCACACTGAGCTGCCTCTGGGTCCCTCAAAAACATCATATGAAATCTTTATACCACAGTGTCCTCATCTTTAAAATAAGGGGTTTGGACCAGCAGAGTTCTCTGAGGTCCCGTTTAGCTCTAAATGCTGTAATTATTTTAATTTTTTATGGTTTTAATTGTGCAGATTTGAACTAAGTATATCTTTTACCCAGATAGTTAGACTATTTGTAAAAGTGAAACGAGTTGATGTTCTTTGATGAGGTAAAGTACTCTACTAGAGTATATCCCTAGTTAAAATAGATTATTAAGAAAGATTAGAAATAGGGTCATGGTAAAAATTTTAAAAATCATTCCCTTCATTCATTTTCTTCTGTTCCACTTCTTCCTCCCAAGTAATGCACACATTTCTCAATCATAGACTTTAGTTTACTTCCCTTCTTCATACACATGTTAAAATGTTATAGAAGCATTATCACAACATAGATACAAATAAACAATTATTTGCTGAGTCCCTATCCTATGCTACATTCTCTAGAATACAAAACTGCTCAAGACTTGGCCTCAAACCGCAAGGAACTAATAATCAGTCTAGCTAGGCTATTGTTGTTGTTTGTCCTTCACTCTCAAAGAGGACCATGACATCAGGAAGGTGATGCCATGACTTATAAGTGAATGCAAAGTCAACCTTACTTTCTCCTCCAGAGCCATCTGGGCCCAGGGCAAGATATAGATCAGGATAACTGGAGATGGCCCCCATATACTGATTTTTAAAGTACTAAATCATACTAAATGTAACTAGAAAATAAATCCACATATGATCAAGTGCTAATTGTGTGGAATAAAAAGTAAAAGCAAAATAAATTAGAAAAGTATAGGCTGAAGTAATCATAGAAGTCTTCACTGCCAAAGGAAATTCTGCAAAAGTCAGAAAGAAGCTTTATCAAAAGATAGCATTAGGGATTTTGACCAAGAGTTGTCAGTAGGCATTAGAATGCCATTTATAAGATGAATATCAATAATTATCAACTCACCTGTATACCAGTTGGGAAACTTCTACATTCATATTTTCTAAAATAATTTTATTTTGAGAAAATTAATTGAGATAATGCATAAATTAGTTATACCTCCAAGAGCCTTCGATACTGTGTCTAAATAATAGACAAGACAAACTTTTCTTTCTTCCAGAGTATTTATTGAAAATTAACTATGCCCAGAGTATTCTGGAAAGTTAATGGATAATTTAAAAGCATTCAAATTATTTTCTCCATTCTTTAAATTATAGAAATTTGTCCAAACCTATAGCTGTGCAGTATAAAGAAAAAGAAGATCGTTATGTGGACACCTACAAGGTGAGCCTTTGGTGTGAAATTATATTACAATTTATAAATGCCTTCCTTCTCTAATTTGAGAAATATAATGTTGTTACAGACTTAAGCGTTTAAATTAATTTTACGTACAGATGTTTTTCTTCTGATTTCACCAGGCTTCTGTAAATATTCTATATTGAATTGAAATATTTAAGTTATCAAAAATATACAATGAAGAAGAGATATTTATTGTGACATCAGTTGAATGTTGTGCAGTTGCTAGACCCAAATATGAGTCACTATAATCTGAAATTCACCAAGGAACACTAGGGAGAAACAGATAATGAACTGCCTTGTTATTTATAGTCCTTAAAATTATGTATTAATATGTAATAATGTAAGTATATATGTGTATGTAATGTAAGCACACGCACAATATGTATGTGTACTGTATATGTATTTTTGTGCGTAAACATAGACACTTCTATCTGATATGTGATTATATAGATATGTGTGTGTTTGCATATGTGTGCCTTATAGTAACCTGAAATGTTATCCTCCATATTTCTGGACACACTTCCTATGTTCAGTCCCAGCCTATTATTGTGACATATTATATGGAGATTTGCCATAGTGAAATTTTAAAATTAGGAAATTAAATATGGTCTCAGAAGAATGATTTTATTAGGAATTGTAAAAAAAAATTTAGGCCAACTTTTACATGTCTCATTGCTGCATCTGTATGTGAATGGCTAAGGCAGTAATGCTCTGTTCACATGTGGCCACCATTTGCATTTTCCAGGCTCAAGCAAAGCCATGGGAGAGGCAGCCCTTTTCAGTTTACAATCTCTCTGCCTACTTTTGTTATTAGAGACAGCTAGAACTATCCATAGGATATGAGAAAAGTGACAGGAATTAAATACTAAGAAAAATGCCATGCCTACAAGGGGATAAAACACTAACAACAAATTTCTATCTATTATTCAAATCACAGTGAGACTGTAACATGTTGCAGATATATAAGAAAACTAGGAAAAGTATGTGTGTGTATATTGTGTGTATTCATATATTATACATATTTCTGAAAATATCTCTCTAATCACATGATACATTATATTAATGATGTAATGTTCCTGTGAGGGTTAACATATTAATACATTACAGATAGCCCTCTAGAAGGTATAAATGTATTACATTGCTTTCTAACACTACTTCAGTTCAGTAAACATTTATTAAGCACCCACTATATCCCAGGCTAAACACTGGGAATACAGTAAGTTTAAAAAGAAAAAGACAGTTCCTGCCCTCAAGGCACTTAAAATCTAATGGGGAAAGACAACACACAAGAGGAAAGTGGAAAGTGCAGGGAAGTGGGGGACACCTGGGAGTACCCAGTACAGGGGCATCTTGCTCTATGCAGTTGAAACCAGTGAAAGTTCAGTTTCTTCCCTCTATAAAGGAAAGCTTTGGGAATAGCAGGAAGAGAAAGGAATGCAGAACAGTTAAGTTTTGAGAGAGAAGAAGAGCTAGAGAAAGGCACTGAACATGGATGTTACTTGGAGATGGGAGCGTGAGACTCTGGGTAGTGTGAGGGGTAATCACCAGGCACCTGGGGAGGGTATGCTGGGAAGAGCTCTGAAAAGGGAGGTGGAAGGGTCACAGTGCACATACACATGTACATACATACACACCTCTCCTACTTTTTTGACCAGAGCCAGCACTCATGCCACATCTTTTGACTTCTTTTGATCTTAGTATTTGGAAGAAGAATATCGCAAAGGGGCTCGAGAAGATGATCCCATGCCTCCTGTCCAACCTTACCACTATGGGTCACATTATTCAAACAGCGGAACGGTGCTTCACTTCTTGGTTAGAATGCCTCCTTTTACAAAAATGTTTTTAGCCTATCAAGGTAATTTTTTTGGTTACAATTTTTAAAAGGTATATATGTTGTAGCAGTGCACATTAATGCAAAATATATTAATATGTTTACTGACCTCCTTCAACATTATGGTGTGCCTCTAGTACCAATATTAAATACTACCTTTTATGATTTTATAATATTTTATCATATTCTCTATTACCTTTCCTATTTATAGAGTGAAGAACTCTAATCTCTTTATTCTTTCAGAATATCTGTCTTATTACTGTAGAAGTTCCTTCCATTTCTACAGATTGTCACATATAGCCTCTTTCACATGTTGTTGATTTTTGTTTACATTTTATCATGAATCCGTCAGAGGGGATCACCACAGTGCACTGGATTCCTTCACTAGATCCTTTAGCGTTCCATAGGTCACAGTATAGAGCGTGAGTGGTCCATATCAGAATCAGAGAATTTCAGCTTTGGAAGGGACCTCGGCAGCCACCTGTATATATTTATCATCTCGTGATGCATATAGTTATATACTGGTTGTTCAACTTCCAGTTCACTCTGTTTCCTCAGTAAGTTTAGTGCCTGGCTCACAGTCTTTCTCTCATCCCCAGCTCCTGCCCTTGTGCTAAGGCGTATCTATTGATGCTGTCAGCATACATGTTGATTTTTCCTCAAATAGCCTAACTTCCCAGTTCCTCAGTTACTCACTTCCTGTGACATACTCTACCGCTCTGCCTCAGCTACGGACAAAGATGGTCATACCCTCAATATAGCCATTAGTCACAAGTGTTCTACATCCATGTTTATGAACTTTGAAATTCTCTTATCTCGGATCATAATTGAATATTGTCATTCCACCTCTCCCTAAATTTTCAACCCCTAAGCTTTTTCTTCATTGTCACTAATCCTCTAATCCCTCTATCCTTCTCAGGCCATCACTCCACTATTGGCTACACTCTCCTCTCCTTTCTTAATCCTTGGAGAATCTCTACACAGGCCTCTCCTTGAGTCCTTTGCCTACTTATACTTTTTACTGATCTTGCCTTGCCAAGTGTCAGTGTTGGAGGCCCCCTACCATCTGCTGCCTTTGCTCCTACTCATTTGCTGCTGAATAAAACTGGAGGAAATCACGAAATTGGGCCAACCAGCTCCACTACAAATTTATCTTACGTAATCTCAACCAGACCCTCGCTGCAACAAAACCATCCTTTGACACTTCCCTAATTTACTTACTAGCCCACTCAGTACAGTGGTCTTTCCAAACCTTTTCAGCCTTCCTCAGACCTCTCCCCCACCTCTCATTTGAGAACCTTGTCTTATAATTCATTGAAAAAAATTTATGCTGTTTTCTGAGAACTCCTTTTTTGCCCCTCCTCATCTTATATCCTTCACGTGTTTTCTACCTCTCTCCTTGTTTCATATAAAGAAATGGCCCTTCTTGCCAAGACAAACCCTCTCTACAAGAACAAGTAATCCCATTCTATCCTGTCTTCTCTATCCTGTTGCTGTATCTATCATCCCTGCTCTCACTAATTTTCAGTCTCCCTGTTGTGGCTTCCCTACCACCTACAAGCATGCATGTCTCCCCCATCCTTAAAAAACTTCCTCTCAGTCCCTTTATCTAGCTGTCATCCTAAATCTTTCCTTCCTGTTATGACTGAACTCTGTGAAAAAAGACATCTTCTATCAGTGCTTCTATTTACTTTCCTCATACTCTATTCTTCTCTGCAGTCCAGCCTCCTCCTCGCCATTCAACTGCAATTGCTCTCTCCAAAGTTACCAGTGATCTCTTAACCCCTAAAGCTAATAACCTTTTCTTAATCATCATCTTTCATGACACTGTTCTCTCCTGATTTTTATCCTATCTGTATGACTGCTTATGAGTCTCCCTTGCTCCATCTTTATCTAGGTCACACCTATTAACTGTGATTGTCCCCAGAGTTCTCCCCTTGGCCCTTTTCTCCTCTCCCTCTCTACTGTTTTACTTGGTAATTTCATCATTTCCTGTGGATTCAGTTATCACCTCTATGATAACTATTCTCAGATCTATTTATCAAGCCCCGAATTCTCCACTGACCTACCCTTGCATCTCCAACCACATCTAGGGTATCTCAATCTGGATGTGCTATAGGCATCTTAAACACAGCATGTCAAAAACAACTCATTTTGTTTGCCTCTAAGATTCCCAATAACTGCCAAGGGTACCATCATCCTTCCAGTTATACAGGTTTCTAACCTAGGTGTCTTCTTCAATTCTTTACTCATTTCAAATCAGTTGACAAGTCCTGCCAGTTCTACCTTGATAACATCTCTTACATAGGCCTACTTCTTTCTTCCGACACTGACACCATTGTGTTATTTACTCTCATTGCCTTATACCTATTCCAGGACTGTCCACTGGTTAGTTTCCATGTCTCAAGTCTCTCCTCAATTCAGTTCAACCACCACTCACTGGTCAAATTGATATTCCTAAAAGGCAACACCTGACCATGTCATCCCCATTCAGTAAACTCCATTGGCTCCCTGTTACCTCCAGGATCAAATGTAAGAATCCTGTTTGACTTTTTCAATCCTTCAGAACCTGACCCCTTCCTATCTTTCCAGTTTTCCTATAGCTCACTCCATGTACTCTGCAATCCAGATTCTATCCTTAACTTTTTTGAAAATTGAGATATTTGTCTGTCTCCAGTCCTGTGGAACCTTTCGCATTCTCCACAGTCTTTCAGATATCACTGACAATATCAGCAGTCACACCTCCCAGATTTCGGCATGCATGGATATATGTAGTTCGTCTGGACAAGTAACAACCTTGAGGACAACAACTTAATATCTTACAATCTCCCTATCTCAGATATGAACTGCTTGTTTGTTGTGCCATTTCTAGTGGAAAGCTTATTCTGTATGGTAGAGAAAGTGGAAGAAAATTAAAAATTGAGCAACTCAGCCTGGTCTCTGTCATCTGTTGCCATCATTGCCTTTATCCTAATTAATGGTCTACCCCTTTTTCGAGACTCTTCTTCAGAATAACAAAAAGAATAAGGCTTTTTGTTATCCTTAGCTATCTTCACTTAGCCTCAATTCATTCTGAATTTGAATATTCCTAACACTGTTCTTAAAATTATTACTATGCTTCTTTTGTTTCCTTTATTCCCCTCATACAAATGTACCTTTTTGGCGGTGCCTATCCCTGTTTTACCTATCTTGTCTTTTTTTTTGAATAAGCTAAACCCATGATTAACAGATAATAGAAACACCTTATTCAAAAGCTCCCACTGTGCCATACCACTTCCTTTTCTGATTTCACAATTTCCTGGACAATATATTCAGTGGCATAAGATGTTGGTCTATACCTGATTTTGGCCAGACTGCTTTCTAGTTTTTCCAACTATTTTTGTCAAATAGTGAGTCCTTGCCCCCATAGCTGAGATGTTTATCAGACACTAGGCTATTGTGCTCATTTGTTTTTGTATATGATATACCTAATCTATTCCTCTGATTAATCTATTTCTTACCCAGTACCAAACTCTTTTGATGATTACAGTTTTTTAGTATAGTTTGAGATCTAGTACCACTGGGTCTGCTTCCTTCCAACTTTTTTTTTCATTTCTCTTGATATTCTTAACCTTTTATTCCTCCAGATGAATTTTGATATTTTTTTCGTAGCTCTATGAAATAATCCTTTGAAGGGACAACTAGGTGACACAGTTAGTAGAGCACTGGCCCTGGAGTCAGGAGGACCTGAGTTCAAATCTGGCCTCAGACACTTGACACACTTACTAGCTGTGTGACCTTGGGCAAGTCACTTAACCCCAATTGCCCTGCCCTCCTCCAAAAAAATTTAAAACCAACAACAACAACAAAAGGAATAATCCTTTGATAGTTTGAGTGGTATGACACTGACTTAGTAAATTAGTACAGGTAGGACTGTAATTTTTATTGTATTGGCCCAATTCTAACCATAAACAATTAACATTTCTCTAGCTATTTAGAATTGTGTTTATGTAAAGATCATTTTGTAGTTGTGTTCATATAATTCTTGTGTATGACTTCATACGTAGACAGACTCCCAACTATTTTATATTTTCTGTAAATTTTGTTGGTAATATACCAAAATACTGATAATTTATGTCATTTTTATTTTGTAGCCTGCAAATTTGCTGATGTTTTTTATTGTTTCAGTTAGGTTTTTAGTTAACTTTCTAGAGTTTTCTTAAGTAAATCATCACATCATATGCAAAAAAATGATAATTTTGTTCCTCTTTGCCTATGATCATTCCCTCACTTTCATGTTATTGTCTTATTACTATAGCTAGCATTTCCAACACTATATTGAAAAGTAATAGACACTCTTACTTTACCCCTGATATTAATGCAAAGATGTCTAGTTTATCTCATTACAGGTAATGCTAGCTCTTGGTTTTAAATAAATACTATTTATCACATTAAGAAAAGCCCTATTTATTCGTATATTTTATAGTACTTTTAGCAGGAATTAATAGTATATGATGTTGTCAAAAGCTTTTTTCTATATCTGTTGATATAACAATATAATTTTTTGTTGTAGTTGTTAATATGGCTAATTATGTTTATGATTTCCCTAATACTGAACTAGTCCAGTGTTCCTAGTGTAAATGAAGTTTAGTCATAGTATGTAGTCTTTGTAATATGTTGCTATAGTCTCATTGGTAATTATTTCACTTAGAATTTTTTTTATCAACATTGATTAGGAATTTTGGTCTTTAGCCCTCTGTTTCTTTTAATCTGGGTGTCTTATATTTGTGTAAATATTAATGAGTTTCATTTAGTTTGTCGATTTCGTTGGCATATAATTAGGCAAAATAGCTTCTCATCATTTCTCTTATTTCTTCGTTGCTTGTGAATTCACCTTTTCATTTTTGGCATTGGTAATTTGGCACTGATAATTCCAAGTCAAAGAAAAAATATTACAAGCAGAAAGAAAGGAAGGTTTTTTTAAAAAAATCAAATTAGCTAATGATTGATTCCCCCCCACACACACATACACAAAAAAAAAAACTTCTAATTTTATGTATTAATTCAATGGAGAATTTTTTTTCCTTTGCTTTCAATTTTGTTAATCCCTTCTTTGATTTTCAGGATTTCTATGCTGTTGTTGACCAGCTGGACTTATAATTATAGATTTAGAGCTGGAGGGAACCTTAAAGGTCATTTAATCCAATTCTCTCTTTTTATAGAGAAGAAAACTCATGCCCAGAGAATCTGAATGGGTTTCCCAGTGTCAAAAACGGTGTGAGTGACCCCATGGGATTCAAACCCAGGTCCTCTGCCTCCAAATCTACTGCTCCTCTACAGCAATGTATACCTTTGAACATGTTTCTTTATTTTTTTATGCTGTCATATTAAAAATCATTGAAAAAAATTATCTTTGTCATTTTATTTATCGAGGAACGATCTCAAAATCTACAAGGTATGATTTTTACTCATGAATGTGAGACACTTTGCTGAAGGAGAAAAGTTGGTATAAGGCTATATTTTGACATACCTACTCAAATGCATTCCTATAATTAAGAGGCAATAAGTAGGATTTTGTGTTCTCTACAACTTTGAATTAGTTGTGTGATAAAGAATATATGGTCTGTTATGGAAAATCATATGGGAAAGCTTATTCCTTTTTTCCATGTTTTTCATCAGATACCCTTAGTATATGTATAAGTCATTTATATAAAGATTTTATACAGACAGGAAAAGTATGTCAGTAGATACTGTTGTGTTTTGTATCTCTTTGTCTTGACTTTAATAACAATGCATGATTTTCCCCACTTTGGGAGGTATTTTCTCCTCATTTCAAATGTCTTGAAAAATGTGCTTTCAAAACCCTGTCTTCTCAGATATGGACTTCATTCCATGTATACTTAGTCTGTTCTAGCTGCTGTCCTAGCTTCATTTTTTAAAAGGAATTTCTGTTTCCTCAGATTCCACATTGGATATGGAGGTGTTTAAGTTGTAGGTGGTCCATTGTCATTGATGATAACAGATTAGTACATAAACACTGGCATAAATTTTTCATTCTTTTTTTCCTACTAATTTCTATAAATGCACTTGGCATAACCTGGCATCTTTCTGTAAACTTTTACCTTTTCTATAGCCCACTGCTTTGTAAGACAATGCTACTCATAATCTTGTACCCTCTTTATTCATAATGTTTTGCAAATTAGTTTATATTCTAAATTGATGTTGCCCCAGTATCTTTCTGCTTGTCAAAGAGAACATTTTTTTTAAGTTTTAACTTAACAGTTATCAAAAAACACAAACATTTCACTTTATAAAGAAGAAAAGAGAATTGAATATGAAACAGCGAACTGTTGTACAGATATTTTTAACATGTATACTTAACAAAGTAGTAACAAAATCATCCTGTTTGTTTCTGTTCCTATCTGAATTTCTCAGTTTGCTTTAGAGTGTTTTTTTAAATCTTATTTATTATCTTTTTTGGCATCTTTATAACTCTTTCCTCTCAATAGAAGTCTCCTGCATTATAACTAATAATTATTAAAGCAAAATAAATCAACACTTTGGCCATGTCTGAAAATATATGTCTCATTCTGAACCTCTACTCCATCATCTCTCTTCCAGGATGCAATAGGCTTACTTAAATATCAGTCGTCAAATGTCATTGGTCACTGTATTCTTCAGAGTTCTGAATTTTTTCAGAGTTGTTTTCCTTTATGTTATTATGGTCACCATGTACATCGTTCTCCTCATTTTTTGTTATTTTACTCTGTATCATTTCATGCAATTCTTGAATTGATGGGCACCCCATTTTGTTTCTAGAGTTCTTTCCTATAATTAAAAAGTGCCGCTATAAATACTTTCATACTTACGGGTCTTTTTCCTCTGTCTTCAGTTTCTTTGAAATTGCATTAGTGAAATCACTGGGTCAAAGAGTATGCACAGCTTAGTAACATTTTTAGTATAATTTCAGATTAGATAACTTTTTTTTATAAGGCTATTTCTTTTTGCTTTTCTGCCAGTTAAACTTCTGAAGGAAATGATCACAAAGTCAATGGCTTTTCCTTTATCCGTTTCCTTTTTTTCCCTTATTTAGTTAGCTTGCCTAAATGATTTTGATTGAAGCTATTATGATATTATGCAGTACCATCTTTATCCTTTTCATTTTTATCCTTTGTCATTTTTATCCTTTTATCTCATCTTGTCTTGATACTAACATTTGCACTAATTATCTGATCATCTGACTGCTCTGAAACAACTGATTCCAAAGCGACTTTCCTAGCATTAATTGTCATTTCTGCCTATTCAAAGGAAATATAATTTTTGTAATATTGTTCAGTGTTTACCATGTCTTACACTCTCCTTGAAGAAAGTATTAAGGGAACACAGGCAAGAATCTTCTTCAAACCAGGCCTTTGGCTTTTCTCATTTCTTAATCCAGAATCAGATTTTCCAGCCTATCTTTTGTTATTTTCCTCTTTACTTCACTTTGAAGTCACCGTGTGTCTGTATATATATCCATGTATTTGTTGACTTTGTTGGAATTTTTAAATTCTTAGTAGAATTTCTTTGCCTTTTCATCCACTGTAACAAATGCTAGTGCATAAGCAAGTTATCCTTAGAGTGGTCTTTTTGCTTATATTTTATCAGGAACATTGCTAAGGAAATCTAAATGATAGTTCTTTTTTGCATTTGGACTCTTGGTGAAACCATCTCTTTTATTTCTTTCTCCAAGAAAGATGGAATTATTTCTTTAGCTGAAAATTCTTTATGTCATCTTTTGATTTGTAACAAAAGTATCCATATTAATCTGGTTCATTTCCTCTAGTTACGTAATAAGTTGTTGGATATTAAACAAAAATCTTAAATTTAAAGTACTGGCAGTTAAATTCATCTTTATGCATAGTCTAAAAATTGATTCTGACTACCCTCTGCCCCTTTCCCATCTCTCTGCCAATACCCCAAGGAAGTGGAATCTACACAGAACAGAAGCCAATCTTAATATTTTCTTTTATTTTGCGAGTTGCCCTCACTAAAGAATTCATCACTCAGTAGTCAACCAACTAGCCTTTATAACACGGTAGAACCTTTCAGGACGTGCCCTTTGTGAATCCAGGATCACCTCTCAGCCACTCTGGCTTTGTCAGAAGAGTGCAAGTCCTGGCAGGTTCTACCATGTTGCAAAAATTTTTAAAGATTTCCAGAATTTTCACTCTATTGGCATAGCCTTTGACAACTCAAGCCCTCCTCTCTAGCACAATGAGGAGTTTTGGAGTAGGAGTTTCTGTTGGCCATGTAGACATGCATCTAGAAGCTGACTTAGAAGTGGTGTAGACTCAGGGGGCTTATAAAATTAAATATACTTAGTAAAATTAAAGATACTTTCTTAGAATAATAATTCTGTGACAGTTCTCCCAGAACTATATTTATAACACTGTAAATATAAAGCAGAATTCAAAACAAAGTGTGTTCATCTTGAAACTCATCCAAGATGAGTTTGAGGGTTAGGGAGGCCAGTATTGTAAAACCAAAAGTGCTTTTGCACATGAACAGCCTCCAAGAACAAGGTTAAAATGAGACACGAGTTTAAAATAGTTTCTAGGCATTCATGTAAACTGCTTGGTTTGACAGAAAATTATATCATTAATTCTTAATTATCCACCAAAATGAGAGAAAAATCATAGAATCTGGGGAGTTGAAAGAAACCTCAGAGGTCATCTAACCTCTCATCCAGGGCAATAATAACATTTATAGCATCCCTGACAAGTTGCAGTTTTCTGACTTCTCGTATACATATAGTGGAAAGAAGAATGGTTATGAAGTCAGAAGACTCATCCTTTTGAAGCTCTAGTACTTAGTACTATGGTATGACTTTGAGCAGGTCACTTTAACCCTCTGAGCCTTAGTAACTTTATCTGTTAAAAAAAATATGGTTAGATTAGATGATTTCTGAGGTCCCTTTCAATTATAAATCACAGTCCTATAAGGTACTTATTACTTCACAGATAGGCAGCCCATTCAATGTTTAAACAGCTCTTATAATTAGAAAATTTATCCTTATTTAAAAAAAAAAGTCTCCCTTTAACTTCCTGTCACTGATTCTAGTTTTACCATTTAGAAGTATTTATAATAAGTTGAGTACCTCTTCCATGTAACAAATAGCCCTGCAGTATATTATAACTTTTATGTCCCGTGTCCAAATATATTTGTTTAAAAGACTTTCGCCTAATAGCTGAGGGAAGAGATGGAAATATTATACTTTTTTTCTTATCAGCTTCATCTGAGTTACAGATCCTTATTAAATAAATCAACAAGGGAGATTGTTAAAAGGTAACCAAAATAGATAAAAAAAATTCTGCCAGATAGTAGAAAATTATCTGCATATACAGAAGTTTTATATTGCCTTTATAAAAATTAAAATGTTGACTTTTTAAACTTCCTTCTATTTAGTTCATTTTGTTTAATAGTTGTTAATTCAGTCATGTCTGACTCTTCGTGACCCCATTTGGGATTTTCTTGGCAAGGATACAGCAGTGGTGTGCCATTTCCTTCTCCAGCTCATTTTACAGATGAAGAAATTGAGGCAAGCAGGGTTAAGTGACTTGCCCAGGGTCTCACAGCTAGTAAGTGTCAGAAGCCAGATTTGACCTCAGGAAGATGAGTCTTCCTAACTCTAGGCCTGGTGTTCTATCTACTGGGCCACCTAGTTGCTAGCATTTAATAGGATGCACTTTAAATTGTGCTCAAGAAGTTAGTTTCATTATAAAAAAAAAATTATAAATTGAACCTTAGCAAGCCAAATTAGTGTATTTAGGAATATAATAGATTGTGGAATTTTTTTTTTGTTAGATAAAGCTGACATCAATACTTCATTGAGATGCTGCCCACAATTATTATGATGACTAAAATTATGATAGATTTTTTTTTCTTGAGTAAATGTTGTCAAACTTAGAGCAAACTAAAGTTCTTGGCTGAAACAAATTTGTGACTATATAGAATTTGAGGTTTTAAATTATGACCAGTTTCATTATCTAAAGCCTAAAAGTTTGAATTTTCAAAACAAATGCATCCAACAGTGGATAGTGTCCATTGCTTCAAAATACTACAGTTCTTGATTTTCATCTCAGTTTTTCATTACAAAAGCAACTTAATAGATGTTAAAAACTAGTTCATGTAGGGCTCCCAATATTAAAACATTTCCAAAGATATGATATGTTTAATGCTGAGAAATTAATCACCCTTTTTTTAACTGCTGACTGAGCTAAAGAAATAAATTTTTCTTTAACTATTTGAAATAATAAAACCACATTCGTTAGAAATGGCCTACCAGTGGAAACAATACTTTGTAATTATAACTAAATTACTTTAATTTCCTTCATAGATCAAAGTTTTGATATACCAGACAGGACCTTTCATTCTACAAATACAACTTGGCGTCTCTCATCTTTTGAATCCATGACTGATGTAAAAGAACTAATCCCAGAGTTTTTCTACTTACCCGAGTTCTTGGTTAACCGAGAAGGTAAAGAATCAAGTAATTTAAAATTGGCATTTTTGCAAGAGTATTCTCAGGTTGGGTGCTGGCGAATTGTGATTGGCTATAGGACAAATGAAAAAGTGATTTAAAAGTAGAGGACAGTATAGAGTTACACTGGTTCACCAAGGGGTTGAGATAGAGAAGAGAGTGTAACCAATATAGAGTTGTGAGCCAGCAAAAGACCTGAGGAATGAAAGGGATAGGAGTCATGGTGAAGATAAATAACAGGTTTAGAGGTTGTATGTAGAGGGGAAGATAAAATGATAAAATATTATGATCAGATAAAGGAGTTTTAGAATTCATGAGCATGGCAGTGGAGCACTTACGAGTAATGACGACATCAAGGCTATAACCGTCCCCATGCATAGTGGAGGTAGAGTAGAAGAATGGGTCATGTAAATTGAGGAACTGAGAAGTTAGGATATCTAAGGGCGTATCGAGAGATATATTGGAGTCCCCCAGTATGAAGAACAGATTTGTAATGGAAAGGAAAATTGTGAGCCAGGCAATGAACTCATTGAGAAAGGAGAGAGAATTATTTGGGACTTGGTAGCTCATAGCTACCAGGATCTGGATTGGTGATGAATTTTTATTGAATAATCCTGAGAGGAAGAGAAGTTACCAAGCAGTGATAATAATAGGAGGTTATGGAAGTGGCTATAGGAGGAACAAGCTCCTCCACCGCTGATTTGACGAGTGGAAGGAGGTATATATGAAAAGTGCAACTAGTACAGGAAAGAGTGGCCAAGGATAGTGAGAGGGCCAGTTGTTACGAAAGGCCAGAAGGTGGAATCAGTGAGAAAGGAAAAGTTTAAGATGAAAGGAAGTTTATTAATTCTTGAGCAGGCATTTCAGAGAGCACAGTGTAAGGATACAGATCTGGAGTTGGACATCAGGGGGTAGGCTTGAGGGGGGTAGGAATAAGAGACTGAGCAATTAGGGTAGGGAACAAGGTTTATACACAGCCAGCCTAGGGTTCAGAAACACTGGAATGAGGTGAGGATAAGGGAACGAGTCCTTCCATTGAGGAAGGCATGTGATTTGACTATTGAAGGTTCTCCTTTAAGGTCCATCCAAATGGCAAGTGGTGATATCGTGTCCTGGGAGACCCACCTCACAGCAGTCAGGATCAGGAAGGAGTACATGGGTACACATGTGTCCCAGGGAGACTAGAATGGAGGATAGGAGATGA
Source organism: Phalanger gymnotis (assembly GCA_028646595.1). Taxonomy (NCBI): domain Eukaryota; kingdom Metazoa; phylum Chordata; class Mammalia; order Diprotodontia; family Phalangeridae; genus Phalanger; species Phalanger gymnotis. Next base: position 221,373,871 of record CM053626.1, on the reverse strand, counting down.
TAATATGAGTTAGGCAAGCTAAAGAAGCTACTGGGGCAAGAATGAAATCCTGAAGCTGGTGGCCTGGTCTGGTCTCTGAGAAGGCAGCAGGAGCACTGAAGAAGGCCCTGAGGGAGAAGTTGGAAGATAGTTGGCAACTTGGACAATATTTTTTTTACCTGAAAATTCAGAAATTTTATGAGTTTTTTTTTAAACAGAAACACTTTTAATGTTTCTTTGAAACCATGATTCTTAATAATCTATCAAGTATCAAGAAAGTAACTTTAGAATATTTTAAATGAAACATTAATAAGCTCAGAAATACATCAGAGCTCAAACAGGATTCATTGTATATTTCACAACAGAATATCTATCCCAGTATTTTCTGCATTTGGAAATCCAACTGGTACAACTGATGCAATGTCCTTTACTTTTGTTCTCTAGGGTGATTGCAGAGTAGTACAAGGATAAGGCCACAAGATCTCCAAACACATTATGATGCCATTTGTTCACAAAGCATTGTATAAGGTAGTTGGGTGACAAGTAGTGATACTTAATATTTCTTAGTCAAAAATAACTTCTTTGTATTAGCCTTTTCCAGATAGTAGGAGAAATACTTGTAGCAGATTTTCAGATTCTTAACATTGAGGATATGGATTTGATAGTGGATGTCTTCCTATCAATGAATGTCATTAGTATAAAATAACTTATTTTCTTTTTTAGGTTTTGATTTTGGTGTCCGCCAAAATGGTGAACGAGTTAATCATGTCAACCTTCCCCCATGGGCTCGTAATGATCCTCGTCTTTTTATCCTCATACATAGACAGGCTCTGGAGTCTGACCATGTGTCCCAGAACATTTGTCAGTGGATTGATTTAGTATTTGGGTATAAACAAAAGGGCAAGTCTTCTGTTCAAGCCATCAATGTATTCCATCCAGCTGTAAGTGTCTTTTGTTTCTGTTACACAAAAGCTAACACTTTTTTAAAATTTAGTTATCTGGTATGTTCCTTTGAAACATTGAAGGTATCCCCAAAAGAGAGAAATTAAGAAAGGCATTGTGGTTCACTTGGAAATGACCAAGGATTTTTCAGGTTTTATATGTTTAAGCATTTAAGCGTCAGAGGCAAAGACTAATAATATAAGTGTCACTCATTTTCTTTATTGTATAAATAGATAGTATTATAGATAAGTTGACAAATCATTCTGTACACATACCTTCCCTAAAATAATAGATACAAATATAACATGGTTTTTATAGCAAACCTGGCTAAAATGTGAGTAAAAATTAAGGCATTTATAATATTGAACTTTTTTTGGTATTAAAAGCCAACATTTACATAGAGAACAAGGTATGGGGTTTTTTTTATTGGTCTTCATTATTTAGCGATTGAATACCATGGAGAAAATTGGCCTTAAGATGGAACTTTTTTCAATGACACATTTAAGAATTCTAACACTACCTTCCAGAAACAGAAGTCAGAAACTTTCTTAAAGCATAATCTCTGCATTCAGTTCTTCTCTATGACCTTTGAAATTATTCATATAGCACTTCACATGAAAAATTCATGTTATTTTGAAATACAATATACAACTAATTCCAATTTCAATGGGCATTTTCCCTGACTATAGACTGTAACATCCAACTAACACAAAATATACGATCGCATCAGATATTCATTGAAAATCAGTTATCAGAAAGAGCCAATAGGAAATGCTTTCCTAGTAGAATTTACCTGTTCAATGGTATCTGTTATACTACACTGATTTATCAAATACTTAATGTGGAACATCAAGACAAACTGAATTTTGCTCAGACCTTACTTGAATTTCAGAACATGCTAAGCCAAGTAAACATTAAAAAGCTAGCATGTAGATATAAACTTTTACGACTGTTAATTCCAAAGTGGATGTTTGTTGGCAATTTAATTTTTTAAACTGCTTTCAGATTTTTTTTTAGAAACCAAAGAAAATTGTATATGATACTTTACTTATATAAATGAATTATATTTTTATTAAATGCTAAGAGTTAGACTGCTGCTAAGAGATAATGCTCGAAATGAATTTGACCTGTACTCAATATATTTGTCCTGATATATCTTTAAAACACATACATATAAATTGAACATAATAGATTATAATACCTATAAGTAAAATTTAATAGCACTTTACATTGAAGAACTCATATTTTTCATTAAAAATTTTCCAGTGAATGCCAGTTCAGAGCCCCATTGGTTATCAACTTTGCGCTTCATTTGACTGCACTATATCCCTTATCTGTCTACACAATATAATTAAATAAAATAATGAGATGTTTACCAGGCTTTTATCATAGGTACATAGACATCCTTCTACTCAGATCTCTGATTACATTTTTTAAAAATATTATAATACCAACATCACACATAACATTTCTCAACCAGGATTACCTCTTCTGATTTTGTTGAAGTAACTGGTTATTAATGAAAGGATTAAAAGCACTTTCATTTTGATCATGAGTAGTTCAAAATTAAACTATCACCTGAGAAATGAAACTACACTGGAAATTTAATGTGAATATTTTTCTATTTGGTCCTCTTTCATGTGCTGCTTGTCCCTTCTTTTACCCTTCAGACATATTTTGGAATGGATGTGTCAGCAGTTGAAGATCCAGTTCAGAGAAGAGCTCTAGAAACCATGATAAAAACCTACGGTCAGACCCCTCGACAGTTGTTCCACACAGCACATGCAAGCAGGCCTGGATCCAAACTTAGCATCGAAGGAGAGCTTCCTGCTGCCGTGGGGTTGTTCGTACAGCTTGCTTTCAGGGAAACCCGAGAACCTGTCAAAGAAGTTATCTATCCAGTATGTTGGGTTTTTTTAATGTATAAATCCCTGTTCCATTTTGTATGCAATGAGTTAGTGTCGAGCAACTAACATTTATCTGTATTGTGACCAAATAGTTCTGTTGTTTTAGACTACAGATTTACATCAGACAACATATTAGGCTTTGCAAAGAATTGTGGGAGAATTCTATAGAAAAAAATATGTAAATGGTAAGGAATATAATTATATTTTAGCCACTTTGATTTTTCTAAATTTAACATGGCTGGTTTTTAAGAATCCCTTTAGTATTTTACAGAAGTAAATAAGTATATGATACTTCATGTAAAGAACTTGGTTGCAGAAGTTCTGAGTCTTAACCATGTATATGTTTCCTGAAAGAAGTTTCAGTGACCTTAAGCCACTAGAATGTCATTTAGAACTGTACTTTTAACACCTGACCCCCAGATAACCTAAAGGAATATATACATATTCCTCAAAATTCAAGGGAGTTTCAAATAGGATCTAGTTAAATAATTCTTATTTCTAACTCACTCTGAAAATAATATAAACAAGTTTCATTAAAGATTGCCACAGATAGTTCTTTTGGAAGTAGCTGAAAAATTGCTCAGCACTTCATCATTTTCCAGTAGATACATATAGCTTCTGCTCTGAAGATCTGAGGTATGACAACTAAATACCTGAACTCCAAATATGAAGAGAGATAAATGGATCTATAAAAGAGAGATAAATTAGGGGTCAAACTGAAGATGAAGAGAATAGAAGGGCAGACACAGGGAAGAGCCACCAATCTTGATTCCTAACGTCTACATTCTTTTGGGAGTTAAGGAACTTTTTCTCCTCTCTGTTCAGATATGTTTCTGTACCTTAGTTAAAGCTGTTCCTTTTGCCTAGAAAGTCCTTCCCCCACCTCTCCACCTGTCCAGATCTTAATCTTATCCATTCTTCAGTGTCCTTTTTAAATTTCACGTTCTCCACGAAGCCTTTATTGACAATTTCGTCCCACATTGAACACTTTTTCCCGCTGTACTTAATGTCAGTACTGCACAACTATCAGTTTATTAGATCCATTTTTCTGTACTGTATATTGGCACATTAGTTCGTTGTGTGTCATTTTATTGCATAATCATTTCATTTGACTATCCCCCAACAGACAGTTATTACAGGTTTATTTTGTCTTTATATTACCTATGGTGCCTAGCATAATATTGGGCATAAATATGATGATCAGTAAGGCTAAAGCTCTTCACGTTAGCTAGCCCCAAACCAATAGGAAAGAAAAATCAACAATTATAATTGTGTTATTGTGTATTACATACTAGGTACAATGCAAAGGAATGTAAGAGTCCCTTCTCTCAAGGATTTTACACTCTAATTGTGTTATATCACAGTTCAGTTTTTAATTTGAGGGTAAATTATCTAGTTTTTTATATTCTTGCATTTCTCCTTTTCCTGGTTTCTAGAGTCCATTATCATGGATAAAAGGCTTAAAATGGGGTGAATATGTAGGTTCCCCAAGTGCTCCTGTACCTGTTGTCTGCTTCAGCCAGCCACACGGAGAGAGATTTGGTTCCCTTCAGGCTCTGCCCACCAAAGCTATCTGTGGTTTGTCCCAAAAATTCTGCCTTTTGATGATATACAGCAAAGAACAAGGTAAAAACAAACAACCTGGAAAGTTGTTCTTCGCATAATTCTTCAAGTGAGCTAAACTCTTATAGCATAAATATATTTTCAGCCTGTTTATCTAAGTCTTTGGTAAACTGTTCAACTTAACAATTACTTAATGTTGAATAGGAATTAGAAGAAAGTGTCAATTATCATTTGTTAAATGAAGAATTTACAAAAGAAAGGAATAGCTATATTTACTAGAATGAAGATATTGTCATTTTAATGGAAACTGTTTTTTTTTTACCTTGACCTTCCTTACTCCTGTAATAGCACATACAATAGATATAATACCTTGAAATTAAATCAAAGAGGAGGGAGTCATTACATTAATAGGTACTGGGTAATTAAAACAGACACAATACCTTGAAATTAAATCAAGGAGGAAGGAGTCATTACATTAATAGGTACTGGGTAATTAAAAAAAGGGTTTTTTTCACTTTATATTCAAATCCCTCATCTTAAAAACAATTTTACCTTGCTTTTAAAAAAAAACATGATTTTTAAATCCCTATACTTGTAATTTGCTAAATGTGACTATATTTATTAAATGAAATATTTTCCCCTACACATTTTCTCTTGTACAAAACTATTCCTTACCCACTTGAAGACTTTGAAAAATTAAAATGAGTTATCAAGGGCTGATAGGACCTATCTTTCTCTAATAATCTCTAGGAATAATATAAACACCCATCTATACATAATGAATTTTATATACATATATACAGACACACACACGCATACATACACATATACACATACACATACATACGATTCTTTCGGAAGCCAAAAACATGGACTTGGTGACCTTAAGAAGTCATTGCTACCCTTAGCCTTTTGTGATTTTATCAACAGTCTCATGTAATGATCCATCTAGTAGGAATATCTTCAGTGGCGTAAAGAAAGACAGTGTAAGTTGTTTCATTTCTTTCATGAGTAGTTACTTTTCCCTTTTATGTTGCTGTTTCATTTAGTCTTACAGTCTTATTTAAACGGATAACATAAGACCTGCTCCTAGATTGAATCTGTGCTAAAGTATTTGGCTATTAATTATAGGGGGTTAATCAGAGAGTAATACCATTTTTATGAAAAGGAAGTTGACCTACTTTAGAAAATAATATACTTTTTATTTACTGTAATTGGAACCTGAGAATATTTATTGTATATATTTGTTAGGTCTCATGCTTTGTAGTTCCATTAACAATCAGTATTTGGAATTATGTTCAACAATATATTATGTTTATTTATTTAATGTGCTATTAAATTTTTCCCTGATTCACCATTCAAAGAGGTTTTAGGATTAGCTCTGGGTATAATGTGTTGCATTAACTACATTTATCATAAGTTATAGACTATGATGAAATTTGCACCAGGAAGGAAAAGCCAGTGTTTCTAAATCTTCATCTCTAAAGACGCATGAAAGGATAATGCCCAAGATTTTTTTAAGTTAGCAGTGAATTAAGAAGTATCATTATTGTAGATTTCTATGGCAAAAGGTAAATAGGTCTTTATAGTGGAGGGTATTGTTATCCCTAACCAAGGAAGAAATTGGTTTCATTCTTACTGCATTAATTTTGTCTTTACTATATTTCTCCTTAGCCATACTTGTTCTTCAGGAAGGCATGCTTGGAAAGTTATTTAGGTACATTATCTGGTTCATATTAAAGACAAATGAAACTGAATATCCAAAGACTGATAGAGTGGAAATCATATTACTGTTACTTGTGTAAAAACTTGTGTTAAAAATCTTATCACTATTGCTTGTGTAAGAAAACAAAATTTTATAGTTCTGAACCAAAGTCCTGTTTAAATACTACTGAATTTGAAGTGATGCAATATAAATACTTTCATCTGCTTCAATTTGTTATCTTAAGTGTGTCATTATTGTACTAAGGTATTTAATCTTCAGTCTTTGTATATGCTAGTTCTTATGGCTTCTAAATCAAATAAACAGTGAGAGTTGATGTGTGTTGTCTCTGTTTAAGGTGTGAGAAGCATGAACAGTACTGACATTCAGTGGTCTGCCATTTTGAGCTGGGGTTATGCAGATAACATTTTAAGACTGAAGAGTAAACAAAGTGAGCCTCCAGTGAACTTCATACAGAGCTCTCAACAGCACCAAGTAAAAACTGTTTAATAAAATATATTTAATTTTTTTCATGTAATGCTTTTAAAATAACTCATTGGGAGCAGTAATTATTAATTTTATTTCACTTAATCGAATTTCAAAAACTGATGGTATACTATCTTTTCACTGGTGATGCCATTTCCTCTCTCTCTCCATTCCCACTATATCTTTTAAATCTGTTTTTTACCAACTTTTCATGAATTATCATCATAATTATTATATATCTATTCCATGTCACTTGTGCCACAAGTTCTTAACCAAATAATTAGTCTCTTCTCAATGAATGCTTGTGATGGTGACAAATATTATTTGTCAATAACTATAGTTCAATATTTAATGCTTTGTTTTTCTCAAATGACCTATATCAATTTATGTATTAATGTCCACTTGTAAATAAACCACAATCTCAGCTTTTTCAGTGATGTGATGCTTTTTTTTTTTTTTTGGCAAAGCATTTGAGGTTAAGTGACTTGCCCAGGGTCACAGCTAGAAAGTGTCAAGTGTCTGAGTCTACATTTGAACTCAGGTCCTCCTGACTCCAGGGCTGGTGCTCTATTCAGTGAGCTACCTAGCTGCCCCTTCACTGATACTATGATCGCTTCTAATCTCATTTTTCCAAGTTCTAGGATATGTAAAATAAGGTATTCCCTATCTCTTCATGAGTATTACATGTGTCCTTATTCATTTTAGCACTTTGAAAACAAATGAAATCTTTAAAAAAAATCTTAAATTAGCCTTCTGAAATTCTCTCTGAGTTTACTGTCTTTATGTCTGTCATTTTGGTTACGTAGAAAAACTGTTTAATTCCTTGTGTTTTTTCCTTCAAACAAGAGTACAATTAATAAATACCTTTCTTTCCTCTGGAATTTACATCACTCTGTTTTCCTCTAGTGATAAATGTCCTGATGATAGCATGTTGTCAGTTTATTTCATGTATTTCTAGCCCTGTAAGATAGTTATGTGCCTACTACTGCTGGTGTCACTATTGGCTCTTCAGGGACTTAGAGACTGCAAAACAACTGTTTTTTCATTTCCATGGTTAAGACAGAAGGAATTTTGGCACTTTTACCCTAGAGCTATTCTTATAACTTTCTCTCCCCTATGGTACCACTTATTAATTCTTTTGAACTATTAATTTGTAGTAAATTGAGATATTCTTTGTCAAAAAGAATACATTTTTAACACATTTTTCCACCATCACAATTTTATGGAAGTATTATTAAGTATTTAGATATATTTAATCCAAGATAAAATTCATTCAGATTCCCCGGGTCAGTTAACCACATGCCTGCAAGGTCATCTTATTTCATTTTAAGAAATTAGTGCATTTATACAAAAATGTAGAGTAATGTCAGTCAGCAAGCACTTTTTAAGTACTTATGATGTTCCAGGTGCTGTGTGAACACTGGAGGTACAGGAGCTTACATTCTAATGAGGGAGATAACATCCAAACAACACTTTCATACAAATATATATATATATATATATGTTATCTGTATATATGTATATATGAAGGAAAGAATGGAGAGATAGACCAGAAAAGTCCTCTTATCAATCTACAGTCCTCTGGCACCAAGCTTGTTTTCCAGCTAAAATGGTTTGCCTTTTATTATCATATGAGTATATATATGCTATCAAAATTAACATCACTTTACTAAGTTCAAGTATTGAAAAGCATACATGGGTGAAAACACAATTGTGAGAAAAAAATAATTGAATTATAGTAAACTCTGTTTTAAATTTTTTTTATTTATTACTTTTTAAGGTAACTAGTTGTGCTTGGGTACCAGACAGTTGCCAGCTATTTACAGGGAGCAAATGTGGTGTCATCACAGTCTACATGAATCGATTCACAAGCAGTACGGTATGTGTTCATTAAGCCAAATTATCTGGTCCTTGTTTTATCAGCAATAAAAAAAGTATTTTGTTCATCGTATCTTATTTAGCGTATGACTCTTAGAGTATAAGTGTTTAATAATGAAAAGTTCTTGAACATGCTCCCTTAAAATGGGAGGAAAACAGCTCTTTGGATTTAGGTTGTGAAATTATTACCAAGTTTATAAAGAAGTATAAAATGCTTCTCTTAGTAGAGAAACCTCTTTTGAATTAGGTCTTATTTGATGTCTTCTTCACTGAATGAAGGAATGATTGGATACGTGAATGAAAACCATTTCTAAAGGGTTTATTCTGTGCCAAGCACTGTGCTAAGTGTGGGGATGTAAACACAGTAGTGAGATAGTAGCTGGTCTAGAGAAGCTTACATTCTGTTGGGGAAGACAACACATGAGGAGGTGGAGTGGCCAGGACCAAGTGATTTGCTCTTTGCAGAGATAGTGGTACTGCTGATTTAATTACAGTTTTTAGAGTAAGAGATAGAAAGTGGGGGGAGTGTATATGCTCAGTAATGGGCAGAAAACAGCCAGGAGGAAGCTGAGGCCAGGGAGGGTGTAACGCAGTGGCTTAGATTCTTTAGGGCATGGTCTGGTTTGGAGGGTAGAGTAGTAACAGGGCAGAAATGACCTAGGTTAAGATCCCTTTCCCTCACACACAGGGCACACACACACAGACATACACATTCCGCTACCCTTAGATTCTGTTGGCATCTTCAGTACAATTCAGCAAGTGTTAAGTCCTTACCTCATGCTTTGTGCTGGCAATCTGTACGTGTGTGTGTGCACGCGCACATGTGCATGTTTCACAAAAGTGAAATAGTTCCTGCTTTCACAGAATATCTACTTTGCTGGGCAGCGGGGGGAAGGTGTGAGGGAGGATACTACCTCAGTATATATATATACCTACAGTATACTACCAGGCAGTTTGAGGAAGAAGAGGGAGTGTCACTAGCACCTGAGGATGTCGGGAAGATCATCTCAGAGGAGTAGTGTATGAGCAAAGGGTTGAAGAAAAGTAAGGATTAGGAAAAGTGGAGATAGGACTGTGGGGGGGAAGCAGGGAGAGCCAGAACACCAGGCTGACCAGAGTATAGACTGAATGAAGGGGGGTGGTATGAAATAAGAACAGAAGAAATGTAGGGAGGAGCTAGAGGGTAGAGGCTTTAAATGCCAATGTAAGAAGGCCTGTTTTTACTGGAAGCAGTAGAGAAGGACCGAGGGTTTTTCAGGATAGGAGTGTCAAGGTCAGACCCATGCCTTGGGAAGATTGTTTTGATATCTCTGTGGAAGATTAGATTGGAGAGGGGAAAGATTGAAGGCAAGGAGATAGTTGGTAATGTGAGGGTAGAGAACAGGAAAGAATCTAGGACGTCTCTGAGGTTACTCCCCACAAACACGTCCTCTTCTCTTCCTCACGTCCCTTTTACTGGCAAGGGCATCACCATTTTCCTTATCATCCAGGCTCACAACATAGGCGTCATTCTTACTTCTTCTCTCATTCCCCATATACAGTCTGCTTCCAAGCCCTGTCTTGTCCCATAATACCCCATTCATCCTATTCTCTAAGACAAAAATGTTTGGCCACAAGTAACCAAAAAACCATGTATGTAACTTCTATTTATTCCACAACTAAACTCTGACAGCTACTCATAGTCACGTCAGAGGGGAATTCCTGTATCCAGTAGAAGGTTGGACTAGATAATTATTTCTGAGGCTCTTCCAGAAGCTTTGAGGCTACCATACCAGTGCGTTGTCAAAGAGGAAACTTTTTCACTGGGATCAGATACTACATCTGGCAGATTGAGGGAAAGGACATATTTCTTTGGATAAGGAGCTCCAGGGCTGCCACTCCCAGAAGATCAAGGTGAGAGCAGTGATGGGGAAAAGACAGTACCTGACAGTACTTATGGGACATCTTTTACTAACATAACTTTCCTATATGGTCTTTGGGAGAAGAGGAATCAGAGCCAACTTGCATGAGCCCACAGTTCACAAGGCACCTGAGTCAGAAGAAGCTTTGGCTTCTTATACTTGAAGGAATACCATCCTTGAAGGGAAATACTTGGTTGGAGTCCCACCTTTGATATTAGCTTTGTGACCCCTAGCAAATTCCTTAATCTTGGCCTCAATTTCATTATCTATAAAATGGAGATATGTAGTATCTTACCTCATGGGCTGTCATAAAGATCAAGAGATGTACTATATGGTAAGCTGTTGGCAAACATTAAAGCCTTGTATGAGGCAGAGTGCCAAAAGATTCACTCTGGAGTTAGGGAGGTGAGGATTCAGGTGCTTCCTCTGACATATTCCAGCCATGTGACTTTGGGCAAGCTCTCTAGGAATCTCTAAGACTGTCAGTTGCAAGTTATCTGTTATCATTGAGGCGAATTTCTGGGCTTCTAGTTTCCCATCCTTATAAAATCACAAGTCCAAACCTCTGCCACCTCTCCATAAAAAAACAAATTATAAATATCACCTGTTATTTTTATTGGGAGATGCCATCCATCACAGTGATGGCACATCAACAGGGTTAAGGACTACATTAAAAAGACAGTCACTTTGGGAATCAGATTCAGTAATGTAAATGTTTATCTCCCCAGTAGTACCTGCATTTTAGTTCCCTGTTCTCATACACACTTGCCCACCTCTCAGCTCAGCTCAGACCCCAGGATTTTGACCTGCCAATCACATTTTGGTAGCAAACTGGCCCGGCTTTCCTATCAACTCTTACTTTCCACCATACTCGCATCCTATGTAGGAAGGATGTGGAAAGAAGAATAGCAGATGCCCAGAAGTTCACAGGAAACAAAATCCAAGACAGCAACAAAACTTGGCTTTGGATGACTATATATATGTGTATTACTCATAAAGTATGAGTAAGAACAATGTAAAATTAGAGAGCTTGACACATAGAGACAAATTTTACTTCATAGGTATTACTGAAACTTATGCCTAGAATGTGCCTCTTGATGAGTATATGCTACTCAGAAGGAACAGAATAATTTAAGAAAGATAGGAGGATCATATTTTTATGTGAGAAAATTCAGGAACCAAAGAGGAAATATGGAATTTGGATGAAGATTAGCAGAGGCAGAAGGAAACTATCATTGGTATATGCTACTGTTCTCTTGAAAAAGCAAAATAGATGAGGACTTTGAAAAACAGATCACAAGCTTGGCACAGTGACATAATACAATAGTGAAAGGGGACTTTTAATTATCCAGCCATATACTGGAACTCTGCCAAATAACTGGCAATAACTAGTAATTTCTTTACTTTATGATAATTTCATTCTTCAAAAGGTGGAGGAAGCAACAGTGGGACCTTCTAGGCTGGACTTGGTGTTTACCAACATGGAGGAGCTGGTTTCTGGGATACAAATAATGGGGGTGTGGGCATGTTTGATTAAGGAAAGCCAGGCTTTTCCAACATGTATTTTATGTTTGGGCAATAGAAATGATTCTATAGGGGAGTCAGCCCGGGAGGGATGGGAATTTCTCAAGAATGAAATTTCAGAAAACAAAAACAGTTCTGATGAAAAGGAAAAGGACAAGTTTCCTAAAGAGACCAATGTGGATGCACAGGGAATTCACTGACCAAGCTGAATTTTTTAAAATTCGTACAGAAAAAAAAAATTAACAGAAAGGAGGTGGAAGTAAGTACAAATGACAAAGGATAGAGAAACATGACATGATCATATACAAATCATGGCAGGAGTGCTAAAATTCAGATTGGTCTATGGCTGTCAAGAAAAACAAATAGTGGGGGAGGGGGAAAGTAGCTATATTGGAGAAAGAAGGAAGGTTAATGGTGATAACACACCACAGAAACAAAGCAGGACTCAACCCTTATTTGCTTTTGTTTTCTCTGCTGAAGAGAACAATTTTGGGCCTACAAAGAAAATATCAAAAAATTACTGCTATGGAGTTGATATTAAGTAGAAAAATAATACAAAAAGAGAACCTAGCTGCCTTTAATGAGTTCCAGTTACCGTGCCCAGAGGAAATACCGGGAAAAACTTGCGGACATGATTGCTGAATCAGCACTAGTGACAGAATGAGGCAAACAAGAGAGGAACCATAGCACTGCGGAAGGGCAAGTATCTTGAGATTCAGAAAAGAATGAAGTAGGTAAATAAAGCTGGAAAGGTAGGTGAGAACCAAGTTTTTAAGACCTTCAAAAGCCAAATAGAGGAATCAGTATTTTCTCTTATAGGCAGTAGAGAGCCACGAGAGTTCATTGACCAGAGGAGTGACACGGTCAGACCTGTTCCTAGAGAAAAATCCCTTTGTCAGTTTTGTGGAGAATGGATTGAAGTGGGAGAGACAGGTAGATCGATCAGGAGGTTATTAAAATAGTCCCAGTGGGAGGTAATGAGGACCTGAACTAAGATGATGGCAATATTAGTATTAAGAAGGGGGACAGATGCACAAGATATTATAGGGCATAATTCTAGGCAAGATTAGTCCACTAATTATATATGTGGGTGAGAGAAGTAAGGAATCAAGGATAACACCAAGGTCACAAACCCAAGAAACTGATAAGATGGTAGGGCTCTCAATAGAAACAGAAAATTTTAGTAGAGGGAGTGGGTTTGGAGAGAAAGATAATGAGTTCTGATTTGGACCTGTCGAGTTTGAGGTATCTATGCGCTATCCAGTTCACATGCCCAGTAGATGATAATTGGTGATGAGGGATGGTCAGGAAAGACCATGTACGTAGATCCGGGAATCATCGGCACAGATGAGGTTATTGAGCTCATGTCAAAATGGAGAAGGGGTATACTTAAGAGTTTGGAAATGAAGAGAAAGGAAAAGAGTGCTCATGACAAATAGCCTCAATTTTCTTAAGTAAGAAACAAGGTCCTTGCCAAAGTGAGGACTCAGGTGAGATTAGATAACACAAATTTTTAGTGCCCCGCTTAAATGACTTCCTCCAGCTCTGTTTGGCAACACTTCAATGGGGATAAAGGAGACAAATGGTGGAAGTAACTCAGGAGTGATGTTTGGAAGGGGATAAGGAGACGAGGGGACGAGACATGCGAGAGTAGAATTCATTATAGAGTTGGGCTGATGAATTATAGGTTGGAGTAAGGAAGGGAGGAAAGCGAAATCAGAGCAAGAGTAATGACCTGAGAAGGTACTGAAGAGTAGAAGGTTTAGAGACTACAGTGAGAATAAAGAATAAGTTCAGGGAGGGTAAGACATAGGAGACTATGGTCAGAGGAAGGTCAGTTTTTATTGTGGAAGTGGAACACTTGTGGGTGTTGGTGTGATCTAGCACATGACCAGCCCTGTGGATGGCCAGGGTGGAGTAGGGATTTGAGGAGAGTAAGAAACTAGAAGGTTATGGTATTTGAGGGAATGTCAGGGTGAATGTTGAAGGTCAGTTAGTATAAATGCATGGGTTGGGGAAAAGGGAAAAGACTGAGCTGGGTACTGAACTTGAAAGGAGGGAAATGGCCTGGGGTCAGCCAGTCAAGTGGCATTTATTAAGCCTTTACAACTTGCCAGATTCTGTGCTCAGTGCTAAGAATATAAATACTAACAAAAAGAAAGAGCCCTCAAGGCACTTATATTCTAGAGAGATAAGTTCTGAGACAGTAGTCTGCAGGAGAACCACCTGCTGAGAAAAGAAGAGATGACTGGCTTGGACACCCTCTTTAAATGGAGGTTCTGAAAAGAGCACTCTACCCTTCAATCAGAGGGCAGGGCCCCAAGGGCAGGGAGTACTTTGGAGGTGTGTGGTTGTGAGTGCCAGAGCTGAAGTGAAGTCCAGAGGCTTGCATTCTGGTAGGAAATGGAGAGGTGGCACTCTCTGTCCATGGAGGTTCTGGAAGGAAGCCTCCACTGGGGGCCAGGAGATAACAGGCAGTGTAATCTGCATTAGATAATATAATTGTACTAGTGTACACTTCAAAGGAGGAGAAGGTGCTGAATCACAGTGACAAAAAGAGAGGCAAAGCAGAAGTGGGGAACATGGAGCATTATAATTCCACCTTTAGAACTAGGGAGACTGGAAGAATTGGGGAAGGGGCTACTAGTTTCAGGCAGTGCGGCCAGGAATATAGTATCATCTGGGTCTCTGCAATTATTTGTAAATTATGAAGAGTACAAAAGGAAGAGAAGTTTTGTTTGAAAAGAAGGACAAGAGGGGGCAGCTAGGTGGCACAGTGAGTAGAGCACTGGCCCTGAAGTCAGGAGGACCTGAGTTCAAATCCAGCCTTAGGACTTGACACACGTGCTAGGTGTGTGACCTTGGGCAAGTCACTTAACCCCAATTGCCCTGCCCCACCCAAAAACAAGAAAAGAAAAGAAGGACAAGAGATAGCATGGTCCAGTCAAGTCAGACCACCACCATCACCTCTCCTCAGACTCTGTTGGAGGTAACCCAGGAGCCTGAAAAAGCCTTGGAAATAGCAGTCCTCCCCCTCTTCCAGACCACCAGCCTTACTTCCAGTTCCAACCAATTTTGAGAATAATCACAACGGAGAAGAGGTCTACCACCCTTAACCATCACCAAAATGAGCTAATTGTAGGTAAGGCCAAGCACCTCACCGGCTAGCAGACCTGCTTCCAACCTAGCCTCTTAGAGCCACCATCCCAGGGTGAAACCACTGAGATGTGTCTAGGTAACTGCTCTTTTGGGCAGTGCAACCACAGCGACTGAAAACCCAGAAAAGAAAGTTTTCACTACCCAAGCCCTTGGAACTGCCATATGGTTAAGATTTTATCAGTGGAAATGTCATCAAAGGTCTGCTTTGTCAAACCCTAAGGACTATGGGACCTTTCCATCTGACTTGCAGCCAGAACCTTTCTGTGTATTTTCTTCCCTAATAAAAGTGCTCTTTGAGACTAGGGGACTATCTTATTTTTCATTTATATCCCCAGCACTTACCACAGTGCTTTGCACACAGTAAGACCTTAAATGCTTTTTCATTCATTTATTCATTCATTCATTCACTCAGATATTATTGAATGGAAATTCCTATAACACTGTCCTATTCTACTTATGTGAGAGCTTATATGATCTAAGCACAAAGTTGGTAAACATATCATAAAGTAAAATACTAACTTTACCAATCCATTATTTTTTCACTATACTAATGTATTAAAAGGAAAGAGGAATCATATATCTTTTATGTAAACAATGATTCTGGAAGTCTAATGCAAAGCTTATGTTATGTCTTAGTCTGAGTCACCATCCTGAGGGATTTCTGTCAAAGGTCTTTTTTTCCAGCTCAGCAAATGCTAAAGGTTCTACTTTTTCACCTTTAGCTTGGTAGAAAGTAAACTATCTCTTTCTGTGTCTGTGCTAAGAAAAGTATTTTGACATAGAAAAAGAGCTTTTGATTTGCTTAAGTTAGTGACAAGTAGCACTCTTGGACTAAATATACAAGTTACATTTCTCTTTTGGTGAGTATAGATTAAGTAGTCTTAATATTAATGTTTAAATTTACAACTTAGCTTTTTTCTAATGTGTGATCATAACCATCACTGCTATTTTTTAAGAACTCATAATTGCATATGGTTTTTCAATAGAATATTCTGTGAGATTTCAATATAAGGATTTTACTTGCTCACTAACTCCTCATCCACAAGTCCCCTATACCAGTGAAATCACAGTCCCAATCCATATCTCTCATTGTTCAACAAGAGTTAACTGTTTTCTTTTTACTTCCCTGTGTCTTATTTTATGATAAGTAAATGGCAGCCTGAATTAATGTGGCTCTTTTTCTCAGAATCCCAGAATTTGAGCATGGGAAGAGAACTCAGTGGCCATTTAATACAAACCATATATAAAGGAATCCCCAGCATAAAAAGCCAAAAAAGTCATGAGCACTCTTTGAAGGCTTCCAGAAGTCAGAGAAGCCACTCCTCTCAATGCAATCCATTCCACTTTTGGATACCTCTAACTGTTAAAAAGGTTTTTTTTTTTTTTACCTCAGCCTTGAAACTGGCTTCTCTGCAGCTTCTAACTGTTGATCCTGGTTCCAGCCTCTAGAACCAAACAGAACTAATCTCTTACACATGACAGCCCTTCAAAAACCTGAAGACAGGCAGCTGTCATGTGCTCTTTGAATCTTCTCTTCAAGCTAACCGTCCCCAGTTCCTTCAGACAGTCCTCACCTGACGTGAACCTCAAGGCCCTTCTCCATTCTGGCTGCCCTCCTCTGGACATTCTACAGCTTATAAATGTCTTTTAAGGTACAGAACTGGACACAGGAATGCATGTGAGGTATGACCAGGGCTGAGTACAAGTAGGACCATCCCCCTCCTATTCCTAGAAGCTGTGCTTCCCTTAGTGAAACCCAAGGTCACAGGCATCTTTTTGGCTATCACAGTACATTGCCGACTGATTAAGTTTATAGTTCACTAAAATTCCCCAATCTTTTTAAGAACAACTGTTACCTAAACCAGGCCTTTGCATTTTTTACTTGTGAAGTTGATTTTTTTTCTCAAGGACAAAACATTACATTTATCTTTATTGAATTTCATCTTATTAGATACAGCTAAATGTTCTAGCCTGTCAGATTCCTTCTTTCATCTACTGTGGTAGCTATGCCTCCCATCTTTGTGTCTTCTGTAAGTTTGATCAGTATGCCATCTTTGTCTTTATCTGAGCCATTGACTCAACAGAAGGCCAAGCAGAGATCCCTAGGCTGCTCCACTGGAGCCCTCTTGCCAAGCTGATATTGAACCATTAATCTTTGACTCTGGCTATCCAATCAATTCTGATTTCATCTGACTGTTCTTGTCTCATCTCTCCCTCTATTCCATCAGTAATTGCATTAAATGTGTCAAAAGCTCTGCTAGCAAGTAAACAGCATTCCCTTACTCTGCTGACTTAGCGAGCCTGCCCAAAGAGGAAGCGAAGTTAGCCCAACATGCCTAGTTCTTGGAGCCATGCTGACTCCTGGTGATCATTACTCCCCTGTCTAGATGGTCACCAACTATCTTTTTCACCATCCATTCTAGAATTTTCCCAGGAATCAAAAGTCAGTTCACTGGCCTATGATGGGCAGAAGTCTTCTCTTTTCTGAAAATCAGGACATTTGTTCTTCTCCTGTCTTCTAGTGCCTGTCCAAAGAAGTGGTTTTAGCCATTTTTCCCAGTCTCGTTATGCTAAAAAAAAAAAAAACCTTTCTTTACACATTTGTTTTTCAAGATTTTTGAGTATGCGTTTTTTCTCATCTTTTGGCCTTATTAAAATTATTATAAGTTTAGTTCATCAGATGTCATTTCCCCTGCTGGTGGAGTTTTGTGTAATTCTTTTTTTTTAGTTGGCTCTAGGGTTTGGTGTTCTTGTAACTTTATCCGTACTAATACAAAAAGATACATTTTCTTCTGTAACCGTGAATTTAGAAAATTAAGTAAAGAAAATAGATTGAAGATCAGTCTAAGAAAGGTTTTCCTCCTCCCTACTGCCCCTCCAACACACACACACACACACGCACACACACAAAATGACTGTGAAACAGACACTTTTCTCTTATCTAAGTAAACTATTATATAAAGAATTGTGTATGGGATCTCTGACATTATCAAGTTCTGGTCAGACTTTTTAAAAGAATTTTATTTTAAAGATGTGTGACTGTATAATCTTATACTCTTACATGCACCAAATTGTACATTTCGTGGTCATTAAATATTGATGGAGACGATTCCCAAACATGAAATTTTTCAAAGCCAGATGTGTATTATTTAGGTAGTCAAGGTGTTTTTCTTTCTTTTTTTTTTTTTTGTTGGTTTTGCCAGATCTTCAAAATTCTATCACTTGGAGGTCAGCGCCTCCAATTAAGAATGAGTGACAGGACTTTTGATCTTTAGATAATACAGATGAAATGTTTTTCTTGTGTCAAAAATAAAAACCTATTTCCATTGTTTTTAGTGTTTTTAGAATCACAAAATGTCCGGCCTCAAAAAGATCTTATGAATGATTTTGTCCAGCCTACACATTTTAAAAGAGGATAATTAGGCTTAACAAGATGCATTGATACCATGGTCCCAGAACTTACTTGGTGTCAGAACTAGGATTAAGTCTTGTGAATGCCCATTCAAGCCCTTATCCATTACACCACAGATTCAGACTGACTTATTAGATTAGGATCATATGCATACTGGTAAGGAATAAAGAAAAGATATAGGTTATTTACTCTAGAAGAGTTTTTCATTCTATAAAAAATCCGTTTTTTAAGAAACACATTTTGACCTCTTTAAGTCCTCCCACTGGAAATTATATCATTCCTGTTTGTGTATGTATGTACGTATACCATTCACTGAAGTCTCTAGACACGTTTACTTGAATGAAAAATCAGCCCTTTCCATTACTTTTTTACGACTTACTTTAAAATTAAACATTTTCCTTTCATCTTTTTCTTTTTTGCCATCATGTCTAAACAAAATACACCAAAAGTCTATAAACTAATAAAATTCTTGAAAAAATAAATAATGCCACTTGTTTAACACAGTTCAAATTCATTATCGGGTCTTAGCTTTTCCTGCTTCCTCCTTTTGGACCTGGAAAGGTCAAGTCTGCATTAATCTAAGCAGATAGAAACAGTAAAACATAAGATAGAATGTCAAACTCTATTTTTGGAGGGGATTACACTATAAAAGGCATGATCTAAATGCCTGTCAGAAGATGCAGTTGAAATAATAAAGACTTCTGTATTATTTCCTCTTACCTCTCCTCATCCACCCTCCTCACCTCAAATCAGCAAAGCAGTCCCAAGTACTATGTCTCTTAGTGTGTAACAACTTGAAAAGAGTCAAGTTACTCTTTGTAACCAATGCAAATCAACTATGTTTTGCTTTGTTTAAAAAAAAAATCTCTGCGGATATGCTGACAAGAATTTGATTTGATGATGCTGCCTGCTGTTGGTGATTATTATTAGAATGTTTGGTGCCATATTCTTATTTTTTAGATAAATAGTCTCTAGGGCAGGTTTTTGTCATGGCTATTATTAGCTTGTTCCTCATTTAATTTTATTTCAGCCATCAGAGATAGAAATGGAGTCTCAGATACATCTCTATGGCCACACAGAAGAGATAACCAGCTTATTCGTTTGTAAACCATACAGTATAATGATAAGTGTAAGCAAAGATGGAACCTGCATCATATGGGATTTGAACAGGTACTCATAGTTTCTCCAGTTTTTAAATAAGCGTTCTTGAATCTTCTGTTTTTGTATCAGATTAAAAGATATTTAGTTTTTTATAGTTTTCTTGAGATGAATCCTGTACTTTCTATGTCTGCAGGCACAAAATACATGCTAACCTCAAAATATGTGTATATACATACATACGTATATATATATGCTTAAAATTCAATTCAATAAATATATGTTTAATGCCTACTATGCGTAAAATACTATCCTAATCACTGGGGGTAAAAACAATCAATATAATCACTGACCTCCAGAGTTTTCAGGCTGTTAGCTTTATGATTGGCATGTCCATAAATTAAGGATGAACCTGTTAGGCAGTAGGTTATACTTATGTTTGTCGTGAAAAATTTTGCTTAATTTATTTCTCAGGTTGTGCTATGTACAAAGTCTGGCTGGACATAAGAGCCCCGTAACAGCTGTCTCTGCTAGTGAAACCACAGGTGATATTGCTACTGTTTGTGACTCAGGTAAGTACCGCACCAAAATCAAAACCTTATGAACAAAGACACGGTTGTCCTCATGCTATTGATCTTCATAAAACACTTTTCTCTGCAGCCTTCTAATCATATTGTAGCACTGTGTGTATACATGTGTCTGTTGAACCCGTGATGCAGTCACAGTCGAAGATTGCAATCTTAATGTATAAAGTGTGAATAAATGCAAGGTTGGTTTTGTTCTAAAAACCCAGTTCCTTCATGTTAAATACAAAACTATGTGTAAATAAGTATAATGTGAGTAAATTAGTTTTTATATATTCATTTAAATTTCTTGATTATTTTTCTCATTTATTTTTCCACTTTGTTGATTTTTTTACTTTAATTTTAGTTAGTCTCTGTGCTTTACCGATTGAGAAAAAAATGGTCTGTAGTAGATTTTTTTTTAGCTTAATTATAAAATGATAAGTTTGGACTAGATGCCCTACGAGGTTACTTTGAGCTCTAAGTCATAACCCTAAATAATGCCATGAGCCTTAATCAGAGGTTTCAAAGCATAAATGTACTTGCAAAAAGTGATTCCCATGGGTACAGAATCAGAGATTTGTGGAATTAATACTTATTTGTAAAATTCCAGTTCATTTTTATTTACTAATCACCATCTCCAAAAGACAACTCTGCCTTACAAAACATTTGGCTTTGGAAATGGAACTATAAATGAACAGTTTGCTAATTGTTCCTTATTTTATTTGTACCTTAGCTATATAACACATAGAGCTTGTAGAAAGTTGCTTCAGTGGTTTAT
>CM053626.1:221306045-221352476 GCA_028646595.1 Phalanger gymnotis | reverse complement strand
CCCTCTACCTTTCCAGCCTTCTTAAACCTTACTCCCCAAAACGTACTCTGATCCAGTGACACTAGCCTCCTGACTGTTTCACTAACAAGATACTCCATCTCTTGGCTCCAGGCATTTCCTCTAGCTGTCCTCCATGCCTGGAATGCTCTCCTTTTTCTACTATGACTACTGACCTCCCTTGCTTCCTTTAGGTCCCAGCTAAAATCCTGTCTTTTACTAGAAGCATTCCCCAACCCCTCTCAATTCTATTGCCTTCCCTCTGTTAATTATTTCCTTTTATCCTGTGAATAGCTTTGTATGTATTTGTTTGCATGTTGTCTGTCCCACTAGATCATAAACTTCTTGAGGGCAGGAACTGTCTTTTGCCTCCTTTTGTATCTCCAGTGCTTAACACAATGATTGGCATATGGTAGGGGCTTAATAAATGTTTATTGATTGATTGATTATACATGGTAATGTGCTAAGCATTGCTTAGACTTGACATATGGTATTAAAATCAAAATAATGTAACCATTAAAAGAGATTCTTCAGTTCATCATAATTGCCTTGAAGCAACATGAGAACCGAATATTGTAAAGAATGCCCATCCTTCACAGGTTGTTAAGAGCTGACACACTGTTGTAATCAGAAACCAGGAAAGGCTTTAGATCATATTGCAGTGTATGCTTTGACATTTATGCACCGTGCAGATGGACTCAGCATTTTGTTTTATTGCAGCTGAAGTTGTTAGGTGGTCTGTTAGGGTGTCTCTGAACAAGAACATAGGTGGGCATTATGAGTCTTCCAGAAAAGCCAATTAATTAGATACTATTTTTAAAAAATTACTATAATTGCTGAGGCATTTTATAATGACATGCTTCAAATTTATATATTTATTAAAGTGACCATGAAATCCCAGCTCGCTTCTCCTTACACAAATTCACACACACACATACTCCCAAAACCTCAGAAAGCCTTGGATCAAATTTAGGTAGTCCTAAACAATGCTGTAGCCAGGGATTTACTAAGCCCTGCTGTGTTTCAGATTCAACAGCTCTCCCAGATGAAAGGGACCCTTGATGCCATTGTAGTTCAACCCATACCCTTAACCAAGAATCTCCTCTACAAGATGGACAGGTTGTCCTCCAGCTTTCACATGAAGTTCTCCAGTAAGGAGAATGCAGTGTGCCCGAGGCAGCCCATTCTATGTCTGGGTAGTTCTGATTCCTACAGTACCACATCCCACTTTTGTATTCTTCATTGGATCATAGGTCCAAAACAAGTAGGAAACTCAAAGTGTCTTTAATCCAACTCCCTCATTTTACAGATTAGGAAACTGGAGCCCTCAGAGGTTCAGTGTCTGGCCTCAGGTCACTCACTAGAAATCGTCTAGGAATTCAAACCCAGATACTCTGACTCCATGGCTAAGGCTCTTACTACTGTGTCAAATATCTTCTCGTCTTTGTTTATCTAGCCTTGGAAGGTTTCCATCATTTTTACTTCAGTCATAAAAAAGAAAAAAATCCTTATCACAGGGCCTGACGCATAATAGGTATTGCATAAATGTGTATTCCTTCCACTTTCCTTTCTTATGTGAAAGCATAGTGGCAGCTATGCCATCAGCTCCTGCTCAGTTATTATGACCCACAGCTCATGGCAGGCATGAACAAGAAATGTGTTTCCAGCCAGGATCCTGAAAGCGTTCTGGGCCAACTTGGAGAAGTCTGATGGTATTTTGACCCTTGCCTAGTGAAAAAAATGGAAGATGTGTAAATCTGGCCATATGGGAATTGTTTGAAGGAGAGGTGAAGTCAAAATGCCTGCCCTTCGTCCATAGTAACCTAACTCCTGCTTTTGTTCCCTTTTTTTAATCCCTCCATAAGTGAGTGACTGGAGTGAATGAATGAATTAAATAAACTTTGAAAACATTTATTAAGTGCTACGTCTGTTCAAAACACTCTGCTAAATACTAGGTTTACAGCTATAAAAGTGAAACACCCCCTGACTTCAAGAAGCTTACGGCAACTGTTTTTTTAATAATTCAGATTGAAAGTACCTGTGTTGAATTTTTTTTAATTTGATTTCTATATTTAAAAACAGCCACCAATTTGTTTGTATAATAATATCCTGTAAAGTCCTCTGATGCATTTACTGTTTATTTGTGAATTTTTTTTTATATTTCAGTTGGGGGAGGCAGTGATCTCAGACTTTGGACAGTAAATGGCGATCTTGTTGGACACGTCCACTGCAGAGAAATCATTTGTTCTGTTGCTTTCTCTAACCAGCCTGAGGGCATATCTATCAATGTAATTGCAGGAGGACTAGAAAATGGAATTGTAAGGTAAGAGAATTTGGAGCCCTTTGTTTTTTTTCCATCATTCTCAAGTATGTTACAGTATGTTATAAATGTTATATATTTTACTTCGATATATTAATGTGTATAGATTTTAAAATCTTTAAAAAAAACTAAGATCTTTTGAAAAATTTAAAATGCTTTGGATTTGGATTATTTACTCCTATTTTAGCTATAATGCACTCATTTAAATATTTATACTAATTGCATATTAATTTTTCTTCAGGTTATGGAGCACATGGGATTTAAAGCCTGTTCGAGAAATTACATTTCCTAAATCAAATAAACCTATTGTCAGGTAAAATTTTCCTTTATTTCTTCATTATTAGTAACACAGTTTTGTTTTTATGAACCATAAATACTATGTTTGGGTAAAGATGTATTCAGATACAAAACAAACCATATAATTTCTGATTGAAATAAACATACACATATAACCATGTAGAATACATATACATGTGTAGATAGATACATATTTAATGATTTTTCCATACCCCAGTACATGATAGCTTATGTCAAAAATGACTATTGATCTATGGAAACTAATTTTTGACTTCTTTGATCATTGATAGTGTTGCTATCCAAATAAGAGCATGATTGAAAAGATTAGTAAACAACCAGCAAAAAAACAAAATAGAAATGTGGTTCTGCTTTTCATCTAAAAAGCCCTTTTCAATAGTAATATATTCTTAAAGTATTACACTTGGATCAAAAGTTTTTATAACAGTAACTTACTGTAATAGTATTTCTCCCTTGTCTCAGGAATTAAAAAACAACTATTGATTTACAGTTATATAAATATGTGTGTGTGGTACATGTGCATATATATGTGTGTGTGTGTGTGTGTGTGTGTGTGTGTGTGTGTGTCTATATATGCATATCTGATTTTTATAAGAGGAAACATTACTTTTGACAACATGCTGAATTTCCGGTTGTAGAGGTTTTTTTAAGATAAAGTAATAAACTACACACAAAAGAGGGAAAAAAACAAGTGACAAAGGAAAATAGTCACTTTATTCTTTAGTTGTTTTCCAAGTCACACAATTAAAATCTACTTCACAAGCCTGTCAAAATACTACACCCCAATAAGGTGATAAATAAAGCTATATTAGGATGAAAATAAATTTTGCATGACTTCATATGTATAAAAGATATTAAACTGCTTGCCTCTTCAAGGAAGAGGAGGTGGGGCCGGAGCGAGGGGGAGAATTTGGAGCTCTAAATTGTTTAAAATGATTGTTTTTAAAAACTTCACACGTAATCGGGAAATAATAAATAAAAATATATATATTTTTAAAATAAAACATATTAGGAACTTCCTATTTAAACCAGTGAGTTTCACTTGGTTTCTGATTTTGCCCTTTGAAAAAGAATTTCTTATTTACAGTAAAATGTTTAGGACCTTAAATATAGTAACAAATGAATTGGCCATTGAGTTTTAGAAGGGTAACAAAAAAAAACCATTGGATTTCTTGTTTGTTGTGTTTTTTACAGCCTTACGTTTTCCTGTGATGGCCATCATTTATACACAGCAAATAGTGATGGAACTGTAATTGCCTGGTGTCGCAAGGACCAGCAACGCTTGAAACAGCCCATGTTCTACTCATTCCTTAGTAGCTATGCAGCAGGCTGAATGTGAGAAAACTCTTGAGTTCTTTAAAGCACTTTAAGTACAAATTAGATTAATTCATCTTACTGACTGGAGCAGACTGAACCCAAACAAATGGGTGACTAGAACGAAAAGTCTAAATGATTATTAAATCTACATATGTCTTCACCAAATTATGAATCATCAGTCATGAAAGGAGATATTTGCTCTTAAGTGTGTAGTTATATCCAGAGAGTTGTATCAAAGTGCTGTAATGAGTTTCAGATGCTGCATCATAAATCACAATTATATTTTTAAACTTTTTTTTAAAAGGCTTTCCCAAAAACACTAGGTTCCTTTTTTTTTCTTTTCTTCCTGAAAGTGCCAATAACATTTAAATTAACTACATATTTATAATGTGATTGTCACAGTGTGTATAGTAATAGAACAGTTACCTACTCTGGGATAACAACCCAAAATATAATAAATTCAGGGCTCAACTATTGCTTTCTTTGAGAAGCAAATTATTCAGTAGGTGCCTTTTGCACCAAGCATTTTATAGACTGTCTGAATACTCAAATTGAAGTACTCCTAAATCTCACTGCTAGGTAGTTTTTGCCACTTGCCTTTTTAGCTTGAGGTAGAACTAGGATCTTTCAACAGCCACAAACAGGAATTCTGGTATCTTAACATAGGTGCATCATGTTCCTTCATAAAGTAATATTCGAAATATATAACACTGGCTTTTGCATAATATCCTTGGCCGGCAGCTTAAGGTTCAGCTGTGTGCAAAATTATGTTTTTAATACCTAAAAAGCAATGAACATAAACTGTTTAATAATTTGGAATGAGAACCCTACTCTGTGCAGAAAGTTTGAAAAGAAGTTAATGATACAATTCATATAGGGAACACATTCTACAAAAATGGAATTTTTCAAAAACAACATTGTAAAAGAGTAGAAGAGGTCTTTGTCATTTTCTTAAGTAAGAGGGAAGAGTATAGAATTCTTAAAGGGAACATTATCTATTCTATTTCTGTTAGGTTGACCTTACCCAAGATTTCTACCACTTACCATCTAGAGTGTTAAAGAGCATCCCCTGCTGCTTTGACAGTGAACAATTGCCTTGTCTTACTGAGAAAGAAAGAATGATCTAAGTTCTTTTGTCTATTTTTCTTCACTAGGAAAAGATTTAGTAACTTAAAGATGTATCCCAGCAACCTTACACACTTTGGAGACCGAGTCCTAAAAATCTTAGACTCTTCTATCTCCACCATCAAATTATAATTCTATTTTTACTTACATGAGGTGCTGTTTTATTGGTTTTAAAACCAGTGTACAGTAAGCTCAGTATCCTGTTACCGTGTGATAAAGATATGCATTCCTGCCCATAAACAACTTGTACGTTTGTTATGAAAAGTTTGTGTGGTGTTACGTTTACAAAATTTCTTTTGTGATTTCCAGACTTAAACATTCTGCTTAAAGACCTATGTAAAATATACTTCCTTATTCTCTGCCTTGAAAAAAAATTAAAATGTGTGTGTATATATGTATATATCTAGATATACATATATATACACATATATATGCTTACTAGTGAGATAAGAAAATGGCTACATATGCATTTATTTTAAACCACATATACTTGTAAGTATATTAAATAAGCTAATACACCCTAAATGTTACCTTTGAGGTCCAAATGCAGCAGAGATGAGGTTATTCCAATTCATGTTGAAGTGACGTGCTTTGTTTAAAAATTATAAATATTGTCTGGCTCCCTTTTTTGACTGAGGACTGTGAGTTACTCCCCTACTAGGAATAGGGCTAGTGCTCAGTTTTATTTTTTAAGAAAATTGCCTAACAAAAATATATGCAAAATAACTGGTCTTCATAAGAGTGCAATATTATATTTTTATGTAAAAACATAAATTAATCTTTGTGGTGACTATTTATTCAGCATGGAATTTGTTAGCAATGTTCAAAATACTTCATAATAATATGTGCATGTTGTAGGAAAAAAAATTTTGTAAATAACCATATGCTCTATTGTCTTTGTATACACTGCCACCTCTATTGGGGAATAAATTTGATTTAAAAAAAGAGGAAAGACTTATTCTTCACAAAATGTAAATGTTTGAGGTTTGATTATAATCCATATATTTTGTACCAATGTAAGTTCTACTTATATATTACTAATTGATCTCATTATGAGAAAGTAACAGCTTTTTTTTTTTTTTGCTTTTTCGAATCTAGCATTTAGGTAGGTATTTTGAGACTTAAATTTGCTACACTTCAAAGTAGTAGATACAGCAGTTCCAAGATCAAATATTATATTGTGGAATTTAGTTACATCTGTTGCAATGGCAACTTAGACTACACCTCATCTGCCATCATCTATAAATGACCACTGAGTCAGATTGGTGCATAAAATGAGAACCTCTCATCTTGTTGTACCTATTAGTCTATATCAACTTCCTTAATTCTTCTAGAAGACTCAAGCATAGATTACGCCTTTCTTAGGCTGCCATCAAAAGACCTTATCTGGCTTTTGACCATATAGACTTGCAAAACAGAGGCCAACTTCACCTGTATGTTTCATTCATTCGGGTAACAAATATTTATTGAGTGCCTGTTATCTGCAGGTCACCAAATGTGAGCTGAAAGGGACCTCAGAGGCTGTTTGCTCCAGGTCATACCTGAAGAGAATACCCTATACTGTGTGCCCAACAAGTGATCATCTAGCTTTTGCATGAATTTCTCCAATGAAGGGAAGTGCACTGCCTTTCCAGGGCAGCCCATTCCACTATGGGATACCTGTAATTGACAGACATTTCTTTCTTTACATCAAGTCCAAATTTGGCCCTTTGCAGTGTCTATCCATTGTTTTCCATTCTTCCCCCTTGTTCTAAACAGAACAAGGCTAAACCATGTGAGAGCTCTTCAGATATCTGAAGATAGCCATCGTGCCTGACCAAAGTCTTGTTTTCTTCAGCCTAGATACTTCCTACATCATCAGCCCATCTTTATGTGTCATGATCTTGAGGCCCTGTACTAGCCTGGCTGCATCCTCCTCTAAGTTCTTTCTGCCCTGTCAGTGCCCTTCCCAAACTGTGATGTCCAAAGCTGAACAGGCTGTTGCAGATGTGACCAGGACATGGCTGTCACCTCTCTTATCCTAGAGGTTATGTAGTAAAAGATGGATTGGTTTGTTTTTTGGTTTTTGGTTTGTTTTTTTTTTTTTTGGCTACCATATCACAATGTTGGCTGATCTTGCTTTGGAAGTCCATGAAAATCCCCTTTACCAGATGAAATGATGTCTACCATTCACTCCCCTGTCCCGTATTTGTGAAACTTTTTTTTAATCCAGTTATAAAACTTTAGATTTATCCCCATTTTCATTTTATTAAATTGGCCCACATTCTAGCATGTCAAGACCCTTTTGGAATCTGACTGTGTCATCCAACACGTCAGCTTTATCTTCCAGCTTCGCCATTGTACTAGACACACAAGATACAAATGTAAATAATAAATTGTCCGTGCCCTTGAGAAGCCTTCAATCTAGACATTTGTTTCCCTTTAGTTGAGAAAAATATTTCATAAAGACAAAAAGAGTGTTTGTTGAAAGGAAAGAGAAAGATTATTACAAGTTCAGTAGAGAAGAAAAATGTAAGTAACTTCTTAATCCTGATAAAAGGATAATATCCGGAGGTGGAAACTGCTGGAGTTTTGGATTATCTCTTTTAACCAAAGTCCCCACAGATACCAAAGCTGGTGTATAGCATCATGTACAGTACCTTACATATAGAATAGATCTACTATATCTTTGGAATAAATAGCTCCCTTTCTATCCGCAAGTGACTTGGCCACTCTTCTTGGACAGGTATATCTCTGTTTAACATATTCCTTATCTTGGAATAACATCTACATTATCCATGAAAGAAAAAAAAAGCCTCAAAATCCTTTGACCTTCACTAAAAACCATAACTAAAAGGACTGTTGGCAAAAGGAAGAGAGGCATCTGCCCTCTCCCCTGCAAAAAATCCAAATTTACAACACACTAATGTTATGGTGGGAAGCGGAGCAGAGTGCAGACAAAATGTCAATGCTGCAGAATTTAACCTATGCCTTATTAGAAATCCCCTCCAGCTTCAGCTTAACAAACTCTCCTGAAAGAGATCTCATGACTCTTTGAGACCATCTATTCTTTTGTTAGTGTTGATTGTTAGGAATTTTTTCCTGAAACTGAGCCTCTTGAGTTCCAGATTTTATATCCTGAAATAAAGGTTGTCCCCTAAAGTAGACACCTTAGAAGGCCACACGCGCGCACACACACACACACACACCACTTCTTCAATCTTGGTTAGTTTTGCTAGACTGGATTTTTTTTTCCTGCCATATTCTTCATTATAAGAGAAAAATCTCGAGGAGGGACAAAGGAAGAGTATGCATTGGGAAATGTAAGTGGTATCAATAAAAAGTGATTTTAAAAGAAGACTATATATACTTATTCCAGCAATGCTCCCATGACACATTTGTTTTTTGAATATCTCTTTTGGAAGAGGTTTCAGGGCACATTCTTCTAAATATTATCCCAGTAGAGACATGTTTCAAGACAAATATTTCTGGAAACAACTAAAATTATCCTGGGTCAAATATGGTAAATAAGGTGAGTGAAGAAAATGGGTAATACAGTGATTGGGGGGGGGGGCAGGATGTCTCTATATGTGTGTTGGTATACCAGAGGTGTGCAAAGGGAAGTACATTTCATGGTTCTTGAGATCAAAAAGTTGTAAAACTGCTATTAGACAATGGCATATAGCCCCCCTAAAGTGACTCAGCTCCCAGTCTTACAGTTAGGTGTAGGGGTTCTGATATGTGTGCTTATCTTTTTACTTTTTGTTACATTCTAGGACACTTTTGTTACTTTCTGGTCACCCTTGCCAGCACTATTTGCACATTATTCACTCCCCAATTCATTGGTAAAAGTAGGGGAGGAGCCTTTCCTGGCTTGTTCTTGCTGCTTCCAGGCTCTCATTCTACCACCATCATAAAATAATCTTTCATTTGGTGTTCACTCCATCAAAATTCCAGTAGCTGTTGTCTACTGACCTCAAAGACATTCCTGCTTTTTTCCTCATTGAATTTGGTGCCTGGCCTTTCCTCCCCAACTCCTTCCCCCATGCTAGGGGACTTCTATATACATATTGATACTCTCTCAAACACTCTTACTTCCCAATTCTTAAATTTACCTATGTCCCATGACCTATTCTACCCTACCACCAGGATCCTGGTCATAGCCTCGATCTTGATATCACCCACAAATGTCCCATTTCCACACTCATGAACTGAGACTCCTTTAATCATATTTGTCATTCCACCTCTTCCTCTGCCATTTGACCCCAAACCATGTTCTTTGTCCTCACTATGACTTCCAGTCCCTTGACCCCGAAGTTCTTTTCCAGGCTACACTCCCCTCCCTTCCTCATCTCCATCCCTTGGTGAATTAATGCAGTTCCTTACTATCCTCTCCAGTCCCTTGCTCATTTATCCTGCCCTTCTAAGCTTCAACCTTGGATTACTTTCACCAGCCCCTGCATTCACTCTTACTCACAAGCTGCAGAATGAAACTAGAGAAAATTTTGAAACTGGGCTGGCTAGGTCCACTACAGTTTTATGGTACACAATCTCAAACGGGTCCTCATTGCGGCAAGGCAATCCTTTGACTCACCACAGTGGCTTTTCCAAAGCTTTCCACACCTCCTATGGCTCCCTTTCCTCCCAGTCTCTCAGCTGAGGGCCTTACCTTATGTTTCACTGAAAAAATTGATGCTATTCACTGAGGGTTCCCTTTTCTTCTCCTCCTCATCTCATATCACAAAAGACAGGCCCTTTTCCTTGTGCAAGCAATCCTATTCCATTCCATCTTCTTCCACAGATTGTCCCCTCCCATCGCCCCCACTCTCTCACTTCAATGTCACCCATTCTACTTACTGCTCCCCTGCTTCCTATAAACATGCCTACTCCTTCCTCAAAAAAGCCCTCACTTGATCTGTCCATCCCTGCTGGATGTAGTCTCTTATCTCTGTTTCCCACATTGGACAAGCTCCTCGAGGCCGTCTACAACCGATGCTTCGGCTTCTTTCCTCTTGCTCTCAGTTCTCTTCAATCCTCCCCAACCTCCACCTCTCATATTCTATAATCCATTGACACTCCTCTCCTTGCTGTTCCTACCACAGAACACTCCATCTCTCAGTTCTGGGCATTTTCACAGGCTGCCTCCATGCCTAGCATTCTCTCCTTCCTCATCTCCACCTCCATACTTCCCTATCTCTATTCAAGTCCCAGTTAAAATCTCGCCTTCCACACAAAGCCTTTCCTGATTCCCCTTAATGCTAGTGCCTTCCTTCTGTTGATCATTTCCAATTCTGTTTTATTTATCATGTTTGTATGTCATCTCCCCCACTAGACAATTAACTTCTTGAAAACAAGGACTATCTCCCACATAGTGCCTGGCATACAGCAACTCTTAATAAATAAATGCCTATTGACTAAATGACTCTAATCATATCTCATATTCCCTTCATCCTCAAACCTGGGAAATGCACATCCCAAAACGAATTCCAGATTATACTCTTGATACTCTCCATCCTAGGTCATATCCCCCACTGGGGGCCCCTTGTCGATATATTTCTTTCATCCAAAAACATCTCTTGCTAGAAATTTCTGCCTGTTTTGTTCTTGAAACCCTGAGACACTTCAAGTATGAAAAAAACCTTTCCTTGGAGAAAAAAGTATGTTACTGCCCTTTTGGTCCTTTATTAAATTTCTATAGATCACAGTTTTTATCTGTCACAAATATCAAGACAATCCTTAAAAGGATGTAAGAATTAAACTAAGTTGGTAAAGGTATGTATCATACACATCCTTTCACAAGATTACTATAGCTTTTTGTAAATTCCAATGAAGGACATATTAACTTTACTAGAGAAGTTTTATTTAGGACTTCACACAAGTTGAAGATCAAGAAAACTCTTGTCATCACTGTCTAAATAGGATTTCTCAAAAGCAAATAGGCTTTCCATAAATCTGGAAAAGTCTTAACATTATTACAATGTAGTAAAATAACGCCACCAAGCAAAATATTTTGCAGTCTTGAATCACCCTTTAACCTTACCATAACCTAGAGGTTTTTCTTCCCCTAAAAAAATACTGAAAGTCTGGAATTCTGTTCTATAACATCCCTGTTAATTGGATCTGGTCACATAGCAAAATTATCCATCGTCCAATAGGTATCTTTCTATTCAGAGACTACTGCCATCCTTTTAGTCACCTGGACTCAACCTCCTTGTCATCCTTCACTCACCACAATATCCATTCTCTCATCAAATCTTGTCATTTCTACCTTCGAAACATCACTTGTATATGTCCTCTTCTCTCCTTGTACAAACCCTCAGCACCTCTCACCTGGTGACTACAACTCCTCTGCACTATATGTTTCTCTTTATTACTTGGAATTGAAATGATAGGGTACCCTGCTTCTTGCTGCAGCTCCTATACATCTTCTCTCCCTGGTGCAACCTTACCTCTCCTACCTTCACAGCTCCAGAAAGTAAGGTGATGGGTTGGCTGAGTACATTTCAATAGCTTTCCTCCATGCCTGAAATTCTTTCCTTCCTCATCTCCAACTACTAATTTCCCTCCCTTCAGTTATGAATCAGCTCAAATTCTACCTTCAGAAGGCCTTTCCTAGTCCCCTTCCACCCCTTCCCCCACCCCCCCCCCCAACTTTACCACGGTGCTTTCTTGGATCACTTTTTATTTGCTGTATATGCCATGTTCATACATAGTTATTTGCATGTTGCTTCCCCTGCTAGAAAGGGAGCTTCTTAAGACCAGGGACCTTGTTTTGGCTTTCCTTGTACTGTATGTACAGTAACTAACAAATAATCCCTGTTTACTGACTTCTGAACACAGGTTATGTATGAATTTCCTTGTTACTCAGTCAAAAATGTCATCACAGTTATACACTTAGCGATATGATTTCTTTAACCAAATTTACTTTTCTGCCTCAAATATGCACCTGAGAGACCAATGTGAGATATTTCTGAGCCCCGGGTGAACCTTTCAGACCTCATAGCTCTCATTAGAATTCTGGACTCAACTAAGATGTGCACTGTCTGGGGCAAATGTTAAATCAATGAAGATCAGACATTTCAGAAACAAGTGCTCTGACATTTTAAAAGGCTGTTGCTAGGGTAAGGTGAGATAGGAATGGGTGAAGAGAAGACTTCCAAAAAATATTTTCTAATCATCAGGCCTAATGTATTGTGCAAAGGATTTCAAAATACTGAATTTTTTTTCCAAAACAGATGATTTGTTGAACTGTGTAAAGTGCTTTTGTATATCTTAATTAGCAGATTCTGTATCTAACTCTAGAAAAAGGAAAGTGCACCATCCTTGAGACATTTCTAGCTAAAGAAGCGTACTTATACTAGTAGTAAGCATTAGATAACCTCTAATTCACAAATCCTTTCTATTTAGGAATTAAGTCAGAGCCCAAGGTTAACCATTGTCCCCAAAACAATCTGTTCTCCCCTGCCATTAATTTCTGAATTCCTGGCCACAGTGACAACTCCTGGTCACTATATGTTTGTCTTTATTACTTGGAATTGAAATGATGGGGTACTTACTTCTTGCTGCAGCTCCTATGCATCCTCTCTCCCTAGTGCAACCTTATCTCTCCTACCTTCACAGCTCCAGAAAGTAAGGTAATGGGTTGTCTGAACACATTAATTAACCCCTCATTGCCCCATTTTCAGGTACAGCTCTCCCTTTCTACTTCCCGCAACCTCATCTTGCCTTAATTATAATTACAACCGCTGGGAAGCAAGGTAAGGGGAACGCATTCACCGCCCAAAGATCCACTTTATTTGATTCGATGGCCAAAGGTGGAAGCGGACGCGTACTGGAGGCGTCCAGGTCCAACAAACCAGCCAAGCGAGAATAAGGCAGGCGCCCCCGAAACCCTCCGGCTCCCTTCCCTGCCCTCCCCTGGAGGCCTGGTTCTCAGGGCCGCCTGCCCGGGAACCCGGGGCACGTGCGTTCTGCGCCGAGAACGCGGAGGCTTCAGTGCGGGAGCCCCGAGTGACGCACCACCTGACGTAATCAGCAGGCGGGGATTTCCCCCCTGGCTCTTTTTCCTCCCCAACTCCTCTAGAGAAAGGCAAAGACCCTGCCGCAAAGTGGGCGCGACCATCGTGCACCAAAGGAGCCAGAGAGGGGTGGGGGTAGGAGCAGAAAGGCTACATCTCTCCCTATTTCATAGCCAAGCCTTGAGAAACATGAGAGGGAAATGGCTATTGGGGAAGGTTGGAGAAGGTCCCCAATGTTGGAGTGTGTGCTCCTAAAGACAGTTACAAGGTGGGGTGGGGAGATGAGCATGAAGAGGGTCGCACCAGTGTAAAACACACACACACACACACACACACACACACACACACACACACACACACACACACACACACACACACACACACACACACACACCCCTTTTCCGCGTGGTCTTTCCCTAGTCTCATTCCCCATCCCCTGCATCCCCTGGCCTCCGGAGGCGCGTGGGAGGCGCGCCGCCGCAGGGACCAGGGCTGGGGGGACTTTCGGAGCCGGGCCAGAACCGCGGAGGCGGCAGATACGGCCTTGGGGGTGGGGCTGCAAGAGGGAGGGTCGGGGTGCGAAGGGCGTGCGCGTTTCCATAGTGAATCCATTAAGGGCCGAGGCGTTATTGGAGCCCGCGAGCTGCCGATCCCGCTGGCGTTTTGTCTCTGTGTGTCTGCCTGCCCCTCATTATGTGCCAGGGGAGGCTCGGCTGCATCCAGCCTGCGCGCCTCCCACTTCTGCTGTTGCAGTGATGCTGTTGCCGCCGCCGCCGCCGCCGCTGCTGCTGCTACTTCCGTAGCTGCTGCTTGCTGAGCCCCACTTCCAAATGAAGAGCGATGCCACAGTGTCTGGCCACCACCCTAGTGATCTGCTTTGGAGACAAAGCCCTTTCGTGAGCGTCTCTCCTCTCTCCTAGTTCTCTCCAGCAGCCCCAGGTATCCAGCACCGGGTAAGTTGAGGTAGCAGCATGCTCTGTGGGCAGGGGGAGATTTGGGAAGGGAGGGGACAGGAGGTCAGATGCAACCTGGAACCCTGACTATCAGTATTAAAGAGCTGAGAGGATCCTCCTAGCTAGATTACAGGGGCTCTGATATCGGCAAAGCATGAATGCATGCAATTTAAAAAAGAAACGCGAAACCTTTTCTGAGTTTTTATGTGGGGGATGGTGATCAAGATAAGGGAGGATGAGCAAGCCAAGAACAAAAGAAAAACTCCAACTGGAAAGTATGTATGTCTCTGGAACTACAGAAATGATCCCTAGCTCTTTTGTCGCCGAAGGACATAAATGAAAACGGGGGGGGGGGGTGTCGTTGAGAAATGTTTTTATATTTTCAGAAGAGCATTGTCCTAACTGCTTAACCATGCTGGCATGCTTTTAGGGTAAAATAAATATGCATTTCACTGAGAGTTTCTGTAAATATATATGTGTGTATATAATTCACATGTATTTGCGAAAGATTTGCCTTCTGTTTGCACAGCACTGAGAAATGTATTGTTCTTGTTTCTCTTTGCCAAACACTCCCCTCTTCTAACTTCCAACTAAAACACACAGCCCTTAGGAAATCCAAATTATATGGCACAGGAGTATATTTGAAAATCGTGGGGGAAAGCACTGAGAATGCGTGGAAGAAATGCTTTTTTGGAAAAATCTCTGGTACTTCTCAGCCAGATAATCTTACTTGAGGACCCCTTTCTCTATATGTAGGTCACTGATATTTGCTGTTGGCAGAGCCAAGATATTTTTCCCCGTCTGAAGAGAGGTTCATTAAATGGGAAGGTATTGAATGGTTATTTATATTTCAAATTGATAAATGAATTTGACAGATACCTGTAGAAACCTGACTTTTCTCCCTAGCCTTTTTAGAACACACACACACACACACACACACACAGTGGGTTTGGGTTTTTTGTGGTTTGGGTTTTTTTTTTTTTTTTGGTTTTTTTTTTTCTATTGATGAAAGGGGGATTTGGTTTATGGCGTCTCTGTCCCTAGGTCTGGTGCTGAACTGAAATGAGTTTGCAATCCTTGAACCCAGCAGAATTGAAGAGGGCTAGGGTTTTGTTTTCCAAAAAATCCCAGCAGTAATTATAAAGGGTATTGGAAGTGTAGGCATGTATGCAGAGCTGTGGACACGGTTCACACCTTCAGGAAGATGAATTTTTTCATCTTCATAGTACTACATTCTGAGCTTAGGTATAAAGAAACTTATGAATGTTAAAGTTTGATCGAGTAATAAAGTTGAACATCTGTACACTTACCCATAACCTCTGCCTCAGCTACCTAAATGTCTCCATTTTCTTGTCCATACTTTGACCACCCAGAACTACATATGGTATAAAAGACCAGGATTCAGTTTCAGATAGGGCATCAGGCCACTAGGCTGTGCCTGCTTTTGTCTATAAAAATGTGTCAATCGGAATACTTCTTACAAAGTGCAAAATCTCCCAAGGAAGAAAGCATTAGACTGGTAGGCAAATGAGCTGGATTCAAGTCCAGGTCCTGACATTGGTTTTCATGGGTACTATTTCTCCATTTTTTAAAAAACCAGCTGGCCCTGTTTATGTCAAAGCGTTACTGTGGAAAGACTGAGATAGTAAATATGGAGTACTTTGAGGGTCCTGGAAACAAGGTGCTACATACATTTTAAATATGAATTATTTTAGAGGGTATATTGGCCTAATTATCTGTCATGGAAAATAAATGTAGAAGCTAATAAAAACTAGGAATTCATGTGTAGCACATGCCTCCTTGTGTAGTACAAACATCAAATTGCCTCACCATGGATTGTTAAAATGAAATTACTCTTTAGGGATACCTGTAACAGCTAAATTAGATCTCCTATCTTCCTTCACCCCCATATACAGTTTCATACTTCCTGCTCCTTAAAAGCACGGTGCTCCAGTGGAAACCCATAGCAAGATCCTAGGCTTTCTGGCTAGACTAGCCAGAGGTATTTAGCTTGGGAATGGTATCAAGAAGAAAAAATTCCCATCATTGCTCTGTGGATTTGTTTTCTGACTATACTATTTATTTTCCAAGTCCTCAGTGGAGAAACTAGAAAAGATTGTTCTCCTGTGCCCTCAGACGTTTTCTTTTGCAAAATTAAAAAAATTTAACAGCCCAATATCTTTCCCAAATCTTAGATTCTTCCTAGAAAAGGGGGAAGATAAGGGAATAAACATCTGTATAGTACCCATTGTGTGCCAGGCACTATGATAACTGCTTAACAAATATTATCTCATTCGATCCTCACAACAACGCTGAAAGATAGGTGCTGTTATTGTCCCCACTATACAGTGGAGGAAACTGAGGCAAGCAAGTGATTTGCCTTGGGTCACACAGCTAGTAAGAGCCTGAGGTCAAATTTGAACCCCTGTCTTCCTGACTCCCAACCTATTGCTTTATCTACTGAACCACCTAGCTGCCTTCTTAAAAAAAAAGAGAGAGAGAAAGAGAAAGAAAGACAAATATAGGAGGATTAAGGGACACTGTTTTGTTATTTGTCACTGGAGAAGGATTTTCTCAACAGTAGGCTTTGACCACATGGTTTGAGAACCACTCTTAGAAGGAATTATACATCACACCCTACCACTTCCACCTCTTTCCAACCAATTATTTATTGAATAACATAGTCAAATGGCTGAGAGAGGATTGATGAATCTTTCTCTTTTATTGATACATATATCTCACTATCAGACTCTTCCTTGCCTATATCTCTCACTCTTCCTAGGGCATGAAATGCACATTTGTAGATTGCCCTTTTCTTTACGTAAATTAAAACATTTGGTTTTAAAATATTAACTGCTCAGTTTTCATAATGCTGTTGTGAGGCATGTACTATTAATCCAATCTTACACATTGTCTGTTTCATTTGATATTCTTATTCACTCTAGTCATTCACGCATAACAGAATTTCTGCTAATCAGGTGAAAAGGATTACTTATTCATTTTTTGCAGATCAGAAAATGAAATTAACTTCTTTAATATGTAAAAAGCTACAGCCAGAAAAATATTCTTCTACAACTGGGGTTTGCAAGGACATTTTAATTGAAAGTCGTAAGAACTAAATAAGTGTAAAGGAAGAAAAATGAAGGTAAATTATAGTATCAAAAATTTGCATAATGTCCCTGAAAGGCATAAGTAGTTTAAACCATATGAAAGAAAGCCCAAAAACCCCAGACAAATAATCAGAATGAAAATGCAAATACATTTTCTCAACTCAAGGAAAACCAGACAAAACAATCTGCTAAAAGAATAAAATGCTGCAAAGCAAATGACTGAGATGTCTCCCCTCCACAAAAAAAAAAAAACCACCAATGAAAACAATGCGGAATGCTTAAGAAGAGATCACTTAAATAAGCTTGGGAGTTTATTATGTGAATCATCCTAATTTCCAAACAGCTTTAATTGGGTTAACTGGCAGGGATTAATATGCAGTCATTTTTCTAGGTAAAAACTGAGCAAACAAAAATGGTGGGAAATTGGGTAGAAATCAGTCCTCACAAAGGGACTAGGCTCTCACTTCTGGGAATGGGGACATGGGCGTGTCCTAAAGTTTAGATGAGGAAGGGGCTAGAGCTAGAAATCACTTGTAGCTATCAAAGAGCTAAGGTAATATGAGTAAGTAATCAATGTGGGATAAGGGAATAAACATTTATTCAGTGTCTCCTTTGTGCCAATGACTATGCCACGCACTTCACAGATATCTTATTTGATCCTCACAACAACCCAGTGAGATAGGTGTTGTTATGATCCCCATTTTGCAATTGAGGAAACTGAGGCAAACAGAAGTTAAGTGACTTGACCAAGGTCACACAGCTAGTAAGTATCTGAGACTGAATTCGAACTCAGGTCGTCCTGACTCCAGGCCCAGCGATCTATCTATATCGTAAGACTTTAGATCAGTGAAGCATTTTAGTTTACAAAATATTTCCATACATTATGCCATTTGTTCTTCGCAACAACCCTTTGAGATGGGGAGGGCACCTCTGAACCTGAGGTTCATGGAGGTTAAGTGACAGAAGTTAAAGTCACAGAGCTCCTCAGTGGTAGAGACTGT
Organism: Phalanger gymnotis; assembly: GCA_028646595.1. NCBI lineage: Eukaryota > Metazoa > Chordata > Mammalia > Diprotodontia > Phalangeridae > Phalanger > Phalanger gymnotis. Next base: position 221,334,341 of record CM053626.1, on the reverse strand, counting down.
AGGGAACCCAAGTCCTCTGACTCCCAAGTAGCCTTGTGTCATGAAATCACCAAATTTTGGAGTTGGAAGGGTCCTCTGTGGCCTCCTAGTCCCACTCATCCCCACAAAGGCATACCCACTGTAGCCTATTGGATAAGTGGTCATCTAGGCTCTGCTTGAAGGCTTCCAATAATGGGGAACCCCTCCCAAAGCAGTCTATTCCACTTACAGAAAACTCTAATTGTTAGGAAATTTTTCCTTACATCAAGCCAAAATCTGCATCTTTGAAATTTCTACTTGTCCTATTTCTGCCTTCTGTGGCCAAAGAGAATAAATCTAATCCTCCTTCCACATGAAAACCCTTCAGATAGCAGAGGCCAACAATTATGTCCCCCAGAATCTTTTCTTCTCTGGGCTAAATAACCCCAGTTCCATCAATTAATCCTCATATAACATGGGTTCATAGTCTTTCACTTCACTATCCAGATTGCTGTGTAAACCGCTGAAGATACAGCCCAAGGGAACCAGGGCTAGTAGTATAACAAATGAGAGAAGGATTGTGACATAATGGAAAGCTATGTGATTGGGGTCAGAAGACCACATCCAAATTTTGCATCAGACGCATAAAAATCATATGGTCATGGCTAAGTTGTTTAATTCCTCTGAACCTTCCTCAATTTTATCATTTGAAAAACAGGGATAATAATACTTTAATTACTTTGTAAGGAGTGTGTTTTGTAAGCCTTAAATATAAAATATGTGTTGTGATTTGAAGGGAGGCAGTGTGATGCAGTGACTCTCTGGAGTAGATGCCTGAGTATGAATCTCACTTCTATTTACTACCTTTAAGTGTCCCATTAAGTGAGTCTCAACTCCCCTTGGCTTTAGTTTCCTCTGAGGAAAAGAGGAATTTCCCTCTGGAAGAAAAGGGGAACCTACATACTTCTAAGGCCCCTTTCCAACTCTAATGATTTGATCCATATTCTAGAAACCCTGGAGAAACCAAAATCCCAAAACAATACCTACCTATAAACACAATAGATTAACCTACTGACCACCACCCGCTACAGAACCCAATGGCTTGGGAAAGAGGAGTTAGGTCAAATTAATACTGAACCAAAAAAATTCTATGATCTCAGAGTTCAAACAGACCTCTGAGGTCATCTAGACCAACCTGTACCTGAGAAGGAATTTCTTCTACAGCAACAAGTAGCCATCTAGCCTCTGCTTGGTAACCCCCTTGATGGGAGAGCGTCCAAGCCCTTCCTTGTAATATCTCCCACCTTATCTCACTTGATACTCCCACCATCTAAACCCTGCCCCAGTCTTCAGGAAGGACTAATTAAAGAACACTCAAAAGGCCATCCATCCTAGGCATCCCATTGCAATACCAGAAAGGGTGCAGAGTGTTGAGAAGGAGACTTTCCAATCTTCTCGGAAGACATTAGCATTCCCACCCTTCTCTCCATTGTTGTGATTCTCACCAGGATATCCAAAACCTCTACATAAGCAGAAAGCAATGACAGACTAGTGATTCTGAGGTGGACTGGATTCTCTTTCTTTTCCATTGAAGAGTGATGTACAAAGAGTATACCTTTGGGTCATGATCTACACACAGTACAATGGGGCAGCACAAAGGTGGGCACAGAGATGGGACACGATTATACTTTAAGATCTAGTTCCAGAGCAGCACTATTGGGAAGCTAAATGGTCATTCCTGTTCCTCAGTCTGTTTCCTCTCTCCAAGGAGAGAGAGAGAGAGAGAGAAAGATGTGTGTTTAAAAATCCTTGTACTAAAAAATGGGACCTGAATTTAATATGATATTATGACACTATAAGAAACAAGGAACATGAAGAACAGAGAAACTTGGGGGAAAAGACTCTGAACTGATGCAGAGTAAAAGCAGAACCAAGAGAACAATGCACATGATGACTTCTTTAAAGAAAAGGAAAACAACATTAAAAGATATCAAAATTCATAATGACCAATTTTTATTCCAAAGGACTGAAGATTAAACAGAATTCCCTCCTCTCAGTAAAGAAATGGTAGACTATGGGTATGGAATGTTTCATATACTGTGGGGCATGTCTCATGTGTTTACTTATTTTGCTTAACTCTTTCCCTTTGTTACAAGGAATCTCTTTAAGACAATGGAAATTGGGATGTGACTATGATATTTAAAGAACATAAATCATCAATAAATCCTTTTAAAAATAAAACAGCATGCTCTAGGGAGAAGAGGGAACCAATGACAGGTTACACTTAGAAGAGACAAAGAAGTGAGGAGTTCCAGAAAGAGCCTGAGCTGAGCCTTAGGAAATCACAAATTATGGATAGCAAATCACTCCCATTAATTCAGATAGTAATATGTTACTTTTCCAAAAGACAAGATATATTTTTCTTCTCTCTTATGCTTTCTGAATATTACCTCTTGGGAAAGACATTAATAAACTGGAAAGCATCCCACCTGTCAAAGATGGTGATGGTGATGACCATTCTTTCTGAGTCATCGTCCATGTGCCACCCCAAGGCCTTGTCCTGGGCCCTCTTCTCCTATCACTCTGTACTTTGTTTCTCTGTGATCTCATCATCTCCCACAGGCTCAGTGATCACCTCTGTGCAGATGACTGCCATAATTTTATCAACGAGTGTCTGTTATACATTGTGACCTGAATGTTATGTAGGCATCTCAAACCCAACATGTCCAAAACAGAACTCATTATCTTTCCAAAACCCAGCTCTTCCTCTGACTTTCCTATTTCTGTCAAGGATTCCACCATCCTTGAAATCATCCAGGTCAGTAAGTCAATGAGCATTTATTAAGTACTTACTATGTGCCAGTCACTGTGAAAGGTAAAAACAATCTCTGCCCTCAAGGAGCTCACAGTCTAATGGGGAAGACAATATGTAAATAACTAAGTACATACAAGATAGATACAGAGTAGGCAGAAGGTAATCCCAGAGGGGAAAGCACTAGCAACTAGAGGGATGAGGGAAATCCTTCTATAGAAGATGGGTCTTGAACTGAATCTTGAAGGAATTGCAGAGATGGAGGTGAGGAGGAAGAGTCTTTCAGGCAAGGGGAACAGCCAGCGAAAAGTCATCAAGATTGGAGTCAGGAAGACATGAGTTCAAATCTGGCCTCAGACATTCCCTAGCTGTGTGACCCCAGGCAAGTCATTTAACTCTGTCTGCCTCAGTTTCCTCATCTGTCAAATGAACTAGAAAAGGAAATGGCAAACTACTCCAGTATCTTTGCCAAGAAAACCCCAACTGGGGTCTTGGAGAGTCAGACATAACTGAAACAACTGAACAACACACAAAATATATATGAGTGTGTATACACACACACATGCACACACACATATATATGTATATATGTATGTATGTATGTATGTACCTAAAATTAACTCATCTAACCTTTAAGTGTGAATGGATTAAAGACCCAAATAAAAAGGTAGAATGGTAAAGAACACTAATTCTGGAATCAGAAAACCTGGATTCAAATCCTACATGGGATGTACAATCTAGTCGTAGATCCCTGATGTATGACCTTAGCTAAGTCACTTATTCATGCTGGGCCTTAGTTTCCTCATCTGTACAATAAAGAGGTTGGACAGAGGCCTCTGCCAACTCTAGAACTATGACCTCTCATCCCCGCTCAGCTTCCTTACTGCGTTTGTCCAGTGATCTGTTCACATCCCCCTGTAAACCTCTAGAGGTCAGAGACATGGTTTGTTAACCTCTTTTTATTACAAATTAGCACAGCCTGATGCAAGTTAGGCTCCTAACAAATGCCTTTTGGTGATTCTGGAAAGATTACTCGATAGAATTCTCTCTACCTTTCCTGGATCTTCCTCTAGTTTCAATGGTTCAGAGTTCCTCCAATCTGTTTTTCACAACCCCTATGTTCAGAGAGTCATGCTAACCACGGTTCAATACGTTTTCTTTCTCCATTCTTCTACCATGATCAGCCACTCCAGTCCTGCTCATTTGCTCATCCTTATCCTTTTGCTCTTCAAAGCTTGCACCTTCTCCACCCCCACCTCCCATTCTTTATCTAGGTGAGGGATAGAAGAGATTTTTGTTCACTGTTCCCAAAGATTCTCCTCACGAAACGTGATAAGTAACAGCCTGAAACAGCTTCCCCAGGTGTATCAGCTTAATTTAAATGCTAATTGACACTTTCCAGGATGCTCTTTATTGACTCACCAGGGGTGGGAAAGAGCCATATAAGAACCTCCCCACCCCAAAAGAACACACACATTCATGCACAATCACACAGCAAACAAATAGAAACGGCATTAGACACAGCTAATTAGCCAGGTCTTAGGATAATTCCTTTTCCAGATATATTCCAGATCTATTTGTTTTTCTCTTTTGTTTTTTATTCACTCATCCAACAAACATTTATTAAACACCTACTATATCACCCAGCACAGTGTTGGGCAGTGGGAATATTCAATGCTCAAATGCATCTTGTGATTACATTGATTCAGGGAGTTCTTTCCAGTGATGCAAATTGAAACCCACATATGTCTGCTCATCCTATCCAACTCTCATCTGTGTTTCCCTAAGAGTTCACCATGTCCAACATATTGGCAGATTTCCTCTCTTTCTCCTATGATTTTGAGAGTACCAGTGGAACACTTTTGATGCCCACCTGTCATCTTTCATTCTTGCCATATGACCCTTTCCCCTTCCTCATCTTCCCTTTGCTATCATTTAGTTCCTTGATACTATCTTTTATTCCTGTTCTTTTTGGAGTTCGTCATTGATTATATGATGCAGCCTGCTTACAAGTATTGCCCTCTGTATGGTGCTAATTTTTAGTTCTTCAGAAACAGTAGAATCACTTGTCTCCCTGCCCTGTAGCAACACTGGTAGAATGTTAGTTTTGAAAAGATAGGCCTTTCATGAGAAACTTGGAGTCAATAAATGAGCTTTGTAATTTCCCAAAAGCAATGCAGCCCATTCTCCTTCTGTTTAACTCTGGGCCCACCTCATAGTCCCTCTGCACTGTCTGTCCCAGATGTACATTATCTTGGACAAACTCTATGAGATATAAAACCAGATAGATGCGCATTGAAATCTGCGCAGTAGTCATTCTTCATCCACTTGGTCTTTCCTATATGGATGGACAGGCCAAACTCATTTGAGTGATTACTGATCTCCGGGAGGTTCTAAAATGCTCTGGGGCTTGATGCAATCAGGAGACCGTTAACCCAAAACAGTAGCATCTGAAAGACATCACCATTCTCAGAGAATCCTTCCTTCACTTGTACTCAGGGTTGGATCTCCACTGTGACAATGGTGAATGCCTTTGGCAAACAAACATCTTCTCATTTATTACTTGTTTGTTTGTCAATCCTAGCCTGATGGGTTACTATCAGAGTCATTCAGTAGTCACTATTTATGTTGTTATGTCATCTGGAGACTCCTGAATGATTTTTACATATCCACGGGAGACATCTTTTCATACAAGAGCCTATTAGGCAATGCTTAGTGCTACCACAGCCAGTGTTTTTTCATAACCAACAAACAATAAGCACAAAGATATCCTATGTTCTCTACAACTTTCAGTTAATTGTGAAATGGCAAATACATGGTCCATGGCTGAATATTATTTTTGAAAGCCTGCTTATTCTCTACTAATGCTTTCATTGAGTATGTTCTTGATTCATATATAAATGAAGACCAAAAAGGATTTTGGATATGTGAGAAAGAAGACATTTAGGGCAGTAGCCATTGAAGTTCTCTTAATTGCTTTCCTTTCAATGTTTAACAAGGTTCAAGGTTTGTTTGGTTCTTTTCCTCGCATCCTTGCTATGTTCTTTCCTCCATATACCTTGCACATTGATCCCTTAGTACCCTCACAATTATATTGCTTCCAGTGTAGATCTCTCCTGCATGTGCTTGGTTAATTAGGCTGTTCTTCTCATCTTTTTTCTCTTTATTTCTGCTTCCTCTATTACCACATCTAAAACTGGGTTGCTAGGCTCTAGGTGTGGTGGCACCACTGTTCTTCATGGGGAAAAATGTTTGTTAAAATGGTCTCCGTAAATCTTTTTTTTTTCCATTTTCCTAATGTTTATGATCCTCCTAACACCAACCTTGAAAGCCCTTGGGATGGCTTTGTTTAATTGGATATCTTTCCAAGATTTTTAAAAACTGGTTTTATCCTCTACTGATTCTGTTTTATGAGATGATACTACTAATGTTCTTGCATAATCCTTCTTCATAAGATTTTATTTTCTAACCTGTTGTTGCCTTTGGCAGCCTTTATTCTCTCACATTTCATGTTTGCTGCTAAAGGCCCATTTAGCAATTAATTTACATTGGTTAAATTTTTGGATAAAATTATTATAGTTGGTCGGAAAACATTTAGTAAGTGCTTGCTGTGTACCAGGCACTTTGCTAAGTGCTGAGGACACAAAGAAAGGTAAAAGATGGTCCATGTTCTGAAGGAACTCACGATCAAATGGAGGAGACAACACGCAAATAACTGGACCAACGAGATATATACAGCATAAATTGTGAGTCAGTATTGGTATCATTTCTGTTGTCCATTTTTCATCTTTGATTTTTAGTTCTTTATTTCAGTAGGTGACAGTTAATTTGTTTCAATTACATAATATATCATTTTCTCACTATTATTCTTGTTTTACACTAGTTCTGATCTTGGCTTTGACAAGATAATGGTTTGACTATAAACAGACAGCTGATTCAGAGAAAATTCCCACATAAATAATAAATAATAATCACTTCCTGCCTGTTAAATCTATTTGGTTTTTCTTGGTTTTATGCAGCGTATGCCATGCCCACTATCTACCAATTCATTTTCCAAAGAACTAGTGAGGTCTGTAAACACCTTTGGTGTCTCTCATTTCTTCCTCCCTGAACTTTGCTTTCCCATCTATTTCTCTCCATCCTCACCTTTTCCCACTTTTGCATTGAAGTCATCAAAAACACCAAAGTGGATGTTGATTTGATTTGGACAAGTAGACTTTCTCTCCTCCACAACCACTGTTGGTGCATAAGGGGTCATTATTTTCATGGCAATCTTTTTGAAAATACTTTTCCTTAGTCTTATAATGTGTAATGGCCAAATATCACTTGAAATAATGCTTCCTATTGCCTTCCATAAAATCCACTCTACTATCTCCTTTCATTGCCTCTTCAAGGAGTACTTGTGAGACATCCTTCCATTAGGCTCCAACTTCCTCCTTTCTTCTGATGTCATTTATAACACAACTATCAAGATTGATGTAATTCAGGTCCTCAAGCGATATGCCCCCTTCCTGGTCACTGGGCAAAGATCTCACATGTAAAGTTCCTACAGTCAAGTTAAAGTTTATGGGCAGTCTAAAAACTGTGTGGGCACCCTCTGTCCCCTTTCTCAGTATTCTGCTACCATCATAGTAGATGTGCCAAGGGGCTACCCAAGGCTGAAGTATGGTACTTTTCTTTGTTTCCTGTGTAGTTATGACACACACACACCCACCAAAAAAGCAGTCAGCAAGTGGCCAGCCTCCTATTAGTTAATTAAGTTGATCACAGAAAACAAGGTGCGAGGTGGGCAGTTCTTAAAGCCTTTCCAGCATGGTAGAACCTAGCACTCCACTTGCTTAGACATCTAGGACTCAGGGTCACCTCCATGATAAAAGCATGGAGTGGGACTTTCCCAGGAAGAGGAGATGCCTGGCAGAGAGGGGGGCCACTTGTCCAGGGGAGAGATCAACCCATGTTAAGTGGTAGAATGCTAACATGACCTCCCCAGTCCTCTCCTTTGCTTCCATGTTGCTGCTCCCCAAACTCCCAACCCCAGTGTAAACACCCCACACATGCATATTTTGGACCTCCAGGAACAGTTTTCTACCATAAGAGGCATGTTCACTCCCCTGCACAGTGAGGCCCTACCCCTACTGTACAAACTCATAATCCTTGAATGGGCAACAGGATAGACATGAGGATATCAGATAGTGCTCAAACACTCAAGGGGCCCAGTACCAGGCTAGGAGCCAGGCCCTTTAGATGTGCAGTTGGCATCCTGCTCCAGAAATCTCCCTCAGCACCCTTCCTCCAATAGGGCTAGGCAGGCCCCTGGAAGGGCCCAGGGCACAGAGGCACTGATGCTGGATCCCTCACATAACAGCCAGAGTCATGGAGCCCCTCCCCCAAATTCCTGTGGTGATCTCCTCTTTACCCTCTTACAGCTGGGGACTACCATGAAGATACAAGGAAAAATATAAAATTGTTTCTTCCTGCAAAAAGGTTACATTCTTCTTGGGGGATACAGCAAATACAATGCTAAGTATATTAGATAGATAGACAGATGATGGATGGATGGATGGATGGAAGGATGGGTGGATGGATGGATGGATGGATGGATGGATGGATGGATGGATGGATGGATGGATCGATGGATGGATGGATGGGTGGATGTGTGAGAGCATGGATGGATGGATGGATGGATGGATGGATGGATGGATGGATGGATGGATGATGAGTGGGTGGGTGGGTAGATGGATGGATGAAGATAGAAATAGAGATTTATCACCAGGTATCTCCATGAAGCCTGTGGCACACTGATTTTCATGAGTCAGGCACATGAGTTATATTGCAAAATCACAGGACAGGTTCATCGTAGGGAAGACAGAAAGACCCAGTTCTGCCCCTGGGAGTGTGGTTATGAAACATATGAATAGCTCCTGATTGTGCCCCAGTTAGAAAGAAAAACTTTCTAACAATAGGCCGGGTTGGGATGCCAGCCCTGTGGTGGGAAAGTTCACTGCCTCCCGTGTGGCTTCCAGAGTGACATCCCCACACCTTCATGCCACTAAGCAACATACACAAGGAAATAAAAATGTCTTGGTCAATTACAGTACTTTATGAGGAGTAAAACTAATTCTGTAAGACTCAGTGTATAACAGAATAATGGAACATTCTTAGGAATGGTCACCAGTTGCACCCATTTGAAGGGGTAGGGAACAGGGATAGTCTGCTATCAGCCATCATCTCCTGGAGCAGTCTACACCTCTTTGGCCATCTTCTGTCTTTTGGAATGACCCAAGCCACTCTTCTGCTTTCCCTGTCTCACCTCTAGAGGAGACCTTACATTTCCAAAGTAACTTCAGGGAGTGAAGGGAGAGAATCAGGAAAGGCCTCATGTAGGAGGTGGCACTTTAGGGGAGCTTTGAAGGAAGTTAGAGATTCTGAGAGGAGGAGGTGAGAAGGAAGAGTATTCTAGGCATAGGAAACAGCCTGTGTGAAGGCCATCCTAATTCAGTTTACCATGCATATGCACATAAGGCATGAATAACCTTTTAGAGGTAGGCTTGGGCTTTTTTCCAGTAGTCTAGGCAGGTTCCCAGAACGCCAGGATGTTGAGTGGAGGCAGGGAGGACAGGTCTTCTGGAGGATAGGTCTTCCAAGAATTGGAGATGCCCCACAAGATAGTAGTTAGGGGACTGGCCTCAGAGATGAGGCAGAGATAGAGTTCCTAAGTTAGGAGCTACTGCTCTCTTACCTAGTTTGAAAAAGTGTGGTCTGAGTCATGGGCCAGATGCCTTATTTCATATCAAGCTGTCCTTACCTTTTTGAAAGGTCTACTAGTGCATTCCCCAGTCCTCAAGTAGGACCCCAACCTAAACCCTCTAAATCCCACCGGCATTTCTTCTCTGTTGGACAATATGACATGGTCATGCTTTTAGCCTTGAATTTAGCTCTCACTACTTCCACGCGGTTTTCCATTTTAGTCACTAATACAACACACTGCTTATCACATACACTCAGAACATGAGAGCTGAAAGGGATCTAGGCAGCCATCTAGTCAACCCAGATATGAAAGAAATCTCTGCTCTAATCCACAAGACAAGTGGTGAGCTAACCTCTTGGGTTCCACAGAGGGAGCCCACCACCTCTTGAAGGAGCCTATTTGATGTTTGGACAGCTCTCATGAATAGGAAGCTTTTCCTGATATCTAGCCTAATTTTGCTTCTTTGCACCCCATTCTCCTGGTTCTGCCCTTTGGGCACAAACAAAACAAGCCTAACCCACTTTCCACTTGACAGCCCTTCAAATATTTGAAGAGAGAGCTATCGAGTTGCCCTGAGTTTTTTCTTCTCTAGGGCAAATATTCATAGTGTCCTCAACGAGTTGGGTTGTCCAATCCAACAAACATTTATCATTAAGACATATGGGATACAAAGGCTAAAAAAAATCCACAGTTCTTGCCCTAGAGGAACTTACATTCTTCTGGAGGGATACAACATGTAAACAGATAAGTACAGAAATAATATCTTGAGGAGGAGTGGGAAAGTAAGCACTAACAAGTAATGAGATTAAATATTTGTAAAGGGCTTAGCACAGTGCCTGGCACATAGTAGGAGCTTAGTAAATACTTGTTTCCTTCCCCCTAAGGTAATCAAGGAAGGTTTCCCTTAGAATATAGCTCATGTGTACAGAGATTGTGCATTCTGCTGTAGGCTTCTACACATACATTCTTAGAGTTTTCTCTCAGACTCTGACCCTCCTTTGTTACTAACAAACATATAAAGGAACTATTTGAGCAGCCTGGCTCAATATCTGGTTGTTTATATTTCTTCCACCATTGAAACATAAAATACTGAAATTCTTGTTACAGGAGAATGTACATGTTTTCAATAGTTTCCCTTTGGGAAGGTGCATGGGCCATAACCACATCTCTAGCCTTCCACAGAATCATAGAATCTTGGAATTGGAAAGGACCCTATAGGATTTCCCATCTATCCCACTGCCTGAAGCATGAATGGGGTAACCAGCATAATGCCCCTGGACGACTGACTATTTGAAACCCTTTCCAGGAATAAGAAGTTTGTGACTTGACCCACTCATTGTTGGACAGCTCTAATTGGGAGGCAAGAAGTTGAGCCCCAAATCTGCCTCTGCAAAACTTTCACCCATCAGTCCTTCTGGAGCTACACAGAATAATTCGAAGCACAATTTGTCGACTACCACGTTATTCCATGCTACCACCTCTGCTTTTTTAGAAACAGTCCTCACGGTGACAACTATATTGCCGTGATATGTGAAAGCTTGCCACACTTTTAAGAAAAACATATCATATTATGGCTAAAACATTTTCTCTTGGAGTACAGTCAAATTACCATGAGACTGCTTCAATGCCCTACTCTTTAATTCTTACCAAACTATAGTGTGGGTGGCAGAACACAAATAGTACTGGCTCTAACCTCTAAAGAACATAGGTTCAAATCCGGCCTCTGATACCTATTTACTTATGTTATCTTGAGCAAGCCATTTAAGTGTCCCGGGCCTTGTTTTCCTCATCTATAGGATGAACAAATTGGCCTAGATAGTTTCTCAGGTTCCTTCTAGATCTGTGATTTTGAGAATGTGTTTCTTCCATTTATAGCATGTTTGAGCTTTATGACTCAGTCTATCTTTGTTATTCAGTCATTTCAGTCGTGTCTGATTCTTCCTGACCCCATTTGGGGTTTTCTTGGCAAAAATACTGGAGCGGTTTGCCATTTCCTTCTCGAGCTCATTTTACGGATGAGGAAACTGAGGCAAACATGGTTAAGTGACTTGCCCAGGATCACACACCCAGTAAGTGTCTGAGGCTGGATTTGAACTAGGTTTTCCAGATTCCAGGCCCAGCACTCCATTCACTGCACCACCTAGCTGCCCTTTAGTCTATTTGCAATGTACCAATAATTAACTACCATTAGATAATCCATGTTTATACGTGTAATATATAGTTAATTGTCTTAATGAACAGCCTGCTCTTTTTAATATCAATTCTCATTTCTACCATTCCTCTCTCCCTGACTCTAACATTGAAGGCTGTCCACAATCCGGCTCCAGCCTACTTATTAGCTAACCTTCTCTCATACTGCTTACTTCCCTTCCTATATTTTATAGTTTAGCCATACTGGACCAATCTCCATTGACCATTTCCGTCAAGCCCTCTTTTCTTACCATGCTTTTGCTCATGACAATACCACCCCCTCCTCACAATCACCTCCCCATCCCTCTACTTCTGTGAGAATCTTCTTCTTCCCTGCCCCACTGAGATATCGCTGGCGCCATAAAGCCTTACCCAGAAACCCCCCCACCAGTGAAAGTGACCACTCCCTGCTCCGACTTCTCATTGCATCATCTGAGAATTTCTCCTTTGGCCCTGATCACCATCTGCCTCAGAGCATAGTTATTTTTGTATTTGCTTTCTTTCCTTCTCCCCCTCTATTGCTGTAGCCCCCTAATAAAGGAATACTGAATTGAATTGAAAGATAGTGGGCATCGACTCTTGGAATTTAGGTCATAAAGTCATAGATTTGGAGCTAGAAGGGACCCTAGAAACCACATAGTTCTATTTTTTCATTTTACAAAGGTAGAAACTGAAACTCGGAGAGGTTAAGTAATTTGCCAAAGTCACACAGCAAAGTGTCAGAAGTTTTGTAATTCTTTTCTAATGTAGTATAAAAATCACTGTTAATCTTGTATTTTCCTCCCATTCTGTCGTATTCTCCAGTCACTAAGTTGTCCCCTTGTCTGTAAGAATTCCAGAGAGAATTGTCCCAAATCCTGCAATTTTTCTGAGTCATTCCTATTTCTTTCTCGTGGTTTTCTTGTTTATGCCAGCAATCATTTAAATTCATCCAATATAGAGCCATTTGGGGGGTGGTAGAAGTAAAGGAGAATTTTATTCCTATTTTCAGAGAAAAAACCAGAAATATGGAGATACAATGACTTACCTAAAGCCCCATAGCAAGCCCATAATAGAATTGGTATCACAGTCCAGTTCTCTTGATTCCTAAGCCCAGACTCTCTCTGCTGGACCCCTCTGCCTTCATAAAGACTGCATGTTCTCAGTTTTCTAAGATTTGTCTCTCACAACCACTGTCTAGCCCAGGCCATGCATGCTAAGAGAGGCCATTGGTAGAGCAAAGGAAATGCTGGCTTGGAAGTCAGAGGATCTGGATTTCAAACCCATTTCCATGACTGGACAAGTACCTTCACTTCCCAAGGCCTCAGTTTCCTCATATAAAAAATGAAAAGGTTGAACTAGATCAGAGATGTCCAACCTGAGTCCCAAGTAACTTCCAAGTACAGCTGGAACCAGATTAAAATGTAATAGGGAAATGATTAGTAAAACATAGAAGATGTGAATTTCTGGTTTTCTAAGTCAAAGATTCCATTTCTATTTGAGTTTGACTAGATGACTTCAAACGTCCCTTCTGGCTCTTAATCTATGATCCTTTGAGCTCCAATTAATGTGACTTTAGAATTCTTAAACCCAGCATCAGTTAGATTTATAGTGGTAGTACCAGCTTTTTCCAAAGCTGAAGTATCTGATCACTGAACAAATGATGTCACAGGGAAATATCATGACTAAATCCTCACCTTTTCCATGAGGACTGCCTAAAGCAAAAACTTTGCCCCAATCTGATCACTAATCCAACTGTACCACAAATTCTAACCAATACCTTCCCTCATTCCCTCATTTACATTCTGTTCCTTTAAGTCATTGGTAGTCAAGTATTCACGGGTATTTGTACCAACATACAGTGAACTTCCAGGCATGGTCCCAGAACAGGTGATTATGGTTAACAAAATGCTAAATTTTACTTAATAGAGTAGTCACATATATAATAAATGGTTTACCAATTTGCAGATCATTTGCATTTGACAAAATGCACTAAACACTGAAACTGTACTAGACATAATTCAGTCTTCCTTTCCTATTTCAGGATCCCTAACGGGTCCTTATTAGGGGACTCATTAGGTACATCACAGAATCATAGAATGGCAGAGACAGAAGAAACCTCAAAGACCACTGAATCCAACCCCTTTGTTTTATATATCAAGAAAAGAATCCTAGACAACACAAGTAATTTTCCAAATGATACATGGCTAATTAGTGAAACTGGAACCCAGGTTCTGAACTCCCACTAAAGTACAAATGTCTCTCTGTCACTTTTCATTTTCTGAAACCATGGGTGGAGGGGCACTCTTCAATTGATGAAAAAAATACTAGATGAACCAGCATTTCAACACATCACTAACCCACAATTCTGTCAGTGCGGATTGACCCCTTAATCAACAAATATTTATTAAGTATCTACAATCAGTTAACAAACATTTGTTAAGTATCTACCATGCTAGCTATTGGGGATACCAAGGTGTAAAAATAAAATAGTTCATGCCCTCAAGGAGTTTGCATCCTAGCAGGATAATGCCAGAGCTGGGAGGGGCTTTGAATATGGAATCTTCCACTTCATCTCTGGTCCCCTTTCCCTCTTAAGCCTCGTTGTTGTCCTCTGTAGAAATGAGGAGGTTGGAGTAAATGATGACTCAGTGCCCTTCCCACTCTAATAGTCTATGATTATATGATGCCTATTTTACAGATGAGGAAACTGAGAAATTCAGTGTCTGTGGTAAGAGTCAGAACAAGGATTCGAATGAAGGTCTCTCTGCCTCTGTACTTTGCCCTGAGAGACCACACCTGGAGTATCATTCTGGGCACACTAAGAAAGACATTGATGAGTGGTAGAGCATTTAAAAAAGGCCAGCCAGGATGGTGAAGAGCCTGTGTCATAGAAGACTCGATGGATGGAACTGGGCGTGTTTAACCTGGAGGAGAGAAGACTCGAGAGGGACATGATTGCTGTCTTCAAGGAACTGGGACTGTCACATGGAGAAGAGCTCGACGTTGATCTGTTTGGTTCTAGAGGTCAGAGTGAGGAGCAACATTTGAAAATCTCAAAAATGTAAATTTAGGCTGCGTGTTAGGGAAAACCTCCTACCAATGAGAGCTATCCCAAGGTGTCAGTTGTGGATCCAAAGGCTGCATAGGCAGGTAGTGGGCTCCCCCTTATCAGAGGCTTTTAAAAACACATTGTATATTGTTGTAGGTTCTGGGGTATGCATTAGAGTAGATGGTTTCTTTCATTTCTAAAATTTGGTGATTCCCTCCTCATTTCCACCTTCTAAATCCCTTGAATTCTTGAACTTTAATGCCTAACCTCTGACAGTACCCAAATTTATCCTACATGTATCTCATTCATTCATAGTTGTTTGCATTATTTTCTCCTCCATTAGATGATGATCTCCTTGAGAGCAGGGACTGGCTTTTGGGGTTTGTATGTTTGGTTGGTTGCTTTTTTGCCTTCTCTTGTATCCCCAGTGTATAGCACAGTATCTTCACGTAGAAGGTATTTTATAAATGCTAGGCTGATTCTTTGGTCCAAGGTTAGCCCTCTAGTCACTTCTCCATGCTGCATCATCACATGTGGCATAGGTATACATTAAATATTTGTTAGTGCTGGTAATTACACAAGTCGTGTAATGGACCAGGTTCCACCTTCTTCCCCTCATCATTCAGACCATGGAGTCTCAAGTTCCCTGGTCTTTCTGAGTTGAGTGGCACTCTAGGGACCTTCTGCTCTGTCCCCAAATTACCAGGGCAAACAGAAATCTATCACTTATCCTCACTCTGCCTTGATGAGGGCTTCTGCTGTGAAATTAGATTGTGAATTATCCTTTGGTTTGTCGTGACTATCCAAGCAGTTGAGCTGCAGGCTCCTGTCCTTCACAGCAAGGGTTCAAGTGCTTATGGTGCTTTGAAGGTGTGTTTGTGACGGCTTCCAAGACTCCCGAGAGTTGGGAATGTATCTGTACTCGCCCAGCTGCAGGATTCTGACTTCACTCTCCTAGTGTATTTTCAGGAATGACCAGTCACATTTTGGAGTTTGTGTTCAGATTATTAGGAAGCATGAAGATTTTGGAGAAAAAAGCAGACAGGGCCCAAAGATTTGGGACTTTCCCACATATTTCCTCCTCTGTACATTTTAGAGAGGTGACCACAGAATTTCTTAAATGTTTCTCTGGCATATGCTTGGCATCTTGGCCCAGCCACACAAATACCACCCTACTTCAGGCCCTCCTCACTCCTCCCTGCACTTTGCCATAGCCTCCTAATTAGCCTCCTTGCTTAAAGTGTCTCCCCTCTTCCTTCTCTTCCCCATTCTCCACATAGCTGCAAAGCAGATATTCCTAAAGTTCAGATCTAGCCAGGTCATTCCTCCACAAAAGACGCTCTCTATTGCCTCTGGGATAAAAAAAACCAAATTCTTCTGTTTGGCATTTCAATCCCTTCCCAAGTCTGTCAAGAGCCTTCAAATTATATGTTATTCCTCCTTCACAGATTCTACATCCCAGCCAAACTGGCCTTCCTGTTCTCCTTGTGCATGACTTTCCATTTCTTGTCTCTGTAATTTTGCACAGGCTATCCCCCACGCCTTGCATCCATCCCTTTCTCTCTTCAGCAGCTGAGCATCTCCAGCTTCCAGAAAAACTGTGTTTGGGTGCTGCCCCTTATAGAGGGGCCTTTCCTGTTTCCACCACTTATGAGTGTCCTGTCCACCCCTCCAAAAACCATTGCTTTAGATTCACATTTCCTCCTCCACGTACTTGTTTTATCCCTGCAGTGTAAGAATGTAAGCTTTTTGAGGGCAGACTTTCATTTTTTTGTTGTTGTTTTGGTGCCCCAAGAATTTAGCCTAGTTCCTGGCATAGAGTAGATGCTCCAATGAATCAAAGAATGAATGTTCTACTTAAACGAGAGGAGATGGGAAAGGGCATAAGAAATCCATCCCAAGAGTAAAAGTCTTCAGTTTTTGTTGTCTCCCCCAATGGAATCTAAACTCTTTCAGGACAAGGTCTGTTTCACTTTTGTTTTCTTATCTCCAGTGACTAGCACTATGCTTGGCACATAGTAGGTACCTAATAAGTGCTCTTTTATTGAATAGGCCATATTATAATCATAGCATCTCAGAGTTGGCAAGAACTTCTGAGATCATGTTGTTCATTTTCCCAAAACCCAATGGTATGGAACTCTCTCTCCTTTTTAGTGGAGACAAATTCCCTGCCAGAGTTGGTGAGAGAGGAGAGAGTTCCATAGCAACGAACTTTGGGACAGGGGTGACATTCTTCTAAACAAAAATGTTGTCATTTCTAACGTGAAGCTCTGATTGAAAAGAATTGACAGTGTGATGTGTATACAATGTTGTGACAAAAGCAGGAAATAGCATGGTGTTTTTAAAAGTACAACCAATTTAGAGTTTCAGCTTAGCCACTTACTATGTGACCATGGACAAGTCATCTAACCTGGGCTTCCAGTTTCTTACCTGTAAAATGGAGATTTAAAAATGTGTGTGATATCTGCTTGCCTCACAAGGTTGTTATGTGTAAACCAAAGAATGTGAATGATTACAAGCTTACCCAATAGGTGTTCAGCAGTGGTAGTACCAAGCAGTGTCAGCAACCTTTTCTTTTTCTGAGATTTCCTTCCCATTTTTCTTGCTAACCCCTTTCCCAACACCCACCCTGGCAACACAGCTAGTGTGAAAGTATGTTTTGTATGATTTAATATGTATAAATGATATCATATTTTTTGCCTTAGTGGATGAGGGAATGGCTAGAAGGGGAGAGAGAATTTGAAACTAAAACTAAAATATTTTTTGAAAAGAAAACTATTCAGAAGCTATATATTATGTGTCATAAATTTATTTTATTTTCTGTGATCTTATGATGACGCAAACTAAAATAGGACTACATTAAATTGAAAGTGAGATTTTCTTCCTGTTTTTGAATAGATTTAGCCTGGGAACTCCAGCCCTGACTTTCAGTGACTTCATTTTGAATGCCATCAATATTATAAAGTAAAAGTTTGCTGCCAACTTTTTTCCGTCTCTCAGAAACATACTTGACATTTGAGAAGAGTTATTGCAGCCATTAGGTTTTTACCTCTATGGTGGGGAAAAATATTATTAACTTTTATCTGAACTCATACTTTCTTCATGCCTTGCATAGGACCATCACTTTCAACTGAGTGCTAACTAACTCACTGCTTGAAAGATTAAGCAGGGGTTTAACTTTGTTACTGCCAAATAGAACAGTTTTGATCAAAGAGAAATTACCTGTCAAAAATGTCCCTCAAGTCCAGATCAATTTAGTAGGGATCAACGGTTTGATTAACTCGGAGGAGATTCGTCTCCCAAAGGAGTGGTCGGGATGCTACAAGCTTTCAGAAAAGAAGCCTTTTAATGAATGGTCCAGACAACTCATGAGAAGCTGAGGTAGGGCCTCGTGGATAGAGGTGGGGGTGTAGGCTTTATCGGGGAGCAGAATCACAATGCAGCAAAGGAGGCTGAAAACTTCACAGCGACTGACTCCAAAACCAAAAATGAGATGCTTAGCTAGCCGTGAAAACGAGAGTCACTGAGCACAGAGGATAAGCATGGCAATGGTCCTGACGAGCCAAGCTCTCACTAGAAAGTCACACAGACACCCTGAATGTCAGAGTTATTTCAAGCTTTGTCTCCACTTGTCCCAGATTTCCCCATGAAATGTCAAGGGTTTTTTCCTTTCTTCCAAAGGCTTTACCCCACTATGGAAGTCAGGCTGGTTTTCCATACTGAAGGTGCTAATTCACATGTGATAGTATTTAATTCCCACCAAAACCCTGAAAGAAAGGTGTTATAAACATTAAGAAAGCTGTTTTGTTTTTGTCTACAGGACGTATACAAGTGACTGAAATAAATAATTGCTCCCTAAACACATCTTCCATTCCTACTCTCCTTCATTACATTCCATGGAAGACTTTCCTGAAGCACCATGATATGTTGTTGTTTGGTCATTTCTGTTGCATCTGAGTCTTTCGTGACCCCATTTGGGATTTTTTTTGGCAGAGATACTGCAGTGGTTTGCCATTTTCTTCTCCACTCCATTTTACAAATGAGGAAACTGAGTCCAACAGGGTTAAGTGACTTGCCCAGGGTCACACAGCTAGTAAGTGTCTGAGGTCAGGTTTGAACTCAAGAAGATGTCTTTCTGACTCCAGGCCCAGTACTCTATCCACTATGCCACCTACCTACCCCTTCCATATATCTGCCATTCTGTCTACATCTTTCTCACCTCACACCTAGCTTACCAGAAAAGCCTGCTACCTTCTCTTCCTATCTCTCATCTCTTCCCGCTCCAGTCCATCTTATTCATTACTAGCAGACTTATTTAAATATTTCCAAAGATTTGTGTTTTTATCCACGTGGATGTCCCATTATCAGCACAGTGCCTGAACATAGGTGCTTAATAAAAGCTTGTGGATTTGACTTGTCTTCTGTATCTCACAGAACTAAATGACAGCACACATGAGCGTGCATGCACGCGCACACACACACACACACACACACCCTTAGCGGCCTGTACTTCACAAGTTGTTGTGTGATGATGATACTCTCCAAATTTAATTGGCTTAGTCTCAGACAACAGAGATACAACCCAACACCAAGACACTCATATTGATAAAGCACTTTAAAATCTTCGAAGTGATTTTATTTACATTATCTCAATTTATCCTCAAAACAGGACAGTGAGGTACATGCTTCCCATTTTTCAGATGACATAATCAAGGCTCACAGAACTTAAGTGATACCAAGTGCTACTCTGTCCACTACCTACCCCGTATCACCAGAGTTGCGCCCAGCCGTCATAGGCTTCAGGGGTCCAGTGTCGCCTCCACGCTATAAGAAGGTATCTAAGGAGGGTTTTAGTAGAAGACCATCCAGTTAGTCATTAAAAAATTATCTTTCATCACGTCTCTCCTTTGCAGAGTGATCAAAAACTTTTGCTTTTATTGCCCAGAATCAAATCCAAATTCATCTTCCTGGCCTTCAAGGACTTTCATAATCTAGCCCCACAATACCTATCCATTGACCTCTACTCCCTGAAAATGTACTGAGTTTGATCACCAGATTTTCTCACCGTCTCCCAAACAAGTGCCTCCTGACCTTTGCTTCTACTGTTACCCTTCCCCGAGATTACCTTTTACTTCACCTCTACAAGTCAAATCTGTATAACCTGATGTGTACAGGGGAATCCTGATGCTGCTGAACATCTGGGTTCCTCGAGGCTTCCTAAGTTCTTCTGAGCTCCTATTCGTCCATTGACTTCTGTATAACCTGATCATCCTGCAAGTTTTCCTTCACAGCTGTCTTCATAGATTAGATCCAGAATGAAGCTTGAAGGAACTTGAGTCATAGTACCCTGGATCTGGATCTGGAAAGGGCCTCAGAGCCTATCTCTTCCAACTCCTTTCATTTTACAATTGTGGAAACTGAGGCCCACAAAAGGTACATGATTTGCCCAAGCTCACAGAGATAGTAAATCTTAGAGGTGGGACTCAAACCAAGACCCTCTGATTCCAGACTCAACACTATTTACGCTGTGCTTCACTGCCACAAATATGTCTTGTACCACTAGGCTCACAGTAAGCACTGAGCAAACATTCATCTAATTTAAATTTTTAAATCTTGAATTAATAATTCTTTCAACATTTTGGTGTCTGTCTTACTTGTTACTGTCTTGGGGCAGCTAACGGTATTTGTCAGATGTTACCAATGACTACTGTTAGCCCGCAGTACCCCTTTCCTCCTCCTCCCTCCAATTACTCACGTGTCCCAATTTCACCAAACTAAACTCTTGTAGTGCTGCTCCAGTGGGTTCCAGGGACACTGAGGCTCTGGCTTTGATATATGTAATTTATAACTCTCTCGATTAGATCCCTAAAGCACTCTTCAGCGACAAGAAGATCCCCTGTAAAGTTTCCTACTCAGGGCCTTGTCCATCATCTTTACTGGGTCACCAGAGGAAATGGCACTAACCGCAGTGACTCTTCACCATCCTGACAGAGAGGGAGGGGGAGGAACCACTCTTGCAGCTGAAGCCAAGTTTAGTCATCCACTTGTTTGTTTGCAGCACATTTGGACTTGCTCTGGATTTAGACCTGCTTCCCTCCTCCTTGTGAACAAAGAAAGGAGAAGACGGGTGCCTCGAGAGAGGCAGAAGAGTATGGGGGTGGGTGGGAGCCTGCAACTGCCAGGGGGTATCTCTGGAAGTCAACAAAAGAATAGGAGCTCAGAAGAACTTGGGAAGCCACAAGGAACCCAGATGTTTAGCAGCATCAGGATTCCCCAGCTTAGGCCATCTTTGGAGACTACCATTTTAGTCATGTTCTCATGTGGCTATCATTGAAAACAGCATATTCAAATTGAAACTCAAAATTTGTAAAACTGGTGTTATAATTTTTAAATGTAATTGGGAAATTTTAGTCATGTTATCATGTGGCTATCATTGAAAACAGCAGATTCAAATTGAAACTCAAAATGTATAAAAATGAATGTTATAATTTTTTAAATGTAATTGGGAAATATTTAACAAAATAAATAAAAATGTATTAAAAGTTAAAAAAAAAGAAACAAACAAGAAAATGGCATTCTCCTATTCCAAACCACCTGACATTGTGAGATGGTCAGGGTAAGGTATGACTGAGCAATAAAAAAATAGGTTTTGCTTCTCCTTTCCATCCTTAGTCAGAGCTCCTGAGACAAAGATGACACTTCCTCCATCCCACCCTCGAGAATGCTCATCTTTTTCTGAAGGCTCAACCCACACTGGCACAGGCAACAGCCTTCGGGTATCAGTGTGAGCCAAGAAGAAATAATGTTACTCGAATCTGATTGTGCTGATGACGGAACACCATTTGTTATTAGTTGAAGTTCCCCATTTCCAGACAGAGTCCTGAATTTGTTTCAAATTGTTTTCCTTCATGAAGACACTTGTCCATTTCTGGAGATTACCTGGAGAGCTGTTGGAAGTAAAAAAAAGGATCATTAGAATCTCTGAGTCTTCTCATGCTGCTTCCTGGCTCCCAAAGCATGCCAATCATCCGGGGAGAAGTATTGGGGTAGATGAGAGGCAGCCTAAGTTAAGGGCATCTAGCCAGATTCCATCACAAAATTTTCTACTGGAAAGTGTGATACACGCAGAAAGATTGTTAGAAAGTGGGCTTGATTGAACAAGTCAGTCAAGTCACTCCAGCCCTCTTAAAGTAAGTGATAAAATGTCCTGATACCAATCAACCAATCAATCAAATACATTAGATTAAATGTGAAATGTCCTAGGATTAACTGAAGTAACATTGACTGGAAGTGTTTGGTCTGGCTGGGGAGGCTTAGTCATGCCCTGTGTATCATATATAAAATAGAAGACCACATCAGAACCTAAGTATTTTGAGTGTTTGGTGGAGATTTGGATTCTAATGATTGAACAATGAGGAGACATCGTTCCAGCTAACCCCCTGGAAAAAAGAGTCTTTAGGAAAGGGGGAAATTTCAGATTGGCCTTGGTCTCCTCCTCCACTCTTGGTCAGAGGAGGACCTTGTAAATTTCTACATGTTCAGAGGATTTGAGACTTCCCACTGGTGTCCTAGCATGGTCCCCCAGGATAGCAGTGACTGGTGGCAATATCTTCATCAGAAGCCAAGGACAGACTGGGCACAAATTCACAGCTCTACAAAGAGTCTAGCAAAGAAGCTCACCCATGCCTAAGGAGAACCTCTTGGGCACCCGCATAAAAGGGGGGGAAAGGACTTCCAGAGCCAGCAGCTGAGAGTTATCCTTTGGCCACATGTGCTTTCTAAGCTTGAGCCCATGATCCTTCACGGCTGTTAAATAAAGCTCCCGTGGATTCTCTATGTAATGATAGAAGAGTGTGTCACAGATTTTTTTTTGGGGGGGGATAATGTTTTGTAACAGCTGTACCATCAGTAAATTCTACCATAGTAAATATTCCCACCTAAAAACTATTTAATTCTGGTAGACTAAATTATCCTCCACTGGTAATCTTGAGGGGAAGCACACCAATGGGAGCCTGTACATTATGTAGATAGCATTAGAAAACCTTCACATCCCCCACATGGCTAACTCTAGAGCCCTGAGGGAATTTGGTGGCTGAGTCTAAGGACCCTACTCCTCAGGGAAAGAAATCCTTCAGATTATTAGCACCATGCATGTGCTACAGTGTTCTTCCTATAGGACTGCAACAGCCCTGAAGGATCATGGGAGGCATCCCACTAGCATCACCACCAGTTGCCAGAGGAGATGGATAGGAATAAGACAAAACACCAAGGGGAGAGAGAAAAGGAAGGAAAAAAAGTGAACTAGAAGAGTGGATTCTGAGATATTTTGAGTTCTTCCTCTATTAGGCAAAAGCAGGGAGAGATTTTGATTTCTTATTCTCCTTGTCCAAATTTCTTTTCCTCTTCCTATATACCAAGGCCCATGAGCCACCTGGGCGTTTCTTATCAGCGATTTTTTATAATTTCTTCTCTCTTATCAACAGTTCTAATTTACTTGGATCATTCTCAGTAAACTAATCCTTTAACAAGTTCCTCTGGTTTTTCCCTGATGCCAATTGCCAGAGCTCATCATTCAGGAGGCAAGGAAATTCAGATTTCTCAAAGGAACCTCTTCTCAGCTGATGTGGGGCTGTAGCTCCCAAGAACTCCATGTCATCTTTGACGACTTTGGACCACTTTGAAAATGGCATCTTGTTCAAGTTAAGCTGGGGTATTAAGGAAAGTTTATTTCATGGTTACTGTGGACCTCAGAGGAAAAGAAAAATAGGAGACTTAAGCCCATACTGGAGCTCTTTTGTTTTGTTTTGTAGTGTTTTAGCTTGAAAGTAAAATCTAGGTAGGTTGAGACATGAGCCATTTTTTAAAAAATAAGTTTTGGAGAATATGAGAAATGGCCCTGTTTATTTTTTCCAATTAAAAACCAGTTATTTTCCTTTCCTCCCACTCTTCTTCCCCACTGGGGGAATTTGAGGGAGGGGAAGAAAAATAAAACCCTTGTAACTAATATGCATAATTAGGCAAAGCAAATTCCCGGAACAATTTTGGCCATCTCAAAAAAATATATGTCTCATTATGCATATTTAGTTCATCTGTAATCTGAGGTTCAATCCTTATACCTTTTCATAAGACCTATTGTTGGTGGAAAAAATATTTATTTGATGCTCCATGCCTGAGTAGAATTGGAGAGAGCGTAGAAGCAAAGAAATTTTCTTTTTTTCTGGCTTTCAGCTTTGAGAGAAGTTAGACTCTCTTCGGGCCTGAGGAAGGAAAGAAAAGCTTTGGGAAGAAGAAGACAAATGGAAGAACCAATGCTTTGGCATGTCCTTGATTTCTAGTTTGCTGTACTGGAGACTTTAGGGAATTTCTCATTGGATGAAATCAGTGATCCTCTGTCTAGTTTGATCTGAGACATCTTATTTCCAGTGGGATAATCCATTTACTCTCTGTATTATCTAGTATATTCTAATCTGTATAACTCCTCTGTTTTCTGTTTCTATTGGCTTGGATAAATGGGTTTATTTGCTTGTCACTATTTCTGATGATCTTCTTGTAACTGACATTTGGTAAGAAAGGAGTCAGGCTTTCAAATGTAGCGCGGAGTACTACTTCTCTGTTAAGGGACAGAGACCAGGAAAGTGGCTCAAACTTAACCATCATTTTTATGGGGTAGGGAAGTAATAGATATAATTTTAGTTCAGATTATATCCCTTCGCCAAGGAAAGAGCAGTGTGGGCTGATCTCATGGCCCTAATTTCCTGCTTTTCTACAGGCAAGAATCAAAGTCTCCCTTAGAGAGAGTCAATTGAGATTCCAGAGGTCCAGATTCATGCCTCCCCCAAAGCCGCATTTGGACAAAACCACGAAAACATACCCATATCCTACATGGGCAACACACACTCTACACATCACCTCTCTGGAAAGAGATGGGCGGCCTTCTTCATCATCAGTCCTCTGGAAACATGGTTGCTTGACATTGCCCCATCTGTTTAGAGGCAATGTTGTGTAGCAGTCACTCGGGTAACTAGTTTTTATTAAACAGGCACTATGCTAAGGACTGAGGATGGAAGGGAAGGAAAAATCTAAAACCAAAATCCAGTCCCTGCCTTCAAGGAGCTCCCATTTTAATGGGAGAGGCGACATGCAAAACAACCGTGCACATCGAAGTAATCAAGATTTATTCAGAGTAGATGGCAGGTAATGTCAGAGGGAAGGTACTAGCAGTGGGAGTGGGAGTAGTCTGGGAAAGAAGGCCTCCTGAAGAAGGTAGATGTCAAGCTTAGCCTTGAAAGAAGCCAGGGAAGCCAGTAGACAGAGGAGAGAGAAAGCATTCCAAGTATGGGAGACAACCAATAAAGAGGTACAGAATGACGCTTGTGTTCAAGGAAGAGCAACAAGGCCAATGTGCTTGGATCGTGGAATGCATGGAGTGGAGTAAAATGTAAGAAGCCTGGAAAGGTAAGAGGGGGCAGGAGTGATCCTGGAAGCAAGGAAGACCTACTTCTGACATATACAGGCTGTGTGATCCTGGGCAAACTACTCAACCTCTCAGTGTAAATCTCTATGACTTTAAGTTGCAAAGAAGGTGCTGACCTACATTGGTAGAAGGAATGCCCTCATCTCAGAGGTCCCTATATCAATGAAATCACAAGTCCAACCCCTATTCTCTTAATGAAGTTAAGTGGTGATGAATCATGGAACCTCAAAGTCTCAGAAAAATCAAAGTTACAAGTGACCAGACCAGTAATGGAAAGACACATGGAGGGTGTAAGTAGGCTACAGCATATTACCAAGAGAGCCTAATGTGCATGAAGTGGTCTAAGAGCTATAATTAAGGACACACATGGCCAGAAGGAAGAGAGAGCTAGAGCCATTTAGTCTACCACCTTCATTTTACAGATGAAGAAGCTGAAAGCCAAGTCTCCCTTATTATGGTCACACAACTAGTGAGCATCAGAAGCAAGGTATGAACCTAGGTGACTCCCAACTCCGTGATCTTTCTGCTAAACCACATCATCCGATAAAAAGAATACTGGTATTAAAGTCAGAAGACCCAGCTGCAGATCCTACCTCTTGTTGCTTAGTGCTGGTGACCTGCAGCAAGGTGTTTAACTTCTCCGGGACTCCTCTGGACTAGATGTCCTCCTTTCCAGTCCTAGATCTATAATCCTATGAGCGTAGGAGAGAGATCAGGATGGGGGGTCCGAGCGTGGCGCTGGCTAATAACTGTTTATATTATTGTTCTTTTTGTTATGGTTATCAATATCAGCGTGTTAGTTATTATTAATAGATATTATTGTTAATGATGATGATGATGATAATAAATAATAGCTGGTATTTAAATAGTGCTTTAAGATTTACAAATCATGGGGCAGCTAGGTGGTGCAGTAGAGCACTGGAGTCAGGAGGACCTGAGTTCAAATCCAGCCTCAGACATTTGACATGCTTACTAGCTCTGTGACCTTGGACAAGTCACTTAACCCCAATTGCCCTGCCTTCCCCCCTCCAAAAAAAATTTACAAAGCACTTTGCAAACATTATCTCATTTTACCTTCCCAAAGATCCTGGGAGGTAGATGCCATTATTATCCCCATTTTACATTTGAGGGAAATAAAAGGCAGTTAAGTGACTTTCCCAGGGTCACATAGCTAATAAGTGTCTGGGGGTCAAATTTGAACCCAAATCTTCCTGACTTCAGGTTCAGCACTCCATCCACTGTACACGAAGGACACAAGGAAGGTTCTTTGTGCATTGTGAAGTTCTTCCATTGAAAAGATATGGAAGAACATGGACAAAAATAACCCAAGACAAGATTGTGTCAGAGGGGTTTGGATGGGTGCCAGCAGAGAAAGCATCCAAACCTATGAGTTCACAAAAGAACCCAAATATAAGAATTGGGAACTTACTCTAAGCGTTCAATTGGAGAAAGATCCTATTTTAATTGAATAATTCTGGGGGAGAAAACATGTTGCTGTTCCTCCTGTTCTCTCTAATTAGTAGATTAGGAGACAGAACGTCCCAATTACAAATTGTATGAAAGGCTCAAAAACGTCATTTACCCTCTCTTAAGCTATCCTTCTTATTTCGTAAAAACAACACTTCTACTGAAAAATTAAGTAAACTTGGGATTTTACCTCATTTTCAAGCTTCAGTCTGTTTTCAGCCTATTTCAGCAGCGGTTCTAAAACTTTTTGATTGTAGGAACACTGGTTAGGCAGATGGGCTACCTGACCATCTGTTCAACTTCCTCCCATTTGACAGCACGAAGAAGAAGAAAATCTCTTGAGATTTTACCTTCATGAAATAATCAGTATTCTAGGTACATTTTTTTTAAATGTCAGTTCTAATTTCTACAATAACAATGACATTTAAAGACATACAACTTTGAAAGATTTAAGAACTCCAATCGGTTCTTCTGACAGAGGTAATATACTTAAGACACAGAATGAAACGCATTCTAGGAATGTGGTCAATGTGGGGATTTGTTTGACTTGACTATGCATTATTTATTACAAGAGTCTTGTTTTTCTGTTTCAATGGGCATGGGTGGGTAGAAGAGAGACAAAATTAAAGCTTGGTCAAGTGACCTAATCAAAGCCACCCACACATACTTGCCAAAGGTAAGTGGCAGAGCAGGATTCAAACTCAGGACTTCTGATACCCAGTGCAGTGCCTTTTCTGTCCTACACCACAGCTGTCTCCTGTTTCTCTTCTCCCCAATCCATACCCCTCCAAAATTCTCTCCCTTCCAGTCCTGTTTCATGTTCCCCTCCAAAAGGAACTATTTCTGAACAGGTCCTTCTCTCTCAAGCCTACTGATGGTCAGACCAGCTCACCGGCAGGACTGGAACAAACCTATTAATGATATTTATATCTCCTTCTAACCTGTCTACCCAAATCTTCTTCACTGGCTCATGAACCCCATCCCATCCCTTAAGTATGTGTGTCCCTGGACCTTCTCCCTCCCTATGCACTATCAGGTCACATAGTTTTAGTTATCATCTCAACTGAGGCACTAGCTGGCACAGTAGACTGCTAGACATGGAATTGGGGAGACCCGCATTCTGCTCGAGACATTTGATATCTGTGGGACCTGGAACAAGTCATTTTTTTTTACAATTCTTTTTTTTTAATTTTAATTTTTTATTTATTTAATATTTTTAGTTTTCAGCATTGATTTTCACAAGAGTTTGAATTACAAATTTTGTCCCCATTTCTACCTCCCCCCCACTCCAATATGGCATATATTCTGATTGCCCCATTCCCCAGTCAGCCCTCCTTTCTGTCACCCCACTCTCCCCCCATCCCCGTTTCCCTTACTTTCTTCTAGGGCGAGATAGATTTCTATTCCCCATTGCCTGTATATTTTATTTCCTAGTTGCATGCAAAAACTTTTTTTGGAACATCTGCTTTTACTTTGAGTTCCAAATTCTCTCCTCTCTTCCCTCCCCACCCGCCCTCCCTAAGAAGGCAAGCAATTCAACATAGGCCCCATGTATATCATTATGTAAAACTGTTCCACAATATTCATGTTGTCAAAGAATAACTATATTTTGCTCC
>CM053626.1:221287586-221305545 GCA_028646595.1 Phalanger gymnotis | reverse complement strand
GAAAGCTTGAAAGTCCTCTATTTTATTGAAATTCTATATTTTGCCTTGGAGCATGATACTCAGTTTTGCTGGGTAGGTCATTCTTGGTTTTAATCCTAGCTCCATTGACCTCCAGAATATCGAATTCCAAGCCCTTCGGTCTCTTAGCATAGAAGCTGCTAGATCCTGGGTTATTCTGATTGTGTTTCCACAATACTCAAATTGTTTCTTTCTGGCTGCTTGTATTATTTTCTCCTTCACCTGGAAACTCTGGAACTTGGCGACAATATTCCTAGGAGATTTCTTTTTGGGATCTATTTGAGGAGGTGATCTGTGGATACTTTCAATTTCTATTTTGTATGGCTGGCATTTTTAAAGCAATTTGGATTTATGAAAACAAAGTCACTAAAATGTAGCCCTTACTTTTGAAATATATAGACTATATTCAATAAAAGGATATAATCCGTATTCTTTGACACAGAGATTCCATTACTGGATTTATACCCCAGGGAGACCATTGATAAGAAGAAAATCCCCAATATACCAAAATATCTGTAGTAGCACTTTTTGTGATAGCAAAGAATTAGAAACAAAGTAGATGTCTATTGACTGGAGAATAGTTCCACAAGCAATGGTACCTGACTATAGTGGAAAATTACTTTTCCTTTAAAAATGCTGGATATGATGAATACAAAGAAGCATGGAAAGATCTGCATGAACTGATGCAGAGTGAAGTAAGCAGATCCAAGAAAACAACATACATAATAACTACAATGTAAATGGAAAAAAAACACAAAAAAATCAAAAGTTAATGTTGCATAATTATAAAGAATAAGCCTGGCTTGAAAGAAAAGAGTGAAAGAAAAGAGATGAAAAGACATTCCCACTCCCACCCTTTAGCAGAGGTGGAAAATATACAAATGTTTTTACATTTCGCATAGTTTTAGACTTTTTCAATATATTGATCAGTATTTTTATTTTAAAAATACTATTTATTATTTATATGGCTCTCTGGGAATGAGAGGGGGAAGACACTGGTAGAAATTATGATGATGTAAGAAAAGATATCAATAAAAATATTTTTTAAAATTTTAAAATTGATCCTTGGAGCACCCCATGGGTAGAAGAGAGATCTGCAGGACGTCTATGGCCATGGGTGCCTCCACTTTGCATGCTGGGTTCTAGATAGTCCCAATTTCGAGACTAAAAATAATAGCTACATTTACATAGCCCTTTTCTGTTTACAAAGCGCTTTCCTGTCAACAGTTTCGAGAGCTGAGGAGTATGAGCAAGTATGATTATCTCCATTTGACAGGCAAGAAACTGAAGCTTGACAAGGCTAAATGACTTAAGTAAGACCACATAGTGACTGAGCAGGGGCAGAGGTGGTTGGATTCCTTGGTCAGGGTTCTCTTCACAACACCATGCTGTCTCTAGGAGAAAGAGTACTTTTAATAAAGTGTTACAAAAAGAAATACCCTTTGTTAGATCTGATTTTGGGTTTGGTCATTATAGTTATGAAGAAAACTCTAATAGACTCCAGAGTCAGTCAGTCAACAAGCATTTATTAAGTATCTACTATGTGTTAGGCATTGTGCTAAGCACTGGGGATACAAAAAAAAAGGTAAAAGACAGTCCCTGCTCTTAAGGAGATCAGACTCTAAAGGGGGAGACAACATGATAACAACTATGTATATATAAACAAGATACATACATGATAAATTGGAGGGAAGGCACCAGCAGTAACAGGGACCAGGAAAGGCTTCCTATAGAAGGTGGGGTTTTAGCTGGGATTTGAAGGAAGCCAGATGATTCTGGAGATGGAGATGAGGAAGGAGAGAGTTCCAGGCTTGGGAGACTGCCAGTGAAAATGCATGGAGGTAGGAGATAAAGCATCTTGTGTGAGGAATGGTAAGGAGGGAAGTGTCATTGGATTTCAGAGCATGTGGAGGTGTATAAGGCTGAAGAAGACTAGAAAGGTAGGAGGGGGCCAGGTTATGAAAGGTTTTGAACATCAAACAGAGAATTTTATATTTATCCAGGAGATGACAGAGAGCCAAGGTGAGAGGTTGTGCATAGTAATGACATTCTCAGATCTGTACTTTATGAAGATAATTTGACAGCTGAGTGGAGAAGGGACTGGAACAGGGAGAGATTTGAAGCAGGGGGGGACCAACATCAGGCTATTACAGTAGTAGTCCAGGCAGGAGACGATGGGGGCAGAGAAAAGGGGATGGCAGAAGGTGGCAGAGTGGATAGTGTCAGGCCTGCAGTCAGAAAGATCTGAGTTCATATGCAGCCTCAGACACTTACTAGGTGTGTGACCCTAGGCAAGTCACTTAACCCTGTTTGCCTCAGTTTCCTCATCTGTAGATTGAGCTGGAGAAGGAAATGGCAATATCTTTGGCAGGAAAACCCCAAATGGGGTCCCAAAAAGTGATACATGACTGAAACAACTAAACAAAAACATGATTGTAGAAAAGACAGGACTTGACAACTGATTAGATATGGGAGTTGAGAAAGAGTAAGGAGTTGAAGATGACCTAGTTTGAGAACCTGAGTGACTGGGGGGATGGTGGTACCGTGGATAGTAATAGGGAAGTTTGGAAGTTGGAAGCTTTTGAAAGGAAAGATAATAATTTCTGTTTGGGACATTATGAGTTAAAGATATCTATAAGACATCCAGTTAGAGATATCTAACAGGCAGTAAGTCTGGAGGTTAGGAGAGAGGTTAAGACCGAATCAATAGATCTGAGAATTGGCTAAGAGATTGTAATTGAATCCATGGGAGCTGATGCGATCACCAAGTGATGTAGTATAAAGGGAGAAGAGAAGGGGATTCAGGACAGAGCCTTGGAAATACCCAAGGTTAGCAAGCATGGCATGGATGAAGATGCAGCAAAGGAGACTGAGAAGGAGTGGTCAGAGAGGTGGGAGAAGAATCCAAATAGAGCGGCATCACAAAAACCTAGAGAGAAGAGGTGATCAACAGTGTCAAAGGCCACGAAGAATGAGGATTGAGCAAAAGCCACTAAATTGGTTTGGCAACCAAGAGATCATTGGTAGCTTTGAAGAGAGTAGTTTCTATGGAGAGGGTCTGGGCTATGACCGTTCTGGGAGCAATGATCTCTCCAGGCTCCACCTGCTTCTATGACTCTCCATGTGCCATCTTGAGCAGTACTATGCAATAGGACCTGGTATTTCTATGGGAAAGGGGAAAAGCTGAGTAGCTTGTGGTTTGTTTGGTTGGGGTTTTTTGCACTTTCAGAGAGGAAAGCTTTCTCTTCCCATTTCTAGCCCTTCCTTTGGTTGTTATTTCAGATGAGACTCCTGTTAGGAGCCCTGATTCAGCATTGATCATAGACGGGTTCAACCTGTGGATCTGTGTCAATAACTTCTGTACCCCCAAGCTCCTTGTGATCCGATTGCTCCAGGTCACTGGACCTGCCCTGACAACAGGTAAGAAAGCTGACTTGTTCATGACTCTGACCACAAAGCCCTCCCTAAGGTCTATGTGTTTCTTGCCAGCATGTATGGAATGTGAGCAAGAAGCCAATTCCGTCTCATTCGCTTCGTTCTTCTTTAGGCTATGCTCTCGATCTCGAGCCTAGTAGGGTCCGTCTTGCTGCTCCCACTCCGGGGTCCTGTGGCAGAAGCTGGGCTGCCAGAACCATCTTTTTATAATATTTCACTCCCCCCTCCTCATGGGACCAGACCCTTCCTGTGGGACACTTGTTCCACTTGACATGACTCCAGTTCACAGTGTAGATGTTGGGGGAGGATGAGAGAGGAAGAGCTGTGGGCAAAGCCATCCTTACCAGAATCTGGAGCTTACTTCAGGCAAATCCCAGTCTCTACTCCCTCCAACGCTATTAAATGGCGACTTCTGGTTCAAATGAAGACCAAAGGAAACCTTGAGTGGCAAAAGAAGATTGGAGATGTCAGGAAACGTCAAAACACAACCTGAAGGCTGTATGTGGAAGAGAAAGGATGGGAAGAATCTCAGATCTTTTTTACAATCTTTTACAGTCAGACTCACCTAGTTTCCTTTTTTTCACCACTCCCCATCATTCTATTTGGCCTAGTCCACAGGAGAAGGTAAGAGGGACCCAAAGGGTAGTGCTAGAAATCATCCCAAAATGAAACACTCTAGGTATAGCTGGAGGGATGGGGTGGGGAGAGCAGAGGGCAAGGTGGAATGAAGACAAAAGAATCCCTTGCATTCTCCCAGAGGAACCACATGTATGTGCGTGCTGCATGCATCCCTCGATGGGGTAGAGATGCTTGATCATGGTTGTAAGAAATCACTGGAGTTGGGTCCCTAGTCTTGGTTCTGCCACTAAATTTCTATGTGATCTGGCACAAAATATTTCATCTCTCTGGGCCTAAATGATATTTAGTTTGAATTAGTTTCTCTTTGTGGTGCCTTCTAGGATCATTCTGTGATCCTAGACAAGAAACATATAATTGAATTCCTCCTGTGTACAAAGAACTGTGGAAAATTAGAAGGAAATAAAACTTGGGGTCCTGGGAGCTGTGTTTTTTGCAATCCAGTTATAGAGACAGAACTTGTATACACAAATGCATAAAAACACCTAATGAAAATGTTGGATAGGGGACACAATAAAGGTAAATTAATTAACATCCTGCAAACTGAGTAAATTTTGATGAGTCGGCAGTGGTGAGAAGTAATTAAGTTTTTGTATACTGTGCATATGCGGAGTTGGACTTTTCAGCTTCATCTTTGGAACCTCCATCAGTCTTTAAGATAAATTATGGCATCACAGAGTTAGAAGAGACCTCAGAAGTCATGCATTAGAAGCCTCCTCAACAAGTACAAGAGCCTTTGTTTAAAGAACTGCAAAGACTCCCATTACACTGATTCCCATTACAGCCCTTTATACTGTGGGCAGCTCAAAGTATTAGGAAGGTCTGTTTTCTAGGGCCAAACAAAGCAAAAGTCCAATCTTTCTTCCACATGACAGCCTTCCAGATGCTTGAAGAGAACTATGACGCCCACCTTCCACAAAATACCAAGGCAGTTATGTAGTGCAATGGATCGAATGCTAGACCTGGAGTCAAGTTCAAATTCAGTCTCAGATACTAGCTGTGTGACCCTGGGCAAATCTTAACTTCTGTTTGTTAGCCTGAGTTTTCCCATATATAAAAGGAGAGATAATAACAGCTTCTACTTCCCAGAATTGTCATGAGATTAAAATGAGATAATGTTTGTAAAGTGCTTAGCAAACCTCAAGGTATTATGTAGATGTTAATTATCATTATTATTAGCATCATCATTATTACAGTATCTTCTCATCTCTAGGTTAATGATGCCCACTTCCTTCGATAGTATCTCATATAATGGAAGCCTGAGGTCTTTCACAACCCTGGTTGTCATTCTATGGACATCGTGCAGTTTACCAATGACTGCTAATCTCTGATGCCCAGGGCTAAATACAATAGTCCAGATGCTGCCTAAAAGCATCCTTTATCTTTAAAAAACCCTTGCTAGATCCTGCCTTCCCTCGGTCTATCATTCTATGGCTCTTCTCCCCTTAGCAGCTACATTCCTTTAAAAAGGCATCTATAATGAATTTCTCCACTTCTCCCCCCACACCACCACCACCAGCACCCCCTCACTTTCTTCAAAATGGTTAGCGATCTGGCTTCCAACTTCATTCAGCTGCTTTTTTCAAAGTTATCACTGATCTTTTAATTGCCAAATCGAATGATCTCTTCTCAATCCTCATCCTTCTTGACTTCTCTACAACATTTGACACTACTGATTAACATTCCTGGGTTTGTAACAACTCTCTCCTTTCTTCCTACCCATCCGACTACTCCTCAGTTTCCTTTGCTGGATCTTCATCCATGCCATAACACTAATTGTAGTTATCCCTGAAGTCTCTGTCCCGTGTCCTCTTCCCTTCTCTCTCTACACTCTCTCATTTGGTCATCTCATCAGCACGCATGGGTTCAGATATAATTTCTATGCAAATGATTCCCAGATCAGTATATCCAACCAACCCTGGTCTCTCTCCTAAAATCTTGGACCACATCACCAACTGCCTATTGAATCCTTCAAATGGAAGGCATCTCAAACTCAACACATCCAAGACAGAACTCATCTTCTTCTCTAAAACCCACCATCATTTAAAGTTCCCTGTTGTTGTCATAGGCACCGCCATATTTCCAGACACCCAGGCTCTCGATCTCAGTGTCATTCTTGACTCCTCACTCTCACTCACCCCACAAAGCCTATCAGTTGCCAAATCTTACTGTTTCTCTACAATTTGTTTCAGATGCAACCCCATCTCTCCACTCACACAGCCACCACCCTAGTTTAAGCCTTAATCACTTCTCACATCAACTATTTCAGTGACCTCATAAACCAGGCTCCTCTTGCCTCAGATCCCTCCCCATTCCAGTCCATCCTCCACACAGCTGACGAAGTGCTTTTCTAAATTACAGATCTGACTCTATCACTCTATCCCACCTCCCTCAATAAACTCTAGTGGCTCCTTTTACCTGTCATTTTAAGCTCTTCACAACATGCCTCCTTCCTGTCTTTGCAATTCTTCCTGCATAGACTCTGTGGTCCAGCCACATTGGCCTCCTTGCCTTCACACAGGATGCTCCATCTCTCGTCCTTGCTACATTTTACTTGGATTATCCCCCATGCCTGGAATGCTCTCCTTCCTTAGTCTGACTCTTCAGAATACCTGGCTATTTTTTTCAAGACTCAATCACTTAGGTCTGGGAAAGCAAGATAGGAAGCAGTCAATTTTTGCTGCTAGGACAAGAGGAAAAAAATGCCTGCAACAAGTGGAAATGTGACCTCAATTCAGTTGTGGGGAAGGGGCAATGGAAGCTCGAAGCCACTGCCCTGAAGGCTCTGGGAGTCTGGAGCAGGGTTAGGACTGGACTGGGAAGGAGCACACTTGACGTAAAGATGCTGAGGGGGACAAAGGTGCTGAGAAGGGAAGAAGCATCAGTAGCTTCCTATTGAAAGTAATTATTCTTGGATCAGGTAGGGGCAGGAGGGAGGGAGAGAATTTGGAACTTGAAATTTTTTAAATGAATGTTTAAAAAAATTTACATGTAATTTGGAAATGTTTAATGAAGTAAATTTTTAAAATATAGTTTTAAAAGTAATAAATTAATTATTCCTGCAAACTGGATACTAAGCTCAGTTGTTACATTGCTGAGGAATTGCAAGCTGTTAGTGCCCCCTCTGAATTTAGGCCCCCTAGGGCAAAGTTTAACCATCCTGTGCCACATTGCACACTGCCTAGACAAAGTAGTTACCTGAAGAATGAAAAAGCCAGAGGAAAAAGACTGGCCTGGATGCCAGAATAATTTCTTCCTACCCCTTGCTGTGCAGTGATTAGAAATTATTTTGTTCCTTACACAACATAGCAAAGATTTGTCTTCGGTCAGCTTCCTACTCTCTCTGAGCCTTTAATTATGATGGCTCTCTCCAAATGGTTCTCATTAGATGCAGTAAGTATAAGTCAGAGCATATGCTTTATAAATGTGCTACCATGGAGCACTTGGCATTGCATTCATCTGTTTGGGGGCCAGGAAAGTGCGGTAACTCTAAAGCCAAGGTAGGAGAGATTATCCCTAATGACTAGGCAGAGAGATCAAGAAGGATGAGGACTAAAAAAAGGCCATTGAACTTGGGCACTGATGACTGTTAATCAAACAGTTTCAGTAGAGTGATGCAGGGGGTAGATGGATGGATAGATAGATAAATAGATAATTTTTAATAGGATTCCCCTATGTATCTACTAACCAGTAATTGTCTTGTAACTTCGGTAACCAGCCAGGTCACTGAGAATATCTTCTCTCTTTCTAGAAAGGAAAGGCAATTGGCATTTCTAATGGTGTTCATGTTCGTACATGCATGCATGTATGACATTATTTAAAGACAACTTTCCAAAATTATTGCCTCAGTAACACAATGAAGTATATGATTGATTTTAAAAATGCTATTGTAGAGAAAGGGAAGGGTCTCTGAGCATGAGGAAGATCTTAAACCCAATTAATTGGGCACCCCTGGACTTCCTAATAAACTGATTAATCATGAAAAAAATGCTATTGAAATAACAGGACATTTGGGTTTGTAGCTTATGAGGTCAATTATAATAATAGTAGGACTAGAAGATGTCAATTGGGAATTTGAACTTTCTGTTCACATTTATTGACAGTGCCCGATATTGACACACAAACAGGGACCAGAGACTGTTTCAAGGAATTATGTGACATTTGGTCAATATTACACTTATTGGTCACACTATTCTTATTCTTTTGGGCGGATGAAACATCACTTTTATTGCTTGTTTACGATCTGGAGATAATAGGCACATTGTTCCACTCCCTGTAATTTACATCTTTCTAATTCTCTAACTTTGACAGTTTCTGGGGAAAGAGCATGAAAGAAGGCATGTCTAATAACAGCACAACCAGTATCTCTCAAGCCCGAAAAGCTGTGGAGCAACTCAAAATGGAAGCCTGTATGGACAGGATAAAGGTAAATGAGAACCCGCCTTTCTACCAAACTGAACTAACACTTTTTTCCAGCTTTAAAAAAAATGAAATCTTTCCCCGATCTGGCTGTTGCCAAAAGTAATCATGTGAGATGAAAAACGTCACCCTGTAAAACACCCACCCAAGCTTGGCAGGCTGTAACATTTACAAACGAGTGTTTGCCTCAGACTCCTTAGTATGCCCAAGTATTAAAATGATGCAAAATACACAGTGTGCGTGAAATCCTAGAGGAGGCACCAAAAATAGCCTTGCATTCATCTCAGCTCTATTTAGCTCAGTTGTCATGCCAATAAGCAAGGGAGAGTTTTTAACAATGAGACCAGTCACAATTTCTCAGCTCAAAATGTGTATTCTAAGTTAGACAACATCTGATATCTTGACAAGGGCATCTTTGAGGGGTAAAGCATCAAAATTTACAACATGTTTATCAAATGTTCCTTTGGAGAAAAAGGCAAAGGGGGCAAGAAAACCCTCCATGTGCTCATTTATCTGAGTGGAATTCTTCATGCTGGGAGAACTGAAGCGGGAAGAAGCCAGCTATTAACCAGATGCTATCTAGGGGTGCATGGGAGTCCAGGCAAAGCCCGTCGCATTAAAAATGCATTGTTGTTTTGATGATTGGGATGGTGTCAGTAATCTGTAATCAATATGGCCAGAAAATGGGACAGCTAGGTGATGAAGGAGATAGAGTACTGGCTGGCCCTGGAGTCAGAAGGAGCTGAGATCGAATATGGCCTTAAGCACTTATTAGCTATGTGACCCTGAACAAATCATTTAACCTCGATTGCCTCAAAAAATTAAAAAAAAAATTTAAAAAAAGTAAAAATAAAAAGTAAAATTCATGGTGTCCTAGGTGGGTGCCAAACTCAGAGTTCTTGCTTATCCAAACATCCAAAGCTCAGAAAGGTTAAGTACCTTTCTTTCTCCTCACTTTCACTGTCAGATTTCTTAGGGGAAAAAGAGTTGTTTACACCTGATGTTCCCAGTTCCTCACTACCCACTTTCTATTCAACTCCCTGTTGTCTGACATCTCTCTCTCTCTCTCTCTCTCTCTTTCTTTCTCTTTCTCTTTCTCTCACACACACACACACACACGCACACACACACACACATAATAGGTGTCCACTGATCAACTTCAGCAGTCTTTTTTTCAGGCCTCATCCTCTTTGATCTCTTTGCCCAGTTCTTAATGATAATCTCTCCAACCTTGGCTTCAGAGACAGCACACTCTCCCAGTTTTTCTCCTATCTCTCTAGCCATTCCTTCTTTATTTCCTTCACTGCCTTTCTCATCCTCTTCCTGACCCCTTTAAGTGCCCACTTTCCCAGGCTCTGTCCTTTACCCTCTTCCTTTCTCTTGCCTATCTCTGCTATTTCATAATCTCATTTATGTCCATAGTCCTAATTATCACCTCTGTACAAATAACTCATAAATATGCATCTCCAGCCTTGTCCTCTCTTCCAAGTTCCTTTGGACTTTGGACTTTCAACTACCTGGAAGAAATATCCAACCTGAAAATCTCTTAAACACTTCAAACCCAGCATGTCTAAAACTGAGCTTACTATCTCATTCCAAAAGTCTCTTCCTCCTTCTGACTTTACTGTTCTCTGTCAATGACACTACCATTCACCCTTTCTCCTATATTAGAAATATATTGCTTTCTTTGGTTTCTCCTTCTCCCTTACTTGTCACATCCAATGATTTGTATCAATTTGACCTCTTCAGAATCTCTCCTATCCCTCCCTTTCTCTCTTTCCTCAATACCTAGTGAGACTCTCCCTCGCAACTTGAACTATTGCAATACCTTCCTAATAGGTCTTCTGCCTTTCTTCTCTTATATGTCCAATCCATCCAGAGCTCTACCTGAGTCATATTCCCAACACATGGGTCTGATCGCTCCTCTGTTCAAAAATCCCAGGTATATCTCTACTGCTTATTAAGGCCCTCTGAAATTCCAATCTACCAGCCTTGTCTCTAAGTGTTTCTCTTCACTTCTTACATATCTCAACCTAATTGAACTATGCATTATCTCATCATCCCATTTCCTCTTGTTCACCTCTTGCCTTTGCTTCTGCTGTCTCTGGTGCTTAAAATGAACTCTGCCCCCCCCCACCCCTACCCCTCCTGATCTCCCTGACACAATCTCTGGTGAAGTACTTCCATTCCTTCAAGGCCCAATTAAGGCATACTATCCTCCATGGATTTTCCAGTGAAAATAATGTCTTCCTCCTCAAATGCTTTTTAACACTTTAGGCCTCTCCTTTGCACTCATCCTATTCTTAATTGTATCATAGTTGTTTGTGTTCTTGTCCTTCCCCCCCCCATTATTTGTGAGTTGCTTGAGAACTGGGATTATTTCATGACTATAGACAATAGAAAGCTACTTTAAGTCCCTGAAGAGTGGGCTGAAATGGTATTTGAGATAATCCTGCATTACCGTGCAGAATGGACCCGAATGGGGTGAGACTGAAATTTGAAAAGCAATTAGGATGCTGTTGAGGTCATTTCGATGAGATGATGTAGCAGAAAAGAAGATAGTAGAAGAGAAGAATAGAGTATTGGGATATATATTTATCTAACCTATAAGGACCAGAGGGGCTGGAGTACTATGTTCTGTACTACTCTGTTCTGTACTTTTCTATACCTAGGCATGTGGGGAGTCTAAGGTGAGCCTATCCCTCAGGGCAGGGGTGAGACCCCGTTTTCTTACACCTTTGGCTTAAATCCCCCACTCTAGTGTGCTGAAGAAAAATTGATGTCACATCTATGACCTCCCTGTAAAAGAGAAGTAAATAACATACTCAGTGTATAATATGAATGAAATATGGGACAAACAATATATTCCCACCCACAAAAGATTAAAAAATAAAAAAGATTCTTGGAACAATTTAAAAAGGATTCAGTAACTTAATGTACAGCTTCTGTTTCCATCTACTGGGAAACATACTTCATAAGAACCTAAAGCAATTTGCAAGTCTGTGAATTGCTCATTTTACATTTCACTTTGGCTTGGAACTATCCAAATAACTCCTGGTACATCTACCAGTAAAATGGTCAGACTGGGGCATTCCTGGAATGGAAGCCATCCTCTCCAAGAGAATTTGAGAATCTTCCTAGAACCTCTTTCCCTTGCCACTGTTTAGCCTCAAGCCAGTGATGGGCTCCAGACCTCTCAGACTCACAAGTTCACCTCCATGCCTAGGCATGTTCCTCTCAAGATAGGCACTGTTTATCATAAGATCAGAAAAGGACAATCACAAAAGAAACAGCCCAGATTAAGGCTCAGCCTTGTCGATGCAGGACATATACTTTAGATTCCATGTGCACAGTCTCATGGAGGCAGAGGATGGGGTTGGGGGAAGCCACTCCTCCACCCACCTGACTCTTAAGAAGCAATTTGAAACAGCCTTAGTTTGAGCTATTATACAACTACAACACCTCAGTTTGTCTGGCTTCTTGACTCATACAGTAATTCCTCATCTCCTCATAGAGCAAGCCCCTCAATGATTAGTTAATATGGCTAGCAGCAAGCCCCTCCAAAGCTTCCATATATCCACCAGAATCAGGAATGGTGATTCTGAGCATATAATACTATATGTATTAAATATGTAGGAGTTTTTGTATTTTACATTTTAATTCATAATTGTCATGGTGACTGACTGAATGTGAGAGGTCAGATAGAAGGGAAGGTTGAAAACAATCACACTATTTCAAGACCAAGAACCTGGAAGATGACAGTGCTGTTAATGATGAAAGAAATTGAAGGTGCTCTGTTTAGTTTGAAGCATAAAGGTTTAGGATTAATGATAAATTCACTAATAGTGAATCTTTCCCCACCCCAACCTGACAACAATACTAAAGAGATCACTTCGTGGGGCTTATTTCTCTAGGACACAGACTTTTAAGCATGGTCTATGAAGAGAAGAAACATAAGAACAGCTCATGTCTGCATAGTGATTTAAAGTTACATTTTCCTTATAATTCTTTCCTTACTTTCTCTTCTGGGGAGAGGAAGCTTTAGGGAGACATAGCAGTTGTCAATGTATTTGAAAGGTCATTGTACGGAAGAGAGTTTAGACTTGTTCTGCTTGGATGCCACTACTAGGTCTGTATCCCAAAGAGATAAAAAAACAAAAAGGAAAAGGACCCACATGTACAAAAATATCTATTGCAGCTCTTTCAGTGGTAGCAAAGAATTGGTCATTGAGAGGATG
This sequence comes from Phalanger gymnotis, assembly GCA_028646595.1. Taxonomy (NCBI): domain Eukaryota; kingdom Metazoa; phylum Chordata; class Mammalia; order Diprotodontia; family Phalangeridae; genus Phalanger; species Phalanger gymnotis. The sequence goes on along the minus strand of CM053626.1, from coordinate 221,292,799 downwards.
CCCATCAGTTGGGGAATGGCTGAACAAATTGTGGTATATGATTGTGATGGAGTACTTTTGTACTATAAGAAATGACAAGCAGGATGCTCTCAGAAAAACCTGGAAAGACCTACATGAACTGATGGAAAGTGAAATGAGCAGAACCAGAAGAACATTGTACATAGTAACAGCAATGTTTTATGATGATCAGTTATGAATGACTTAGCTATTTTAGCAATACAATTATCTAAGACAATTTCAAAGGACTTATGATGAAAAATGCTGTCCATCTCCAGAGAAAGAACTGGTAGAGTCTGAATACAGATCAAAGCATTTTTTTTACTTTCTTTGTTTTTCTGGTCTATGTTTTCTTTCACACCATGAGTAATGTGCAAATATGATTTGCATGACCGCACATGGATAACCAATATCATATTGCTTGCCTTCTCAACGAAGGAGGAGGGGGCGGGGAGAGAATTTGGAAATCAAAATTTTTAAAACCAATGTTAAAAATTGTTTTACACATAATTGAGGGAAAATAAAATGTTAAATAAAAATAGATTTGTTCTGCTTGCCCCCCAGAGAACAGAACTGGGAGTAACATGTGGAAGTTGCAAGTGGGAAGATTTGGTTTGATGTAAAGAAAATTCATCACCCATTAGAGCTTTCCGAGAGTGGATGAGCTACCTTGAGACATAGGTAGTAGATTCTTCCTTACTGGAGATCATCAATGACAGGGTGGCCACTTGGTGATGTTTCCCAGTGTACTAGGAACCATCCTCTAACACTCTTGCCTCCAAACAAATAGTGATGGAGCACACAGACTGTCCCGTCAGTTATCCCTCACTCTTAACATATGACCTCTTTAACTTTAACCTCTTTCACTTCCTACATCAGTTTGATGACATCCTTCGTACTGATTTTTCTGTGGAATTCTTCATTGCTATGCAGCCTACTCATGTCCACCATGTCTTTCGTCAATGCCCTTTGGCTACTTTAACTCTTAGAGACTCAAGCATTGCATAGCTTGCAGCAACACGGTGTGAACAAAATAATGTTGATGTTAAAAATGTTGACCTTTGTTTCTGGGAGACATTTAGGATCATTAAAAAGATGGCACAATTTCCCAAATACAAAATCCATCCTGCCCTTCTCCTATTAAATTATACATCCAGTTCATTGTTCCTTCATAGCAATATATGGGCTCTCTATCCAAACACACATCATAATAGACATTCTTCATACACTAGGTTTTTCCTTTGTAGATAGGTAAGCTAAATTCTTTTGAGTAATCATAGATTATAATGATCATAGACTCTTCAATATTCTAAGGTTTGGTGCCATCAGCACAATGTCATCCATAAACAGAAGCATCTGAAGGACCCTGCCATCTATAGGGAATTCTCCTTCCATTTAGACTTTATCTGAACATCCTCACTAACAGTGGCAGACACCTGTGGCAAACAGAGGAAACATGTTTTATGCCTCATTAGATCATCTTGAACAAAGTTACTTCTCTTGTTACATCTTTCAAAGAATCATCTATGATCTTAACATAATTATGAGAGACACTTTGCTAGGAAAGAGTCTTAATGACAGTATTTTGCTTGGCCAAATCAAAGACTTTTATAGTCAAAAATAATCAGCACAGCGAGAACTTACATTCTCTGGACTTTTCCATCCATTGTATGGCTGTAAACGTGTAGTGTGCTATTAAATAACATCTGCAAAGCTTTGCCTGTTCCATTCTCATACCTTCATCAAAGATGCCATCAACGTGTCTATGTATTCTTATAAAAAGTTGGTAGAGAAGGGGTGTCTGAGTTGATAACCATTAATATTTCTTGCTCATTATTTCTTGAGACTCAATCCCTTGACACTTTCAAAATTGTGTCACCGCCTGCACAGACTTCCTATATGTATGTTTGGTCTTGTTCATTTGTTCTTCTCATATTTCTTTCTTTTTTAAAAGGCCTTTTCTGCTTCCTCATAAACCACATCAGAGATCGCGATCTTAGAGTCAAACTGTAATGGCTCTTCTGTCAGATATGAAGAAAAGAGTTCATTATGGAAATCTTGACCATTGCTTGCTTGAACATTGTCCTCCTCCCAGTTTCATCCTTAAATTCTCTAGGACAATCTGACTTTGTTGGTCATTTGCCAAGCTGTCTATAAATTTCTTTTTTCCCTATTGTGCTTGTTGGTGTTTTATGAAACATAACCTCTCATAATGGCAGCTAGGTGTCGCTTAGCTCTCTCCCTTTTTGTGGGTGGCAACACTCATCTCCATTTAAGGGTTTGTGTGGAGGTAGAAGTAGAGGTGAAGAAGGAGAGCATCTAAGCAGGGGGGCAGCCACTGGAGGATGGTTTGGAGTGGGGAGGGACTTGGGACAAAGAGACCAAATAGGAAGATATTTTAACAATTCAGATGAGAGGTGACTGAGGACTTGAATTAGGGGGTGGCTGTGTGATTAGAGAGAGAGGAAAGTCTAATTAACTATAATTAATTAATTATAAATTTAACTATAAAGGATATATGAAGAAAGACACTATCTACATCCAGAGAAAGAATTGATAAATAGAAGCATATATAGAATAATTTTACACATATATACCTATTTGTGTCTAATGGTAGCCATCTCTAGGGCAGGGGCAGGAGAGGGAAGAAAAAAAAAAGGAAATTTACATGATAACTTTGTCGTATATTTGAAAGGAATAGCAAGGTGTGCACAGTAGATTTGCATTTTCATATGCGATCATCTTTTTTATTGTGTCATGTTATAGAAATGCTTGTTTTATTCCATAAATTCAGAATAAAATTAAAAAGAGAGAGAGAGACAGGGATGTATCTGAGATAAGTTGTGGAACAGAAAGAATTGGCAATCGATGAGATGTGTAGGGTGACTATGAGTAAGGAGTCAAAGATGACACTGAGGTTGAGAACATGGGTGACAAGGATAGTATCACCTTGTCTGTGATAGGAAAGTTCAGAAGATGGGTGTGGGGTGGGGGGAAGATAATGAGGTCTGTTTTGAATGTCTTGAGTTTGAGCTTCCTAAGGGACCTCCAGTTCGAAACGTCCAATTAGTCTTAAGCAATATGGTACTAGAATGTAAGAGAGAGACTAGGACTAGATGTGATCTAGGAATCACTTGCATAAAGATGATACTTGAACCCATCAGAACAGATGAAATCATCAAGTGAAAGAGAAAAAGAGGGGTTGCCATGGGAGAAAAAAAAGTCTTGGTACTGAAAAAGGGGGTGAGGGAAGTTGTATCATCCATAGAGAGCCACATCTCTGAAGTGCCACAAGACAGAAGGAACAAGAGGGAGAAAGGTTTAAAATTAAAAGAAATGTGTTCATTATGGAACAGATAATTCAGAAAGCACAGAGGAAACAATGGGCAGATCTGAAATGGGACATGGCAGGGGAGGGAGTGAATGCTCTGAGAGAGTCCCCCGACATAAGGGAGTCCCTCCTGGAGGGACATAGGGTTGCCCTACTGATCTTTGTTTTCTACAGCTAAGAGCTCACAGTCGCCTACTCCTCTCTCGATAGGTTAAATCCTTGTCCAGGTACCCAGTTATGTCCAAGGAAAGGCCTGAGGGCCAGCCAAAGACTTTGGGGAAAACAATCCCTTAATGAGTTCAGGTACAGAGAAAAACATGTATAACAATGAGAGTCAAATCAATGCAAAGCTTTATTGCAAGCCATAGAGGGGGAGGAAGAGAGGAAAAGGGGGCCCAACATACAATTCAGGCATACATGCTAACATAGAGCATAACTAAGATGAAGCCAGCACTGCGCTGGGGAGCACAGACACACAGATCGATCCAGCAGGATGGAAGGATGCTCCTGTTGGGGAGGAAGGCATGCTCCAAAGGGCTCCTCTGAGAGCAAGGTTCTTCTACTCTGATTCTGCATGGTCTCCCAGGAGCCTGAGAAATTGCATATCAATAGTATTTGGGAGGGTCATTTTGGGACATACAGCTGTACCAATCTTCTAAAAAAAATTCTTGTCAGTGTTTTTTCTTGAGTATTTTCTATAAGCTTACAGCCTCCCTTAAGGGGAGACTGTCACGATGGCCTTAAGACCTCCAGACCTAATTTTCACCAGGTTAGGGGTTTGGGAATGTGAGAGCAGATAGCAAGGGTCAGGGATTTAGTGTCACTGAGGTGGAGCAAATAGAAGGTAGAAAGACTACATGAACCAATAATGGAATGAATCTGGGCTTAAAATCAGTAGATGGGGAAAGGTACATTGAGAAGGGCATGTGATTAAGACATTCAAAGATATACCTCATGGCAGGTGGTGTGGCTTGGAAACCGAGGCCCAAAGGGGTTCTGTTACTTGTACCAAGTGACTCGGCAACACAGTAAGTTTTAGAACCAGGATTTGAATTCAGTTCCTATCACACCAAATCTTTTGCACTATTAGCACATCGTCTTTATGACTGTGAAACTTTGTTGGTAAGGCCTATAAGTGTGATCCCTGCCAATGTGGTTTACACAAATGTAATCAGCTGTAGGACAGATTTTAAGTTTTCTATTTATGTCATGAATAAGTGAAAGGTTTTTTATTTGGGTTTTTTAAGTGGAAAAAAATTTTTAAGTAAAGAATGAAAAAAAGGGAAGAGAAAATAAAGAATAATTTGAAATAAGTTCTATAATGGAGCCTTAATCAAATGGTAAAAGCAAATAATGTGAAAACCTAGGGACAGTTAAAAATAAAAGCTTCAAAGACCAAGAACACTTCAAGCAAAATTTGTGTGACTTTCAAAAAAGAAAAGTCTAGACATGATATTCTATTTCCAAGAATAAATAGTGCCATAGAGGAATGAATTTAGAAATTTTTGGTCCTTGGTAAAAGAAAGCCAAGCAAACACAGACTCTTTCTTAATTCAATGAACACAGAATGAAATTATTGAGGAAGATCTATGATACGATGGTGGTGAAATGTTAACTGTCATAGATAGTACAACCCCAGTCCCATCATACCAGTGGTCCTACCATTTCTTTCCCTTCAGATAATGCCCAGGTACTGTAGTTGACCCTTACACCTGTCACCAATATGAGAATGCTTGTGGTCTGTCTGGTCCTCACCCCTTTGTAGTAGGAAGGCCGAATTTATGATCTCAAAAAGGATCATATAAATATCAGAATGGTTCAAAATCGATGGGTATACAGAATTCTCCAAGCAGAAGGCATCAAAAAATTTATTCAGGGCCCAGAG
>CM053626.1:221258501-221287086 GCA_028646595.1 Phalanger gymnotis | reverse complement strand
CTTGTCCCGCAGCTTTTCCCACTTACCTTCTGTGTTGTCTTTGCTGTTTATGGGTTGTGAGGTCTGGTACATGCCACAGCTCAGTAATTCAGCATGCTAGGGCACTCTCCGCTCCACTCCTGGTCTCTTCGGTCTGCGGTCTGCCGTGCCACGCTGGGCTCTGCTGGGCTCAGCTCCGCTCCCCTCAGCTGGGAGCTGGGTGTTCCGTGCGGGACAGACCTTACCCCGAGACCATCCAGGCTGTCCTGGGCTGGAGCCCTGCTTTCCTCTGCTACTTTGTGGGTTCTGCAGTTCTAGAATTGGTTCAGAGCCATTTTTTATAGGTTTTTGGAGGGACTTGGTGGGGAGCTCATGCCAGTTACAGCTTTCCCGTCGCCATCTTGGCTCTGCCCCGAGAGAAGCTTTTAAGAATGGAATTCTGAAGGCACAAAGGGAAATAATTCTGAAGGTAGGTAAAGAAGGAGCTGTCTAAAGACATAGGTACTCAAATACTCAAAGGAATACATGTCCTCCTCAATTTGGAAGTACCCTTCATTGGTGCAACTGACAAGCCATCTCTCTGTACAACTCTCATCCCTATATTACCCAAAGTGTATTACAAGTCCAACAAGATGGAGGCCTTCCTAGGTTTCTCCTAGCATAATAATGGCATAAGTATGTCCATCTACCACTCATCCTTCATTCTCACCTTGTGATCAGCCCATCTTCTCTTTGTATTACAGAATTGTTTGATGACATCTTTTACTTGTTTTTCTTCCAAGTTCCTTGTTGGTTATGTGTTGTCACCATGTGATCAGCTCATCTCTTCTTTCTGTTACAGAATTGTTTGATGACAATCCTTTACCTATTTTTTCTTCCAAGTTCCCTGTTGGTTATATGTTTTAACATGCTGCCATCTGCCACGAGCCTTTCCATTGCCCTCCTTATGATTAACGTCTTTAGTTCTTTGGAGGCAGTAGTGTTCCAGATCTCGGAAAATACTTTGTTGTAATAATTTTTGAAAATCTTTTACATTTTTCTTCTCCTTATAGTCATCTTTCTGTTTTCATTCTTGAATGCCCTTGGGATGACTTTGCTTAGTTGGATATCTTGCCAGGCTTTAATTAGATTGGTTTTTCCCTCTGCTGCTTCTCATTTTTTTATGTGGCAGTACTGCTCATAATTGTTCATCGTCCTTCTTCATAAGATTTTACAGATGAGTTTATACTCTAACCTGATGTTGTCTTTGGCAGTCATATCTCTTGATTTGGCAAGTAAGTCAAATGTTAGCTGACTAAAGTGCTTTCTGGGATCTTTTGGTCTTCTTATAGCAATTAATTCACATTGATTTAACTTTCAGATTTCCTTTGTGGTCCTGTGTATTTTATTTTGTGCACTTAAAACATTATCTTGAAAAAGGGTTCTTAGGCTTCACTAGATTTCCAGAGGGATCCATAACATTCAAAAAAATTGAAGAACCCCTGGTCTAAAGCATACTATAGATATAACAAGTAGGTTAACATTCTCTCAGAACCTTTTGTTTAGTACTTTATATGCTGGGATGTCTTGTATCAGTGAGATGGATTAGCAGGTAGTTGTCCAGGACCATGACAGGCCCTAATCCATTGGCTAAATGTTAGCTTGTCTTTAGGAGAATTCTCTAGGATTCTATCCTTGGTCCCATGTCGTTCAACATTATTATCAATGACTTGGATAAAGCAAGCATTGAAAGAAAGATCTTGACACTACCTTAATTTATGTATTTAAACACCTATGTGGTCACCTAGGGCATTTATATACTATGAAGTTTATAAAACAGATTTATCAAACCATAAAGTAGCTAGGTTAAAATTATTTAAAATGCTCACTATTCATTTTGCAACTTCTGACTCCTCAAGCTTTGTTTTTACTAGTACCCTCCTAGGTCATCTTATACTATGACTTTAAATCACTACTACCAGCTGAATGCAACATGTGCTTTATTACCCTCATCCACCCTGGTGAGGTGGGTGGTTTTCCCTTAGAGATGACCCTGTGTTGCTTACTATGTATGTGTAAGGAGCTGTGACTCCTGACTGGCTGAGAGAACACTAAGCTATGACTTTGTATGAATGGAGAAGGGACTTCCTTCAGTTTGTTGGAGACATGGTTCAACAGAGAATCTCAAGAGAGATAGGTTGAAAGAGAGAGGTGAGGCGCAGACTTTGAATAGTAGATTGGAATCCCAGAGCCACAGAAATGGGGGCGTGTGTGTGTGCAGCTTTCATCATGTCTCTAGACTTCTAGCACCTGTAGCCCTAAAGAGCAGATTCCCTTTGGTGAGATCATTCCCTTTCTTCCTGGTTGACTTGATATCTTGATCCCAAATATAGAACTTATTTCCCTTATGTATTCATCAAGTATATTATAGCTGTATAACTTCTGTGATTTCTGTTTACTGCTTTATTTGATAAACAAGTGTAGCAGCTGTTGGTGGGAAGGGGCTGTGTTGGGGACTGTAAGCTAAGATCTGTGTTCCCTCTTGAGATCAGCAAAGTGCTTTTGTTCTGAACCTAGACTTGTACCCCTAGATTAGAGATATTGAAGGGGTGGTAGATCAATAATAATTCTAGCCTGATAAACCTTTTGGAGGCTGGAGGAGAGATCACCCAGCTTTAGTGGTCCTGAAATTTGCCTGCCCCTTCCCCTAGTTAAGCTGCTGGCAGTGAAGGCACAGCTCTCCTTTCATTTTTAAAAAGGTGGGCCGGATTCCAGATGATATCTATCCTTACATTAGTAAAAACTAAAGCAATACTAAGAAGCAGTGTAGTGTAAAGGGCACAGGATATATAGTTAGAAGAGATCTATGTTTGAATCCCAGCTCCAGAACTAGGTATATAACCATAAGTGTGATACAACCTCTATAAGCCTTAGTGTTCTTATCTGTAAAATCGGGATAATAGCATTTTTCATTATCTGTCTCACAGGGTAGTCATAATAAAAATGCTCTGCAAACTTTAAAGGGCTTTATAAATGTGAATGATCATAATTAATCTTAAGAATGTTAGATACTTAGATACCCAACAAAAAATTAATGAGCTAAAGGATAGAGCTATTATAATGCAAATAACTTGTGTTGAAACAAATATTTTGAAGATTTAAGTTCTCATTTTTCTGGCTTCTTTCCACAAATTGCAGTTAGCTCATATTCCCTTTGGTTAGGTGTTAGCATGACATTTCCTTTGGAGTTTATGTAGTTTGCTGCTAATTAAGGCAAGAAAATTTCAGATAGCTGAAATTCATCGGGACACTTGGATATCCTAGCAGTTGCCTTGTTTTAAAGTCAAATAGTTGTTTTGAAATTGAAATTAATTTTTATGCAAGTTAATAAAGGTTTTGCTGAATCAATAAACTCTGGTAACATATGTTATTATCGGAATATTAAAAATATTATCAATATCTGACTCACCCTCTGTTCTTCGGTGGAAAATTAATCACTTATGTATATTTAAAAACAATTTTTATATCGATTTAGTCTAGGCAGAAGGTACTTTGAAACAAGACCCTGATTTGTTTTCGATGGATTTTGGCATCTCATTTTCTATTAGTCATGGTGATAAATGGAACATGTCTATTTTCATTAGCTGGCATCAACATTTAAATCTTAGCAAATGAAAATGCTCTCAATATCCACATCATCACTACAAAACAATTATAGATTATGAATAAGAGATGGTTTTATACTGGGAACTGTTCAACCAAGTACTGAAAACTCTTCTCTTGAAAGGGCTGCTAATATCTGAAAAAAAACCCTATGGTTTCTTTGTACGAATTTTACAAAAAAAGGTAAAGACTGATATTTTAAAAAGGGTAAATAGTACAAGGTAACACAGAGACCTTGCAAGGTATCATTGAATCTGCCCCCCTACACAAACACACTGTGAAGTGACAATAAGGCTCAGAATTGAGGAGAGGAGCAGGCTGGATTGCCTTTGGAAGACTAAGAAGTTCTTTTAACAAACTCGAATGTGTGTCTATGTATTTGTACATGTGCACATATAGCATATATATATGTATATATGCAATACATGTATATGCATGTTGATATACCTGTTCATGACACATAAATTAATAAATGTGCACACGCATTTGTGCAAATACATCTAGACATAAGAAGATGACAAATGATGATGAATAGCTAGACATAGATAAATAGGTGATAGAAAATGCCTAGATACACATAGATGGTAGATGAGGAATAGATAGAGATAGATTATAGATGATTAATTGACGTAGATAATGGATAGATAGATGATAAATGATGACGAGACAGAGATATATGGATAGTGGATAGGTAGATGATTGATGGTAAGTGATAGATGATGAATACATAGACACAGATAGATAGATATAGATAGATTGAGATAGATCTTGGGTTCTCGGGATGTCTTGCAATAAGCATATTATCCACCAACAGAAACATCTGGAGCACCTCACCATCTACAGGGATTTGTCTCAGTAAATTTCACTTTATAAAATGATGTCTGATGCTTTTATATTTGTCTTTCCTCTTATACAGTTTTCTTTAATTAAAATAATTGTAGTAGCAACTGAGACTTATGCTCCATCTCGTTTGAGTCTCACAACAACCCTGTGAGGCAGATAGCTTAATAAATATTACACCATTTTACAGATGAGGAAACTGAGACTTTGAGACGTGAAGGGCACACACTCAAGGCACAATTAGAAGCACCTGACACACAATTTACCCAGATATCTTGACTCCAATTCCAATATGTAACAGTGTAGAATTTCCCTTTGGCATGTTACAGACCAATAATGGCAATAACAGACCAATTGGCAATTTTTCTCCAGTGGGTATTATCAAATTGCTGTCCAATGCAATGGATCCCGTTTATTCAAGACAATGACTTGCCCTGATTCTGTCCCAGGGAAATAGCATAGCCTTGAAATTGAGTTGAAGTCCATTTAACAAAAAGTAAAAAGCTCAGGATAATAGCACTCCAATCACACAATTGGGGTTTTACTGCAGGATATGAAAGAAAATCAGAGAATTAGTAGCTGCCGAGCCAACCTTACCATGTAATAAGAGGGCTGTTTTCTTCAGGAGGCACTTAACTACCCCCTACTTCAAATCGTGGCCATCAGGCGCCTCTAATTCCAAAGGGGAAAAGGCCTCGTGTTAACAATGGTTTTGTGCTTGGGACAATGTTTTTCTTGCCTACAAGCTGTTCTTTTGTTTGTCATCCTCCCTGGTCTCTCATCACCACAAATCCTGTTCACTGTAATTTCCCTAGTGTTCAGGTGTATTTATAGCATTCAGGTTCTTTGTAGTTTTGTAAATGGTGGCTTAAAGTAATACAAAAACCATCAGCAATATGCCACTGTATCATTTCTTAGGGTGTTTTTTAAAAGATGGTGGCTGGGGAGGCTTTCCACCTTCAATTTTATTTGTGTATTGCTTCTCAAGGGGTCTTCTAAAGATTTGTACAAACTAGCTAACAGTTTGGAGGTAGCCCCTTGAGGAGAAGCGATCAGGCACAAGGTGATTAGTCATAATAGTAACAATAATCTCCAAGATGCTTAACTGGTTATAGGACTTAAAGGCGAGGGGAAAAATCATTTGTGGGTTGGTATGTATGACAGAGTAGCAGGGGCATTTTGGCATAGTGGACAGTGTCCCGAGCTTATAGTCAAGAAGACCTAGGTTCAAACCCTATCTCTGACACTAGCTATGTGACTATAGGTAAGTAATTTAACCTCTGTGTGCCTCAGGCAACTTATCCACTAAGTCTAAGGAGGAGTTCCCACACTGGGAGTCTCCTACACAGTGAATGTTATTTTATGACCATTTTTATATGTAACTTTGGAATGGGCTGCACATGTCATTAGAAGCCCCCCTTCTTTCTTTTCTATCTGGGCTAGGTCACTCACCCAACCTGTAGTCATGCCATCAGGCCAGGAGGGAGAGAATCATAAAGTGGCTGGTCAAGCTGCTACATGCAACCCACTCTCAGAAACCTGGGGTTTCTCTGGTGGAGAGTTATACATCTATTACAATAGATCGACAAATATAGTAGATACAATCTTCATTTCCCACCTGGCTATAGTCCTCTGACTTCCCCATCTTGCTCCAGGAACCTCTTCGTCTTACAAGTGCCCTTCAGCTTTCAAGACCACATTAACCCTTGGATTCACACCTGTTCAGTGCCCTCTTCCCCTGGGGCCCCTCTCTCTTTCTGGAGGGTGGAGATCATTCCTCTCAGAACCTCTATTTAAGTAGGATGCCCAGGCCAGCTATTTCCCATGGGCTGAACTCCTCTATTCTTACCCCCCTACACGCATCAGTACTCTACTACCCCCTGATTTTCAGCTTCCTTTTGCATATTGTCTTCTCCCATTAGATTGTAAGCTCCTTAAGGGCAGACACTATCTTTTACATTTCTTTGTAACACTCAGATGTTTATTGGCCGACTGAAAGGTAGCTTCAGAAACCACTGGTGTGCTTCCCATTTAAGTGGATCAGCCACCATGACACCATTAACCTCAATCATGAAATATTTACTAAACATAATGCAAAGAAATAATAAATATAACATGACTATACCCATTAAATTGAGTCATATTTTCCCAACAATGTCCATGTAGGAGAGTGGGCACAAACTTACAGAAATCCTATGAGTAGAAAAACTCATGTTCCTGGAAAAAGTCATAGTTCTGGACTACAGGCTTTGGTGTCATTGGTCTCCTTAGGGAGTGATCTGTATAAAAAATCACCTGCTGGATGGGCTGCTTATGGATATTCCACTTGAACCAATACTTCATTGGACTCTAAGGCAATATTACTCATTATTAAAGCCAGAGTAGTGCTCCTAAGCCTGAGTCCTCTTGGGTAGGCTCTGGGGAGTTTCCCCCTTTCAAGCCATAGATGGCAGAAAAGGGCAAGGCAGATGAGCCTCTCCCTTCCTTAGCCAGCTCTATCAAACTGTAATGGACTTCTCTTCTAATCCACTACCAGAAGCAAAACTTCTCTTCCAAGCTCAGCCCCCAACGGTAAATACAGAACCAATCTTCCTTCAGTCAGCCCAGCACAGGGGCATTGCAGGCTCCAAGCTCTTCTTTCAACTCTCTTAGTTTAGTTGCCTCTAGATGAGCCATCTGCACAGCTGAGTTTGGTTTTAATCCTTTCCAACAGCAAGGGGATAGCCTTGATTTTCTTCCCCATTTATTCTTCAATCTTTTCCTTGGCTTCTCTGCCTGCTCTGCTTCTTTAGTTGCTAACTGACCTCCCTTAAAGTAGCCTCTCTTGGTGCTAAGTAACTTGCTTCTATCTTAGGGTGAGAAAACAAATTTTACATTTCTCTACTATATGCCACAAGGAGGTAATATACACTTGTCTCATAGTCATCAAAAAGTTATATTTTCAGGGCTTCCTAGTAATTCACTCCCAAATACTCAAAATAGCCATACATAAATTAGTGGCTGAGAAGCAAGACATTTTAGCCATCTTTGCCTTCAGTAAGTAATTTCCTCTGAGGGGCTGCTTTTTCTCAGACCCTTCTGTGTTTCTGTTCCTTTCCATGAATAAAATTGTTTAAATACAAAAGGGGCAATGTGTATGTCATACATATGTATTACTTAAAGCTTGTATCTAAACCAGGCAGGAGAGAAGCTGTGACCTAGTGGAGAGAGAGTCCAGGACTAGACATCAGAAGATCTAAGTTCTAGCTTTGTTCCTTACTAGTCTTGGGATCCTGGACAAGTTGCTTCAAGCCTCTGACATTAAATTTCCTCATCTGTGAAGTGGGAACGATAAGACCTGTACCACCTACCTCACAGGGTTGTTGTAATGCTCAAATCAGATAATGGATATAAAAATGCTTTGTAACTGCAAAGTGCTGTATAATTGGTAAGCTGTGGTTATTATGTCAGGCAGTGGCTAATGGAAGTTGATGTTGCTCCATTCACACTTGATTTCCGCTTCTTCAGAATATCAGACAGAGCCTTAGCTTGAGTGTTTTGTTTTTGTTTTCATCATTCCTTTTTTTCACAATTTCTATGCAATGCCTTCCCCCTCCTTCCACACCCTCACCCAGGAATATGAGGAAAAGGGGCCCCAAAACACACCCAGGCCCATGATAGGTGGTTTATTTAATATGTTCAAGCCCAGACTCATCTAAAAACTGTCCATGACTTGAACCTTCCCAACATCCTGCAGAGAGCTGAAGGAGATATGGATAAGAATGGGGATAAGGAGTGGACCTGTTAGTTCATTGGTATAGGAAATGACCAGATCAGAAAACGTCTACCAATTCGGGTTGACATCTCTACAATTTATAGTCTTGGAGAGCTGCCTAGAACACTGAGAAGTTAAATGATTTGCCCAGACAGCCAGTGTCTGTCACTGATGGCACTTCAACCTGGGTCTTCCTGGCTTTGAAGCCAGCTCTTTATCCACTATGCATTGCTCTCAAGGAGGTGGGAGTGGTACTCAATTCTATCCTATCTGTTCTCACATCTTGCTTTCTTAGGATACTGTAATAACCCCAAATTCAAGAAGACATCAGAACAAGGATCTTTGTGACTTAGTTAACCTGCCCTGTAATTACAGTTGCCCACAATGCAGACAGTTAGAGACTCTAATCAGAGGTGGAAGGGAGAGCCTATGCCCAGCATTTTAGATACTCATAATCACAGTCAGAAAACCTAGTTCAACAATATCTAACTGTGGGAAGCAGTTTGTAATATTCATCACCAGGGAGAGGAAAGGAAGAGAAATCTGGGACTGTCTGATCAGTCAAGCCAATGGGGAGCAGTGTCAGCACTTCTTACTTTGCCCTTTAGAGAGTTATAGATAAGTTTTATACCTCAAAGAAAAAAGTTATATAAACCCACATTATTTGGTTTTTAAAAATTTAATAGTATTTTTTTCCAATTACATGTGAGGACAATTTTCAACGTTCAGTTTTTGAAAGATTCTGAGTTTCAAATTTTTCTCCCTCCTTCCTTTCCCATCCCCTTCCACAAGATGCCATTCAATCTGATATAAGTTATACATATGCAATTATGTTAAACATATTTCTACATTAGTCATGTTTTTAAAAGAAGAAACAGAACAAAAAACCCCACAATGCCCCTCCACTGCCCCCCCCAAAGTGAAAACAATATGCTTTGATCTGCATTCAGACTCCATCACTTCTTCTCTGGATGTGGATAACATTTTCCATCACGAGTCTTTTGGAATTGTCTTGGAATATTGTATTGCTGAGAAGAGCTAAGTCAGTCATAGCTGATTATCACGTAGTTACCACTGTTACTGTGTACAATGTTTTCCTGGTTCTGCTCACTTCACTCAGCATGAGTTCATGTCAGTCTTTTCAGTTTTTCTCAAATCCTCCTGATCATTTCTTTTTTTTTAATTTTAAACTTTATTATTCTTATTTTTTCTAATTTCTATGTTTTCATGTTTTTTGGTAAGATTTTAAATTTATTTTAAACTTAAACACAAAATAAGAAAGAAAAAAACATTGCTATGTACACAGCAGAACATGAGAAGATTTAATATAAAACAATACATTTCCATTTCAAGAAAACCTGCTCATCATTTCTTATAGCACAATAGTATTCCATTACATTCATATACCACAATTTATTTAACTATTCCCCAATTGATGGGCATCCCCTCAATTTTCAATTCTTTACCACCATGAAAAGAGCTACTATAAATATCTTTGTACACATGAGTCCTTTTCTTTTTTTTCTTTATCTCTTTGGGATATAGACCCAGCAGTGGTATTGCTAGATCAAAGGGTACGCACTGTTTGATTGCCCTCTGGGCAGTTCCAAATTGCTCTCCAGAATGAACCTACATGATTTAGATCAATTTTCAATATTTGTATTTCCAGAGGGTGGAAGTGAGGGAAACTGGGAAAAGATCAGGAAGGGAGGTGTTGCTTTCATTCCATCCATTGCTGTAAATTAAAGAACAGAGAGTGTTGCAGATCCTTAGTTCTAAAGGACCTCAGTCTATCGAGTTCATCTAGACAGGTTTCTAGTTTCCCATGTAGTCCAACCTGCACCTGAATCTAAATCTCCCAACATTACCAACAAGTCATCATTGAGCCTTTATTTGAAGACCTCCAATGAGAAGGAACCCAACTCTTCCCGAGACCACCCATTTTACTTTTGGAAAATTCTAATTCTTAGGAATTTTGTTCTTTATATCAAATCCAAATCTGCTTCTTTGTAGCTTCTATACATTGTTCTTATTTTTGTCCTTTGAGGCCTTTGAGATCTTTGTATAATAACCTATTCATATTTTTGAAAACAGATATTATGGGTTTTTTTATTTTTAGTTTACAACACTCAATTCCACAAGTTTTTGAGTTCCAAATTTTCTCTCCCTCCCTTTCCTCCTCCCTCCCCCCCAAGACAGCATGTAATCTGATATAGGTTCTATGTATACTTTTGCATTAAACTTATTTACATAATAGTCAAGTTGTAAAGAAGAATTATAACCAATGGAATGAATCACAAGAAAGAAGAAACAAAACCAAAAAAGAAGGGAAAAAAGAGCAAGTAGGTTGTTCAATTTTCATTCAGACTCCATAATTCTTTCTCTGGATATGGATAGCTTTTTCCATCATGAGTCTTTTGGAGCAGACAATTATTATGTTAAACCTTCTTTTCTCAAAGCTAAGCATCCCTAGCCTTGAACCATCTTCATAGCCTAGTCTCCTTTTACCATCAGAATTTCCCTCCTCCAGATATGCTTCCATTTGTCCATATCCTACCTAAAGTGTAATTTTAAATTACACCTTAAGTGTAATATGCAGAACAGAAGAAGTGTGGTCTGACCAGCACAGAGTGTTTTTCTTTTCTTTTTTTTGTTCATTCATTTTTCAGTCATGTCTGACTTTTCATGACCTCATTTGGGGTCTTCTTGGCAAAGATACTGGAGTGTTTTGACATTTCCTTCTCTAGCTCATTTTACAGATGATGAAACTGAGGCACACAGGATTCAGTAACTTACCCAGGGTCACACAGCTAGTAAGTATTTGAGGCCATATTTGAATTCAGGAAGACTCATCTTTCTGACTGTGGGTCAGACACTCTATCGCTGAGCCACTTAGCTGGTCCCCTAAAGAGCTCAGCAGAGTTACTGTCTTTTCTTACTCTGAAAACTAGAGATTTATCAATGTAGTCTAAGAGTATGTTTTTTCTTTTTGTTTGCCATCTTGCACTGTTAATTCATATTGAGCTAGGAATCAAGAACTGAATGCAGTATTCCAGTTATGGCTTGACCAGAGCTGAGAACCATACAATTGTAACTTTTCTCATTTTAGAGGAAATTATAATTAATTTAATGCTCATAAGTTCAAATCTGGCCTCAGACACTTACTAGGTGTGTGACAATGGGCAAGTAACTTAACCCTATTTGCCTCAATTTCCTCATCTGTAAAGTGAGCTGGAGAAGGAAATGGCAAATGACTTTAGTATCTCTGCTGAAAACAAAAAACCCATATAAGGCCAGGAAGAGTCAGACATGACTGAAATGACTCAATAACAACTTCCTGTTCCAGCTCTAGCCACTGTGCCAACTAGCTGCCTCCTAGGTGGAAATATACTGATTAGGCGGAGAGTGCCCAGAGGAGGGTGACTCCTCTTGAGGAGTTTATGCTCTACTGGGAAAAACAGTATATAAGCAAATGTAGCAATCTATGCAAAGTAAATTCAAAACAATGGAAAGCAGGTCACTGACTTGGGGCAGGGGGATTAGGAAAGGCCCTTGAAGAAGGCACTTGTAGAAGTGGGAAGACTGAAGATGGTGTGGAGGACCAGCAAGTAGGCTAGATTGGCAGCACCTCTTGATGGGCAAGTCAAGACGTCACACTCACGATGTCATCTCCTCTATGAGAACAAAGGACGAACAACAACAACCACTATCCATGAAGAGGAATAACAGAACAATAAGCCATGTGGGAGTCGGTGTATACTTGAAAAGCCAGGGCTTAACTTCATCTCCGCCAGGATGAATGAGCACCAGAGTTGGCACCGTTACTGAGGCCAGTTAATGGTTTCAGAGACGGGGGCTCTGGTGAAGTGCCAGCTGCACGATGAATGCCTGGGCACTGAGAAGCTGTGCGCGTCCTCACTCTTGACAACTGACTTTTCTTGAGTGCCTGCAGTGTGAACAACAGTACAGAAAGATTCCCTGCTGCTCACCTCCAAGGGGTCAATCATTTGTTTTCTCACTCTGTGCCTCAGATAACCCTTCATGCAGTGGAGAATCCGACTCAGCTAGAACAGAGAGGAAGCTGAACCAGAAAACATCATAGAGTCTCTGGAGAAGAGGCTGCGTGAAACATATGAATGATACGCAGACACTTGCATCCATAGAGAAGGATGGAAACCAGCATTTATTACGCACCTACTATATTCAAGACACTTCTCTTAGTGCTTTAATAATATTGTCTTATTTGACCTTCACAACAACCTCGTAAGGTAGATATTATTATCCTCATTTTAAAAATAAGGGAAATTGAGGCAGACTGAAGTTAAGTGACTTGGTCAGAGTCCTACACGATGTCTGAGGGCAGATTTGAATTCAAGTCTCCCTGATTCTAGGCGCAGCCACCTACTTGTTACTGTTGTTTGTCTTTTGTTCTCCAAGAGGACCAATGACATCAGGAAGGTGATGTCATCACTTGTGAGCGAATTGGATTTAAGTGAGGCAGAGCTGTGCAAAGTCACCAGCCTCACTTTCTCCTCTGGAGTCATCTGGGTCCAGTGGCAAGAAATAGATCAGGATGACTGGAGATGGCCCTGGATGCAGTGAGAAATCTTGGCCTTTTTATGCTTTAACAGATCTCAGTTTGTCTGAGGCAACACCCATTCGGGGATGGAGGCTAGGTAAGAAAGAAGGCAAAGAATAGTCTCTTTTACCTAGTAAAAAACAAAACAAAACAAACCGCAACAAAAGCCTAGCTGTTACAGAGGAAACAAAAGAGGACTAGGAAAAAGTAGGAGTGGGAGAGGGAAGCAAGCTTGTTGTTCAGCTCTTCATGACCCCATTTAGAGGCAAAGATACTGGAATGGTTTGGCGTTTCCTTCTCCAGCTCATTTTACAGATGAGGAAACTGAGGCAAACAGGGTGAAGTGACTTGCCCAGAGTCCCACAGCTAGTAAGTGTCTGAGGCCAGATTTGAACTCAGGTATTACTGACTCAAGCGCCAGCACTCTATCCACTGTGCCACCTAGCAGTTAGGGGAACCACAGGGAATGAGGATAGGACAGATATGCTTTGGTTTTTTCCCCTGCCTTGTTTTTATTCAAATTTCAATGGAGCAAATGAAGGATGTTCTACTCTAAAGGTCTCTCCTCCCACCACATTCTATGCCCTTTTTTCTTGATAAATTACATGTATTGCAGCTTTATCAGGTCAATTATGTTGTTGGGGACAACAGAGTAAAAGATACCTGACCATAAATCCCAAAGGATTTGGGATAAGCTGAACTTCGGAGTTACTTTATCATACACAGTAGGTAATTTATCTGTATTTTCTTGACAAATAAAGCACTCTCAGGTACCTAACCTAATATTGTGAGTATACCCTAAAGAGACTTTAGAACTAAAAGAACTTTCAATAACAAAACCAAAATACCAAGGTGACCTGGAGTCATTTAAAAACTATCAAATCTTTAGTCAATTAAAAATCAATCTATTTATTTATTAATCTATTTATTTATTAATCTATTTATTTAAATTAATCTATTTATTTATTAAGTGCCTACTATATTAAACGCCAGTCACTGTGTGAAATGCTTCTTTGTAAGGAATTTTATGTTGTTCCTCCAGTCAAATTAAATGACCTCTGATGATATCTAGCTTCCCTGTATTCTCATCCAGTGAATACATTTGCATTTATTTAAATGTAATAATCCTCTTGAAGGGGTGAGGGGAGGTACAGATTAGATTGTTGTATTTTGCAGTGCACAGTGCATTGGAGTGATTACCTGAGACACTGGCTTAATCATACTTGCTTTGTTATACACTGATGTACACTTGATGCTATCTTGTGTAATTACTAATGCCACCTCTATTGTGACGATCTCGTAAGGGACTGCAAAATTCCAAACTGTAGGGAAGCATGTAACGGCCCTTGTGAAACAGGGGACCGATCTTCCTTTTTTTGCAGGTAGGAGTGGCCTGCACCTACATAGACTTCTGGGATTTTACATTTCCCTGGACTGAGGCAATGCTGCATGTAAATGGATTTGGCATGTATGAGATCTGGTAGCACATGGAGCTTGAACAGAAGAAGGGCTCAGGTGGAAAGGCAATGCAACCAGGGTGGAAGCAGCAGCCATGTCTATGGAGAGCAGAGAGAGACTGTTCAATGGGGTGGAAAGCAACTGGGCTTCTTCTGGGGGAGGTCAGTGTCATTGTCTGTAGCAGGCAAATGAGACCACATCGAGCAGTTTGGAGGAAGAACCTAAGCAGTCATAGACTTTCTCATCTGAGCTGCAGAGCCCAGTGGCTGAGGGATGCTTTTTTTCCTCTTTCCCTCTCTCATTTCTCTATTTGTTTAAACAAATCAGTGCCCCTACTGTGTTGTATTTTTCTCTATCCTTTTGCTGATGGAAGATTGTGAGACTAAGTCTCTTTTTAGATATGAGTTGGTTCCTAATGTTTCTAGCATAAGGTTACTTGAGATCAGAGTGTGCATGGGAGTGGGGGCAAGGATGGCCT
Source organism: Phalanger gymnotis (assembly GCA_028646595.1). Classification (NCBI taxonomy): domain Eukaryota; kingdom Metazoa; phylum Chordata; class Mammalia; order Diprotodontia; family Phalangeridae; genus Phalanger; species Phalanger gymnotis. The sequence continues at coordinate 221,272,356 of CM053626.1, read as the reverse complement.
TGGGGAGTTTTGTATTTCACAGATACTCACAGACCCTGCTGTTCTGTTGTAGAGGCAAAAAGACCTCTCTAGGGGTTATCAAGTTACAGTTTATTTTTTTTAAATAATCCTATAATTCTACCAAGCAGAACCCTAAAGCCTGAACTTGGGGTTCACTTGGATTTCCCCTAAAAGAATAAGCTGATAACCCATGGTTTACCCGAGAGTATTAGCATGGATCCTGGAGGCATAACTCTATTCCTTTTACCCAAAAGGAAGGGGGAGATAGCTAGAAGGGACCAGAAGAGACAGTCTTGCCTCCCAACTGCTCAGGTAGGTATGGTTACTGAGGATTTCAACCCTGCCCTTTTCTGGTTGATTGTGGAAAGTGAGGAGACCATGGGCTTCCTTTATGCTCCGAAGTGACATTTTCTGGTTACCCAAATAAAAATCCCATCTTGCATTTATTTCTTTTTAGGACACATCAAAGGAAACAGAGGGGGCATCATTCTCGTTTTACAGATTGGCCATCTCTGAAGTCCTCAACCTGTTGTGGCTTAATAGGTGATGCTTGCCACCAAGGAGAGGCCAAGCTCCGGCAGGTGGAAAAGTCAGTCAGTCAACAAGCATTTATTAAGAACCTAGGAGGTGCCAAGTATTGTTCTGAGCACTAGGTATACAGAGAAAGACAAAAATGATTTCTAGCAGAGGGTGAGCAATGGTGCATTTCTGCCAGGAAAGAGCCTGGCTAAGTGTGGAGAGGCTTATCACTGGAGGATTGACCACCAAGTGATAAATTCTCTTTTGGCCACAGCAATTCATAAAGATAATAATAATGATGGTGACGGTGATAGACATTTATATGGTACTTTAACAAAAATTTGTGAGCTAAGTATATTGAACCAGACCTATGATTTCACTGTCAGGAGGAGTTCCCAATGAGGAAACAAACTCTGCTCCCCGAATTCATACTAGTACGTGTTCTACTACGTACAGCATTAGAGAATTGCCTAGGGAACTGAGATATAAAATGACTTGTCCAGGGTCATTTAGCCAGGACAAATAAGAGGCAGGCCTTGAACCTGGATCTTCCTAACTTTGAGGTCAACTCTGAATGCACTTACCACTCCAAGGTAAGTATTTCAGGTATCATTATCCCCATTTTACAGATGAGGACATTGAGGTTCTTATAACTGACATGACTTGCTCAGTCACTGAAATCACACAGTAGGCATCTGAGGCAGGATTCAAACCCAGGGCTTTCTGACTCCAAGTCCAGTTATACTATACTCCATTTCAAAATTGTCCATTGAAGTGTGGAGATACTGTGATTTCTCATTGTGGGAGGAAGTATCTACACCAATAAAATCATGGATCTTTGGAATATTTCTAGTTGGAAAAAATAAGACAAACTCTCATTTGTCCAGTGTTCAACAGCAAGCTGGTGCCTGAGCCAAAGACAGAATTCCAGTCTCTAAAGAGACTGAGAGAGAACATAAAACCATTATTTCTTTATCCTAAAGTTGATTCTCCTGATCTCCAGGCACCATTTTGGTTTGGACCCAGTCCTCCTTCTGTAGGTTTAATTCAAGGATGGCCTAGAGAGAGCTGGAGGAGCTCTAGCAGACTTGGTCTAATCAAGGTTAATTGAGGTTAAGGTTAATCTGATAGAAATATAAGGTTTCTTTGTGGAACAGCTAAGTTGTAGGAGGCTAGCCTCCTCCCACCTCTGGTAACAGTGGGAAGGTGGCAAGAAAAGTGTCTGTTTCACGGCAGACTATTAAATTTATCAGTCAATAAACATTTATCAAGTGCCTATATTTGTGTATTTTTCAAGCCTATCTGCCTTCTCCAACTAGATGATGACCTCTTCAAGGGCAGGCTGGGCCATATCTTCTTATGTGGGGCTTTGCCCATGGTGGACATTTGATATTATAACTGACCTTTGAATCTGCAAGAATATCACTCTCACTAGACTACAGGAGGAGGAAGAGCGACAGATGGGGATGAAACACGGTTTCCTTAGCTTCCTATATCTACTTGTATGACTGTGTTGAGTGGAAAAGAACCTTGGGCAATCAGGTCGATAAAAAAACACAGCAGAGCCACAGCTTGGATTTATAGTCAAATTTACTCTAGTGTTCACTCAACATTCCACAGTTGCAGAAAGGGCATTTACAGAACAGCTAACAGCAGGCAGTGCTACGGGAAAGACAAAGGTCACTCCACATAGGGTGTGTACATCAGAGAGGCAGGCGCCTCCACAGGGTGCAAATAAGGGAGAACAAGCCAATCCTCATGTCTCTTCTTTCTCAAAGAGGAGGATGGGAAGGTGGGAAATCGAGACGTTCTAGATTAGCCAGGACTTACATTCTCTCCAGGAAAGGAAATAAAAATGGTATAGTTGGTCAAAAGGTCTTTAATTGGATACATAATGAAGATTCTTGGCTGCAATTTTCCTTCCTCCATGAAAAAACAGTGCTCATCCCCAATAAGCATATTCACTGAAATGAATTAACTTACTGCACTTAAACTCTGGGATTCATAATGATTAAAAAAAACCCCAACCCCTAGCCCCATGTTTAATTCTGCTTGGCACATGTATCATTTGCTGTAAAAATGTACATTGCTTCTTTAATAAGTCAATTTAAAAAGCACAGCACCCTAGGCCATTTCGAGTTAGGCAGCAGGAAGGGTCATCTCTATTATCCCCTAATGCTAAAAGCATGCATAATTTCTATGGGAGGTTTTCACAGACAGAAAAGGGAACACTTGCATTACAAATGGACTCAGAGAATGGTACAAAAGAACTTTTTCTCTCTGAAGGGGTTTTCTGATGCAGGCACTGGTATGATGAGGGGGTCTTCTCGGATGTGGGCATCACAGTATGCCAGTAGGTCTGCTGCAGCCTTGGAGACCTGCACAGAAAAAAAGATGACAAAAATTTGTTAGGGTCAGTACGCTGGGTATGGTCCAATGATAACTTATATTTCTGTAGTGACTTTAGGCTTGTAAAATGTTTTCTTCACCACAGCCCTGTGGGCAGTGAAACTATTAGGATACCCATTTTACAGAGTGAAAGGCAAAGCAAGGCAATAAGCTTTGTTAAGTGTTTATTCTGTGCCATGAAATGTGTTAAGTATTAGATATACAAATAAAAGCAAAAAGAAAGACAGTCCCTGCCCTTTGGGATTCTAATGGGAAGTGGCTCAATTTTCTGGCATGGTGCTTGTAGATTGTCTAGGTTTCATAGGCATATAGCAGCACCATGCCAGAAAACTGAGCCATTTCCATTTGAATTGTCTTAGGAAGATTCTGAAGATCACCTGGCAGGATAAGGTACTGGACACTGACGTGATCTCTTGAGCTGAACTCCTAAGTATTCAAACTGTACTGCAGAGAGCTTGCAACTCCCATGTGCTGGCCACATCATTCGAATGCCAAACCTACATTTGACTAAAAGACTACGGAGAGCTCACACAAGGCAAGCACTCACACGGAGGTCACAAGAAGCAATACAAAGACACTCTCAAAGTCTCTGTGAAGAACTTTGTTATTAATTGTGAGACATGGGAGATGCTGGCACAAGACTCCCCAGCACGGTGTGCTCCCATCAAAGAAGGCGCTGTGCTCTATGAGCAAAGCAGAATCACAAAAGCTCAAAAGAAATGTGAGAGGCCCAGACTTAGAGACATCTCCACTCCAAATGTTCAAATGGACTATTTGTGCCCGACTTGTGGTAGAGCCTTCCGAACTCATACTGTTCTGATCAGCCACAGTCAGATACATTATACTTTGACCCTGACATTGCGATGTCATTTGGTCCTCTTCCAGCACAAAGGACAACGACCATGACTATTTTAATGGGGAAAGACAATGCACAAAACGGGGAGGAGGATTAAGTTACCAGTGTAGAAGTATGGTTTTGAAGTCAGAAGCACAGCAGGAACAAACAGTGGTAATTTGGAAGGAGGAAGGTCAGGTAAACGAGTTGGTATCTATACATGATAAATAAGAAAGCTAAATTGAGAGACGTCTGCATTGGGGAATGGCTGAACAAGTTGTGATATATGATTGTGACAGGATACTACTGTGCTATAAGGAATGATGAGCTCCGTGATGGAAAATGCCATTCACATCCAGAGAAAGAACTATGGAATCTGAATGCAGATCGAAGCAGACTATTTTCACTTTTTTGTTGTTTTTTCTTTCCCATGGTTTTCCCTTTTGTTCTGATTCTTCTTTCACAACATGACCGACATGGAAATATGTTTAACATGATCTTACATGTATAACCTATACCAGATTGCTTTCCATCTTGGGGAAGGGGTAGGGGAGGGAGGGAAGGGGAAAAAATTAGAACTTAAAATCTTACAGAAATAATGTTGACAACTATCATTACATGTAATTGGAAAAAATAAAATGCTATTAAAAAAGAAAACAAAAGAAAAAGAAATGATGAGCTCAATAAGCTTAGAAAAACATGGATAGACTTACATGAAACGATGAAGAGCAAAAGGAGCAGAACCAACATAATGTTACATACAATAAGAGCAATATTGTTTTAAGAACAACTTTGAGCAAGTGAGTCATTTTGACTATTATAACTACTCAAATTAGTTAGAAAGTACATATGAAGGAATATGCTGACTACATCCAGAGAAAGCACTGATAAACAGAAGTATGTGTAGAATGATTTTGCATATATCTCTCTGTATGTTTACACACATATATGTCTAATGGTAGCCATCTCTAAGGTGGGGGGCACACGGAGGAAGAAAAAAAGAAATTTACATGATAATTTTATTATATATTTAAAAGGAACAGCGAGTTGTACACAAAGATTGGCAGTTTCATGTGCAGTCATCTTTGTTATTATACTATATGGAAATGCTTGTTTTATTCCATAAATCAAAAGTAAAATAAAATTTTTTGAAAAAGCTATTTTCAAGGCTAGACAGTACACATGCAAGCCTGGCATGATGTGTGCTTTAAAACATACTTTTTTATTTTTTAAAACATACTTGTAAGATATCTCATCTCCTCCTGTCTCTTCTCACAGCTTTCCCCTTCAGTCATTCCCTTTCTCTAATCTTCATTCTCTCTTTACCCATGGGCTCTTTCCTTATTGCCTATAATCACGCCAGATCTCCTCAATTCTTAGTGAAAACAAAACAAAACAAAAAAAAAACCTTCTCTAGAATCTACCATCCCTTCAATCTTGAGGCCAAAGACTATTTTTTGTCTTTATATCCTCAGTCCTTAGCACAGCGTCTGGCACATAGAAGACACTTAATAAATGCTTGTGGTCTGATTGGTTTGTAGGTATTCCAAGAGATAGAGATAAAGAGAGAGCATTCTAGGCCTGGGGCATAGTTCAGGTAAAGGCAGAAGGGAAGGAAATAGAATGTCATATTTGAACTCTATCAGAGAATGAAGGAAGAGGAGAAATATAAAAGAGTTGATTCCTCTGCAAAGAAAAGTAGACATTATGGCATATGGGGAATATATGATTCAGTTCAGGAAGGAACATTTTCCAGAGATACTTACAATGGTTCAGTGAATATTCAGGCCTTACCATCTGCCCTGTCACTATCTCCTGAGGCTTTCCAGGCTTTACCTGCAGACCCCAGGCACTGCCATCTGACCTATGGATACAACATTAGGACCCCTGGTGCTTGCTCTCTGCCTGTTGCTGACCCCTTAGGATTTCCAAAGCCTTTCCATCTGTCCTTTAGTTGAACTCTAAAAAAAATGTGTTGCACTTCCCAGTTAGTGTCAGTTCCCTGGGAGTTGAAACTATTTAGATTTTTAAATTTATATTCCCAGGGCTTGGAATAGTGTTTAAGTAAAAGCATTTAACAAATGCTTTTTCATGAATTCATTCAGTGCTTTTCTGTTTCCTTACAGAGTCAAATTCATAGAAAAATCTGTCTACACTACTGACTTCCATTTCTTCACCTTCAACTCTTCAAGTCTTTGTAGAATGGCTTCCGACATTACCACTTGAGTGAAAGCACTTTCTCCAAGGTTACCAATGATCTCTGAAGTACAAAATTCCAGGGTCTTCTCTCAGTTTTTATCTTTTATGATCTTCCTGCAGCACTTCAAACTGTTTTCCATGCTGTCTCTCATATGTTTTCACTATACTATTTCTTCTGGTTCTGCACTTCTCTGGCTGCTCCTTCTCCATCTCCCTTGCTGTACTGTTATCCTCATCCCTCCCCTTATGTGTGTATACCCCAATGTTCTATCGTGGGTCCTCTTCTCTCCTCTCTCTCCACTTTCTCTTAGTGATCTCATTAGCCACTTTGGATTCAATGCCCAATTCTGTGCAGACTATATATCCAACCATCACCTCTCTCTTGATCTCCAGGCTTGCATCATCAACTGGCTATCAGATATCTCTATCCAGATATCTCACAGTAATCTCAAATTCAACATGTTCAGCACAAAACTCGACTTTTCTTCTGAAAGCTCCTTGTCTTCCTAGATTCTCTCTGTCTGCTGATTGTACCACCGTCCTTCCAATCACTCAGGTTTGACATCTCACTCATCCTTGATCATCCCTTCTACCATAATCTGGTACCAGATCTCATTGACTCAGCTTCCACTTCTCTTTTCAGGATTAGTGTGATCTTCTAAGTCATCTCCCTGATCTAGTCTATCTTCTCTCTAAAGCATCTTCTGCACAGCTGTCAAGTTGACATTTCTAAAGCATAGGCTCGAAGGTGTCTCTTCCTTACTTAAGAAGCCTCAGTGGCTCCCTATTCCCTTTAGGATAAACTATAAACTTCTGTTTTCAGAACTGAAAGCCCTTCACAGTCTGCTGCTAGTCTCTCTTTTATATTTCTCCTCTTCCTTCATTCTCTGATAGAGTTCAAACATGACATTCTATTTCCTTCCCTTTTGCCTTTACCTGAACTGTGCCCCAGGCCTAAAGTGCTCTCTCTTTTCCTCTACCTCTTGGAATACCTACAAACCAATCAGAGCACAAGCATTTATTAAGCGTCTACTATGTGCCAGATGCTGTGCTAAGGACTGAGGATATAAAGACAAAAAATAGTCTTTGCCCTCAAGAAGTTTACATCCTGACAAAGGAGATGTGTGTGTGTGTGTGTGAGTGTATGTGTGTGTGTAGATACAAAATATATGTTTGTATACACACACAGAGTTATATGCAAATCAGATACACGGTAAGCTTGGAAAGAAAGGCATGTGTAGCTGGTGGGACCAGGTAAATCCTTTTTCAGTAGGTGGTTGGTGAGCTGAGTTTTGAAGGAATCCAGGAAGCAGAGGAGAATAAAGGAGAGCATTTTATGTATGGGGGACAGACTAGGGAAGTGGAACATCCTATATTAGGAAGTCAGTAAGTCAACAAACTTTTATCAAGAGCTTACTGTGTGCCAGGCACTGTGCCAAATGAAGTGGTTACAAAGAAAAGTAAAAACTTTAGTCCTTGACCTTGAGGAGCTCTCACAGTCAAATGGGAGAGACAACGTGGAAATAATGAGATACATACATGATATATCTAGAGAAGATAAAAGGTAATCTCAGAGGAGAACATACCACTGGGAAAAGCTTCCTGCGGAAGATGGGATTTGAGGTGAGTACTGAAGGAGGACAGGGAAACTAAGAAGTAGTGGTGAGGGAGATGAAGACACAGCATTAGTGAAAATACAGAGACAGGAGATAGAATATCATGTGTGAAAAGTAAGTATGTAGACCATTTATGTTGGATGACAGTGTGTGGAGGGAGTCTGGGTAATGAGGGCTCAGGCTTAGAGCATCTCTCTAGGCCTGGAGTCAGGAAGATCTGAGTTCAAATCTGGCCTCAGACACTTACTAGCTATGTGACCCTGGGCAAGTCGCTTGACTCTGCCTTAGTTTCCTCATCTGTCAAATGAGCTGGAGAAGGAAATGGAAAGCCACTCCAGTATCTCTGTCAAGAAAAACCCAAATGGGGTCACAAAGAGTCAGAGATGACTAAAACAACTGAACAAGAACACCATCTCCTACCGGATTTTAATTTGACCCATGTTACTTTAGGGACCTTTCTTCTAACCATGAGTGACTGAAGGGCTGGTGCTGTGCTAGGATGAGTTTCCTGGTTGGCATCAGAGCCAGAAGGACTGAAGATAGAGACAGAACTGAGTTGTATATAAAAAGATTGATATGCCCCTCCCTTGCTCTTTTTTGGAGGAGGAGGGGGAGAGTCCTTCTCTTTTTCCTAGAAGTTTTAAAGTCTAGAAGATTGTTGTGAGTCCCTGAGTAGGAGAAGGGCAAGCTGACTTGTCTCCCACCCAGCTCCCATGTGTCCCTGAGTGCATGATACCCATTTTTGTTGTTTCTTCTTTTCTGAGCTTGGACATATGAGTATCTGCGTATGGAATAGAGCACATCATGACCTTGTGAGCTTCAAAAGGTTGGAAAAATCATTAAGATGTCGCCTTAGCAAACAGGGTCAGCAGCAAAGACCACTATAAGAAGTAGCAGCAGTAGCTGTGTTCAGTGAGGAGCTAGGCCTGGGAATGACATTCTCGATCTATCCCAGAAGTGAACTGACCTATCAGATAAGATATACGTAAGGACGTAGCCCAGGTGAGCAAGAGAATGTTGCATCTATCTGGGATGCCACACCCAAAAGCAAACTTGAGAGAGTCAGTGAAGGGAGAAAAGGACTCTTGGGGATCCTCAGTCATAGATGTTCCCTAAAAAGATGACTTTGTGCCTCTGTGTTTGAAGTTTGAATCTACTTTCCCCAGGGACAGAGAATGTACCTAGTGGATGGTGGACCCCTGGTTTGGGGGGATGTTTTATAACTTTTGTCCCCACTATACTTTTTCAGAAAACAGCCTTTAAAATTAATAACTAGTTAATCGATATTGGGAGGAGGCAGCATGCTGGAATGGGGGTTTCTGAGAAATATTAAAAGCTACGAACCTTCCTGGTTACCCCTAGAATCTTGATGGGAAGTATTAGTCATCTGACCCAGTGTGATATGAATAGGGGAAATGGGGAGTGGGAAGAGTGCTATAAATGTCCAAGAAGATTGGAAAAGTAAGAAGAGGTCAGGTTATGAAGAACCTTCAATACAAGAGGACTTTGTATTTGATCTTGGAGGTGTTAGTAAGCCACTAGACTTTACTGAGGAGGGGGTGGGGTGATAAAGAAAAATCTGTACTTTGGAAAAAATCACCTTGGAAGTTCTGTGGAAAATGGATTGGAGTGAGGTGAGACTTGAGGCAAGGAAACCAATTAGGATGTTAGTGCACTAGTTTCTCTTTGCAGTCCTGCTTTGTTTGACCTCCACAGAACAAGATGCTGCCTAGTGTTCCTCCACCCCACCTTCCTTTGTGAGTTGGCTTCCACTACTAAACAGTAAGCTCCTGGAGGTCAAGGACTGTCTTTCTGTTTCTTATTTGTATTTCTTACACTTAGCACAGTCTAGGTGCTTAACAGAAGTTTACTGATGACTTGAATTGAATAGTTTAGGGGCCAGGTGATAAGATTTAAACTTGGGTGATGGTTATGAGAGTGGAGAGACATCATATCAGATAGGCTTCCCTCCAGTGTTCCTTCTGAGATAAGGCCTCTCCTGATTCCTCCCCTTCCCCCAAATTACTTTGAATTCACTTTGTGTAGACATTCACCTGCTTCATTTTTGTCTTTCTAACCCTAGTGCCTAGCACAGTGGTACATATTAGAAGATTAATAAATGGCTATTAAATTGAAAAAGTTTCTAGATTATAGAGCTAGAAAGGATATCAGAAGATCATTTGGTTGAGCATCATACCTTCAGGAAAACAAGATATTATTTCATCTTACAAAAAAATTAAGGGAGTGGGATTCCAAGGATGGGAATTCAGAAACTCCTTTCCCCCCTACTAATTTTTCCCCTCCACTTAATAAATTGTGGAGGGTCCCTAGGACAGGAATTTTTAAAAGTTCCCAGATTCTATTTATTCCTATCTGGAAGAAGGCAGCTGAGAGTAGCTATTGATTTCCTTCCAAGTCTGGATGACTACTTTTCAGGAATTTTGTAGGAGAGATTTCTTTTTAGGCATGGATTGGACTTGACTTCTGAGGCCCCTTCTGGCCCTGAGATTCTGTGACTCTGATCCTAACTCCAGGTCCAGCACTCTCTACATACACACATAGGCATATGCGTGTACATATATACATATCTATTCATGTGTATTCAAATATTCATATATACTGAAGACCTCTCCCCAAACCATTTTGAACCCTCAAGACCTTTGAAAGGCCTAAAACCTGGATTGGCCAATCATGAGAGACATTCTGGCCCACTCTGAGCTACCGTAATGCTCTGCATGTTCTAGCATAACAGACATGTTCTACTTTGTTCTCTGAGTGAACTCAAAATGTCCCTTCCTGTGTCAACAACTACAGCTGACCAGGCGCATTCTTCTATTTATGACCACTAAGGACAGGACACCTGGGACCAGATACTCTCTTGAATAGTGGGACTTTTCTTATCTTGGTATTTTATGGACTTATGCTATATAGGGGAAACACAGACATCCTAGATCTATAATTTCAACTGACACCTTGACATTCTCCTATCTTATTGTATTTACAACCTATTCACTTAAGAAATTCTCTCATATCATGGCTATGTCATTTTGGCTGACACAGGCATCCTGAGCCAGGAAAGGAGGGAGGGGTGAGAGGGAATTGCTCTGAAGATGTAGGTCTGCTTTGTCTGTTCATCCTTAGGTTCATTGTCTTATGATGAGCTCTCATGCCTATCTCTACATGTGTGTTCTGCAAGATTTGAGAGAAATAAACACTCACATGCAGCGTAATTTTGTTTGTCTTTCTAAGAACAAACTTAGTAATGGTTGACAATAGAGTTGAGAATGGTTGACAATGAAGTAGCTGGTGGTCCAGTGGATAGAATGTGAGCCTGAACTCAGAAAGACCTGAGTTCAAATATGAATGCAGACACATACTGTGGGATCCTGGGTAGGGTGATGTGCAGACCCAGTCTGTCTGTCTCAGTTTTCTTATCTCCAAAATGGAGATAGCAATAACACCTACCTCACAGGGTTGTCAGAGTCATCAAAAGAGATAACGCATGTAAAATGCTTTGCAAACCTCAAAGCTCTTATGAATGTTAGCTCTTATTATGTATTTAAGTTACAAGCGGTACTGTTTTATATTTAGCAGGTCAAAGGCAGCTAGAACTTTTGGTTTGTTTGTTTTCCCAAATGCACCAACAGATACCTAGCACCTTTTGAATACACCAGTCATGAATAATGGAGATAAGGATTTATTCGGATTTGGAAGAGTTTCTTTAGTGTCTGTGTTGGGACAATGAGGTTCTACTTATGTACCAGTCATTCTAGGGGCATAGGTTGGCCAAACAGGCATCCCCAGTTTATTATTGGTGCCATAAAAATCCACTATGAATACCAATGTAGTTAGGCAATTTATCTCTACCAATAGAAGCTTTTTTTTTTTAAAAAAAAACACAAGCTGGAATCCCCAAGCCCTCATGTGAAAGGGTCCCTATGTTCCTCTATAAAGAGAGAAAGTACCCATCAGGAGACTTGCCTCATATCAGCAGAAGATCATGGAAGCTTACCAAAGAGAAGGGCTAATAACTAGTGTTCCAATGATGGCATGCTGTAAATTTCTCCTCCTATTTCCCCCACTGCTCCCACCAGTAACCGGGCCTCCATCTCTCCCAATCCTTCTGGCATGCCTCAATTATGCAGCACAATAGAATTCCCAGTGAAAGTCTATGCCCCCCCCCTTCTCCCTCCCCAGGAACAGCCAGGTAGCAGGAGGTTAGGCTGTGGGCCAACATTCACTAAGACATAGGAGGAGGGGATCAACATCATTTCATTTGCTGTCTGTGAAATGAAACGTGTTTGGCAAATGAATGGCTTGAACATTAACCCATCCTGCCAATTAGATTGTTCTGCCTGTAAGTGCTTATTAGAGGCTTACAGGCAGGGATAAATATATAGCAGTCAAATGAAATCCTTTTAGTGTATTTTTGTGTCCAAATCTTCTTCAGAATGATGCAAACACCACAAAGAAAGAATATCTGGTTGTTTTCTAAAGCTTCCAGGGCATCCCATTTTTAATTTGTTCATTTTCCAAAATTTATAGTAATTCTATTTTTGATTTTTATCCCAGGCCAAAATCCTGTAAATGATGGTTAAATTCCTACAAGTAATTCTAGAAAGGATGTATTCTGGAGTTCTCTCTCTAAATGTTTTAAATAAGGACATGAGCAGTTACTTTTCAAATAAGGCAATACGAGTTATCAACAATCATATGAAAAAATGCTTTAAATTATGAATAATTAGGGAAATACAAATAAAAGCAATTTTAAGGTTTTACCTTATACCCATCAGACTATTAAAGATGACAAAAGAGGAAAATTACGGATGTTAGAAGGGTTGGGGGGGGGCGAAGATACATTAATGCATTGTTAGTGGACCTGTAAATTGGTCCAGCTGTTTTACAGTTTGCAGCTATGCCCCAGAATTACTACACTATGTATATCTTTTGATCCAGCTATACTACTATGAGACCTATACCTCAAGGAGATCAAAGAAAGAAGGAAAGTACCTATATGTACAAAAATATTTAGAGCAGCTCTTTTCAATTTTCTGAAACTGGAAACCAAGGGGGTACCCTGTTGGGGAATGGTTAAACAAGTTATGGCATATGAATGTAATGGAATATTATTGTGGCATAAGGAATGATGAAATATTTCATTTCAGAGAAAACTGGGAATATCTCTATGAAGTGATGAAGAGCAAAGAGAACAATCTTTATAATAGCAACAACATTGTGGAGAAAAACAACTTTGAGAGACTTTAGAACTCTAATCAATGCAATGATAAACCATGAGATCAGAAGCAGATGTCTCTGTTATAGAGATGATGGACTTGAAATGCAGAGAAAAGGGCGGGGGAGAGACAGAGAGAGAGAGAGAGAGAGAGAGAGAGAGAGAGAGAGAGAGAGAGAGAGAGAGAGGGGGGGGGGGGGGGGGGGGGGGGAGAGAGGGAGGGAGAAAGAGAGAGAGAGGGAGAGCCCATTTTCATTCACAGCCAATGTGGGAATTTGTTTTTGCTGAGGGTTTCCTTTTTCCAAAAAGCCTCAGAGAATTTTAAAATTGGAAAAGGCCTAGTACAACCATCTTACTTCATAGAGAGGGAAACTGAGCCACAGAGAGATTAATCAACTTGTCCAAGGCAAAGGTACACAGTTAATTAGAGCACGAGTTGGGGCTAGAAACCAGTTCTCTTGTATTCCTCATTCAGTACTCCTTCTATGACAGCATGCAGGGAAGCAGGTAATCAGTCACTTTTCCATCAAAATAGTGCACAGTCTCTAGGTCACACTCCACCACTGTATCTTTGCCTATGCCAGGTGTACAAGTATAGGAACTTCCCCTAAAGACCAAAAGGATATGGGGGCTGCAGGGACAGGAGTGGTGTTGATGAAGCCATCACAGGGCCCTTGAGAGGAAGGTATGGGGAGGGAGAGGCTTGGAGACAAATCTAGCTTGAGAATGGGTGAGTATGCCCATGGACCTAGTATATCAGAACCCTAGCAGCATGGTAAGCTGAATAGGACACTAGAATTGGAGCCAGGAACACCTCAGTTCAAATATCTCCTTACTAGCTGATTTTCTGGGAAAATCCTTCAACTTCTCTGGGCCTGTTTCCCAAGTTCTTTCATCTATATTTCTTATCCTGGGGAATAGATTCCAGAACAAAATAAGAATCCCCCCTTGTGATCTACAGAGAAGTAGGATGTCACGAATGCCTCTATACTACAGCACTACAGAATTGGGGGTTCTAGAGCTGGAAGAAACATCACAGGCTGT
>CM053626.1:221234432-221258001 GCA_028646595.1 Phalanger gymnotis | reverse complement strand
AGCTCTTAATGTCTATTGTTAAATTTTTAATATAAACATTTACACAAATACTACAAAACAGGGCTTGATTTATTGTTTTATAGATTGTCAAGACTTAAGAAAATGATAGAAAGAATTTTAATAATGTGGACTAAATTTAAAAGTGTGTCAGGCTTATGAGGTTTGGTGTGTTTTTTTCTTTGCAGAAAGCCAGTTGTTAAACAGAGGTCAGAGCTAGGAGCAATGGATGGCAGCAATAGAGGTAAATTTAAGCTTGATATATGGAAAGTTTTCCCAACAATTAGAATAATCCCAAAGTAGAATGAGATGCTGTGGGGAATTCCTCTTTTGGCACCCAGCAAAGGCTGGATTTCTCAATTACTGGCTAAGGAGATTCTTCTTCGGGTACAGGTTAGACTAGATGGTTTCTGAGGGTCTTTCCAATTCAGATTCTGTGATTCCGAGAAGAGGGTCTAGAAGTGGCAGTGGGACTGAAGTGGTCTGGTTGCTTCTGCATAGTAGGTTACAGGGCACAAGAAAAGAGGTAGCCAGCCCTGAAGAGTAAGGTAAATGATTCAACATCTGCCAGAGAAAATCAGGGTTCTCTGAATGCCAGAAGATGGATAGTATATGAGAGAAGGAGAGGTGCAAAAGTTAATGAGTTTGCTCATGATGCAGTAAGGGTTCCTAAGGTGAGATGGAAGGTTGAGTGGAGAAGAAAAGAGATTGGGAAAGGATGGGAGAGAAGAAAGCGAAGGGAGACAGCAAGGGAAAGGATCTTTTTTCCCTCCGGAGGAAGCAACTCAGAATCACTGGGTTTAGGGCAACAAGAGGTAGAAATTTGCTAACCACAGGATAGGTGATATACTAGCTTATCAGAGAACTCAAATGATTGAATTGGAAGAGGGGAGAGTTGGTGTCCAAAAAGACTGAATGGTGAAGACCCAATGCTAATGGCATGATGATGAAGAAGGTCTTTTGCTTTGATCAGCCTGCTACAAATTACATGCTTAGTTTTGAGTTCATATCTTTAATGCGGGAATTCTTAACTTTTTTGCATCATGGACCCGTCTGGCAATCTGGTGAAGCCTATGGAACCTTCTTCGAATAATATTTTTAAATGCATGAAGTAAAATGCATAGGATTGCAAAGGAAGCCAAGCATACTAAATATAGTTATCAAAATATTTCTTAAAAACATGTTCACAGATACTGAGTTAAAAACTTCTATTCTGATAGATTTGCAAATTTTTCCATTTTCCAATACCACTGAATCACTTTAAATTTCTTTTTTTACCCATATTGCCTTAGTGTAATCACATAATAATCCACCCAGGGACAACCAGTGGCTAATTACATAGAGTCACAGCACAGCACAAGTGATACTATTTCTGTCCCAATTTATAAATGCCCTGTCAGCATTGAAACTATGCATAAATTTCCTAGAAACATTCTGTATTTCTATATTATCAGTTATCCTCGTGAGTCTCTAAAGAGTTAACTTCACTATTGACTACAGTTAGAAGAATTCTGAAGTTTCAAAAGGCTCCAGAAGAGTTAAATGCTTAACATTAATGTTTTATGAGGATCTTCAAATTAGTCTATTTGCCTTTGTCGTAGTCATCTGAGAAGAGGTTAATAGAAAATGAAAATCATTTTGAGAGAAGGCAAAAGACAAAGGGTTCCATATTATATAAGGCACTCCTCTGAATTGTTTATCTCTCACAGACATAAGTGCATTGTAAGTACAGTTTTATCTGCCCGTGCAACCTTTCCTCCAAGAATTTGGACATCTTTTTTTTGGTATAATGTCAACTCATGAAATTCAACTTATTAATCCACTTGGCATAATAAGGATCGTAATGACCTTGAAGCCTCATTCTAGGTAAAAGGTAATTTGGTGGGAATCGATTTAGCTTTGTCCTAGTTTCACCATTTAAGAATGAAAAATAAACTAAAAAGTACATGGAAATTTTTGTACCTTGACTAATTGCACCTACAATACCACCTATGGGGCTAAGTGCAATTAGATTGATTTATTGATGTATTTGTAAGGTTGGGTCAAAATCATTCCATTACATAATATCTTAACTAGTTGAAATTATGTCTCAATCAATGATAGCTATCATTTATAGAGTGGTTAAAAGTTTGCAAGGTACTTATTATAACAGAGGTTTCTCACAAAAACCCTGTTCAATCATTCACTCATAGACTTTGGACTAAGTGGGGAAAATATTTGAAAGCTATTTGATGAAATGAAATGTCACCAGACAAGAAGTCTGTTCTGGGGGTGGAGTGGAGGGCGTGAAGTACAGGAGTCTGTATAAAAGCATCAAGTTACCAGTATGGAGGATTTCCAGAAATTGGAGAAAATGTAAAGTTCTAGGTAAAACCCCCAAAGAAGAAACCACTTGGGAATGGGGTGGGGAGGAGAAGAAGAAGCTGCGGTTTTGACCTCAGCCAGATCTCCTTCTCTTTTCCCTTCTGAGGAAAGCATTCCAGCTTCCAAAACTGCAAAGGATGTTGGACTTTCCATCTTCCCACTGGTGTCCTACCCCTCCCTCAAGGACAGCAGCAGTTTACATCTATCAGTACCCCAAACAGCATCCCTGGATCAGCCTGTGACAATGTCTGTGTTGGGATTCATGGACAAATGGATGGAAATTTACTATGCTTAAGGGGAATTTCTTGAGCATCCCATAAATGCAAGAAAAAAAAAGACTACCAGCAAATAGGATCTAGGAGTTAGTCGTTTGTCACATGTGCTAAGATTGAACCTACTTTCCCCTGGGCTCTGTGTATACTTGTGGGGAATTGTGTCAGAGATGTTTGGGAGGATGTCTTGTAAGAATGATAACAATCACTAATATACATAGAAAGAGATCTTACTATGTGCCAGGCACTGTAGTAAGTGTTTTACGATTATTATCTCATTTGTACCAAATGTTCTTACTGTGCTGACTTAGTAAATACTCTTTTCTAAAAGTAACTTAAGACTAACTGAATAAATTGATTCTCAAATTATAATCTTGGGGGAAAGCATGCAGGGACTTGAGTCAATAGCTTTAAAGAATTGCCCCCCCCCCATGCCTCAGGGTTGCTCTTGGAGCATTGGCAAATCAACTTGTCTGAATATGGAAATTAGGATAAGGATGTCCCAGAGACTATATGTGTTACATTTGTTAGTCTTTCTTCCAGATAATACCTCATATTTATGTATTACTTTGAGGTTTATAAGATGGTCTCCTTAAATCAACCTATATTATCATCCCTACTTTATTCAAATTTTTCAGATGACAGAGGGCTTAAGTGACTTGTCCAAAGTCACGAAGTTGGTGCATAGCAAAGTTAGATTTTGAACCCAGGTCTTCTGACTTCTGGTTATTCTTTTTCTTCTATTTCCCTCTTCCAAAGTTACTAAGGCCCTGAAAAAAATATCTGATATTCAACTATTTTCATCTCCCATCATAGGGATGGGCTCAACCTGGACATGTGATTTCACCGATTGCAGGGATCTCCAGAGGAGGGACTTCCTTCTATCAAAAAAATGCAGATATCTGAAACCATTATAAAGCCACTATATGTCAGAGGTATTGAGGAACTCAGATTTTCCTATCTCCCAGAGAAAATCTTTTTCCCCTGTATCATGCTACCTCTCCCATCATAATGCTAATTACAAATCTGGATTTGGAGAACAAATTAAGCATTTTTCATGTAAAATCAACAAAGATATTCTAATGTGCTATTTGTAGCTCGTGAAGAGAATAATTTACCCCTTAAAGACTACATTTGATTTTAGAACAGTTTGCAGGAAAATTTGTCTTACAGTAAAAAAAAATTGAACAGGTTCTGATATCCAAAACCATCAATACGATTCATGTAAAGCCTTTGCAAATACAGATATGGCCTAAATCTCTTCCGCACCACCTCATCCCCATTCAGGTCTAAACTACAGCTTCATTGGACAGAGGGATCAGCACACATGTTGCTATGGTAACCAGAGCAACCTTGTTAAAGTTAACAAATAAAATTATCTTGCCGAAGAGATGTCCCCAAAGGATCTTATTAAATCAAATGGAAATAATATCCTAAGGCTCTTTTTTTCCTTCTGAAAACCACCTTTCTTTTGGTTTACCAAAACGTGTGTCTTAAAGGTGACAAAGAGCTATGTTTGCTATAAAACCTTAGATGGCTGTGTGATTCTACGTAGGTGAAAGCCCAGGTTTGGTTTGTTTCCTTGGTGTTAGAGCATACTGTTACTGCTTGGCTGTCGCAATTAGTTTCCAGTTGTCTTTTCTCCGTGGGGGTAGAAAGAAGGTCCAAAAGAAAATCATAATTGTTAAGGGAATTTTTTAAAACACCTCTCCCCCACCCAAAGCTCTTGGGAAAAGATGAACCTAAGACCTTTCGAGCAAGGTAAACATTTTCTTTCTTTCTTTCTCTCTCTCTCTCTCTCTCTCTCTCTCTCTCTCTCTCTCTCTCTCTCTCTCTCTCTCTCTCTTTCACATACAAACACACCCACACCCGCACACGCTTTCTCAGTAAGAAGCAGGGAGCCTAGGGTTTCTGTGTACAGCTACAGACTCCCTGCCAAGCTAAACAATGCTATATGCTCGAGTCACCCTGTGGGAACTTACAGGAGCAGCAGGAGAGCGGGCTAGTCTTTTTTTTTTTTTTTTTTTTGAGATGAAAGCTTGTACACTTGGATCCCTTTTGCACCAAGATTAATGCGCCTTATTTACCAGTGTGAGTTGCAGAGCTCAACAGGACATAGGGCAAAGAAAGTCTTGTGCTTCTACGTCATTTTATCTTCTCTCTCCTACCTTCATCGTCCACCTGCTGGTGATAAACGGAAATGGACCACTGAAGATCAAAGGCGAATTACCAGCATTGTAGATGCGTTACCATTTAGTGCAGCCTAGTGAGGCCCCCCTTTTGAACCCCACATCTGTGCGTGACACTGGTTTTGAAATGCATGAATTTTAAACGTAAGCTGCCTTTGACGTGATAAATTTAATCTTGTGTTTCCAGCAATCCTGTTTATGAGTAGAAACAGGTTAGGAGGGAAATGAATCACAATATTGATCATGAATTTATGCGAGGAGGTTGGGCTTAGGCATAGAGGCAAGGCTTTCTCCGTGTTATACAAGTGCTCATAGAAATATTCATTTATCTAGTGATCATATGGTTATAATGGACGTAAAGTGTGGGGGCGGGGGGGCTTAATGAAACTGACATGGGCAAGAATTGACGAGGAACTGACGGGAGAAACCGCAGACCTTTTCCAACAGTCTTAAAGTCCACACCTGGATCTTGAAGGCTTAGCTAGAGGTGAATGTCCCAAATAGATTATATTGCCAGCCCATTTACCCCTACAGAAGAACCATATGCCTCCCTGTGCGATAAAGAAGGCGTGCCCACCACCACTGCCACCACTGTTGGCTGACTGCAGAGTGGGCTTACTCATCAGGGTTCAGCCAACCCAAGCATCCTATTGTCTAGTGCCTAAGGATCAGAAGTTACCGTCTGGGAAGAAGGGGACATTGTATCTCCAAAAAGCGGGGCTGGATGGGACCACTTCCCTTAGTGCTAGGCACAGCTTCTTAGGTTCTATAGGAAGGCTACAATCCAAACATCCACCCACCCACACATTTACAACTTCCCAGAGTGTTCTTAACAAATCTAGTGGAGACCCCTAGTGTTTGCTTTTAAATTACAGTTTAGTTAAAAACAAATGCAAAGAATCATACACAGGTCATTTGAGGGAAGGTTGCACTGGTATTTGCAAAAGTGATAGTGCCAGAAGTCAAGACTCCGGATAAATCTCATTACAAATAAATTTTTATTGTAGATGAGGCCCCTCACCCCGGCCCCCCTACCCAAGTGGGTGGTTTCTGAACAATAAACAAGTAGATAAAAAGGAGAGCTTTGATTTGCTTACTCGTATTGCTTAGTTTTTCCTATCTTTTATTCCTTCAATGATCCCTGTCCTAGACAGTTCCCTTATTTCATTTTGATTTTTTCTTATTCCTAGATGGATTCTCTAAATCAAGAGCAGGAGCCATCTTTTGGTTTCAGACCTGTCTCCTGGGGGTGTGCTTCGAACAAGGAGTTGTTTTTCTCCTTTGAAAATGTAAAACTGGCCTATGTGTATAAAACATTTATAGCAGCTCTTTTGTGGTGGCAAAGAATTGAAAATTGAGAGGGATGCCCATCAATTGGGGAATGGCTGAATAAGCCGTGGTATATATGATTGTGACGGAATACTATTGCACTATAAGAAAAGATGAACAGGATGTTTTCAGAAAAACCTGGGAAGTCTTACATGAACTAATACAAAGTGAAGTGAGCCGAACCAAAAGAACGTTGTACACAGTAACAGTGATATTATTTTTGTATTTATTTTATTTTTAATTTATGGAATAAAACAAGCGTTTCAATAACACAGCATAATAAAAAAGATGATCATACATGAAACTGCTGATCTATTATGTACAACTTGCGATTCCTTTCAAATATACAACAAAATTATCATGTAAATTTCTCATCTCCCTTTTTTCGTCCCTCCTCTTTCCCTCCCCCACCCTAGGGATGGTTACTATTAGACACAAATATGTATGCATACTTCTATTTATCAGTTCTTTCCCTGAATTTAGATAGCATCTTCCTTTATATGTCCTTTGTATTAATTTGGGCATTTATAATAGTCAAAATGACTTACCTGCTTAAAGTTGTTCTTAAAATAATATTGCTGTCATACAACAATCAATTTAGCTGTTCGCAGGGATACAAAGACCCAAAACAATTCTGAAGGACAACATAAAAAATGCTACCCACCTCCAGAGAAAGAACTAATGGAGTCTGAATGCAGATCAAAGCATACTGTTTTTGACTTTGTTTTTTGTGGGGCTTTTTTTGGTTTCTATTTTCTTTCACAGTATTATTAGTATGGAAATATGTTTTACGTGACGACACATATGTAATCTACATAAAAAAGAAAATGTAAAATTGTAGCTTTACTTTTTAGATAATAGCAATAGTTACACTTTAGATATTTGCTTTGGGTTAGTATTGGAGAGTATGACTTGCTCAAATGATTTGTCTAAATTGGATTGTTTCTAAGAAATTACATACAGGTCTAGCTATAAAACACTGGCAATGGCATCTGAAATAGCTAAATTAAATAAATAAGCAGAGAGATAAAGAACTACTATACAATTGCTGGCAGGAACACCTGGGGCCACAATTAAGCAAAAGGTCAAACTGGAAAAATGGGTTAGAAAGAAGATAAACTATGCTTGGCAATGTGGTGGTTGTACATCTGATGTCCTAGAAGCAAATTATATGAAGAATATTTTTTAAATTGCGTAGACTATAAGCCATGTGGAATTAAAGAGGAACCTTGCATAGATTGGGCATTGTAGTTTATATATCTTGACATAAAGTAGTTTTAGTTCATTATAGGAAGAAATAAATTAGCTTACAGGGCAAACAAACAGTAGGGGAAATAAGATATAATAGAATTAAATGTAAAAATAAGGTGACCTAATTAGAGATGGAGAGGCAAGGCCTAGCAACATAATATGAAATATGATTTGGAGGCAGAAAAATGTAGAATTCAATTATCAGAAGTAGACTAGAAAAAAAATTATTAAATCAAGGCAAAGAGAACCCCACTAACTTGCAGCAGAGGTCATCTAAGTCATAAGAGATAGACAAAGAGTTGGAGAAAATGGAGAGGTGACGTCAAAGGAAGGAACTAAAATAAGAATTAGAAAGAGTTAAATGTGGTTTTGCCCTGCAACTCAGTAAAAATGGAAAAGAGAAGTACTAGACACTAGAAAATAAAGTCATGAGGAAAAAAACAGAAATAGAGAGGAAAAAAGAACAGCTAAGCATACCCCATCCCTTAACCCCACTAGGCCGGCAAAAGTACTACATAGCACAAAACATGCCAAGATTATGTGGCACAGTACTTCACTGACCTCAGCCCCCAGCCCACTGGCTCCAAAGTCCAACAACAGCAGATAATTCTGTCAACAGCAGAAAGAGTGGCTAGGGAATCTTTGCCAATAAATAACTGAACTAATACAAAGTTCTTATTCTCTTAACTGCTGTACGGGGCTCTAGCAAAAAGCCTTCAACAGGAACCAGCATGATGCAGGACCAGCAGCCCAGGTGATAGAAATGGAAATCTTTTAGGTCTTTTAGGGTTTAGGAAGCAAAGACAGACACTCAAGGGATTGCAGCTGCTAGAAGTGTAGAGCCTCAGGAACTTTGCCTGAAGAATAAACATCATGGGTCTTTATCACAAGAGAAGGGGCAAGCTAAGTTGGCACACTCAATTTAAAATAAACTCATCTAAGTGCCAAAAGGACAATGGGGGAGGGATGGGAATCTAGGAACAGATTGGAAGAGAAAAGTAACTAAACCGGTTTTTTAAAAGATACAGGAAATCTTTATAGATCTAGTGCTGGAAAGGACCTCAGGGACCATCCACTTCAATCCCTTCATTTTACAAATACAGAAAACAGAAATTAAGGGACTTTTCCATCCATGGTCACAGAGGTAGTTAGCTTCACACCTGAACCCAGGTCCTCTGGTTCCAGAGCCAGGCTCTTTTCTCTGTACATAATGTAATTTTGTACATAATAGAAACTGTAAAAGGGTCCACTTCTGTCCAGATTGCAAATTTTTTCTTTAGAGGGCCTGGAACCACTGGCAGAGAGTCTAGACACCCAAAAAAGTCTTAAGGATACTGGAGAAGGGTGAAATATAACATACCTTGCTTTCCAGGCACTTAAGGCCAAGGGTAGTCAATGTCATATTAGTATTGGCAACAGGAAAGACCATCTAAATAAAATTGTCCAATGAATGAAACTCTCTGAGGAGATCAATCTTCTCCTGGGTTTGGAGAGATTTTGCAAGACTTTTCAAGTTTAATTTAATAAATGCTAGCATCTTGATATTGATTTAGCAAAGGAATGAGCACCTAATGAATACTTATTTGAGGGACTTGATAGAATTCCATAGAAGATGAATAATTTGATGTTATATCTGGTATTTTAGTCTAAAATTTACAAATAATATGGAATTGGCAGGTTTCAAAATTATACTGAAACATGGAAGGATCCATGAATTGCAGATCAAAACCTGCCTATGAGCTAAGTCTTAAAGAGTTACCTAAGTCCCACAAAAGTTAAGTGACTTATACATGGTCATGCAGATGTTAAGTTTGAATCTGAGTCTTCCTGACTGCGAGTTGAACATCCTATCCTTTATACCATGCTGCCCTTTCAAAATTATGATTGGACAGAATATAAAGTCTAATTCAGTATATTCTATCAGTTATTAATAATTGTGAAATCTGTCTTAAGATTCCCTCTATTGTCTT
This sequence comes from Phalanger gymnotis, assembly GCA_028646595.1. Classification (NCBI taxonomy): domain Eukaryota; kingdom Metazoa; phylum Chordata; class Mammalia; order Diprotodontia; family Phalangeridae; genus Phalanger; species Phalanger gymnotis. The sequence continues at coordinate 221,248,629 of CM053626.1, read as the reverse complement.
CATAGTTTAAGTTGAGTGTGCACCCTTTTCACATATGGTTTGAAATAAAATTATTCGTCCATGGCACATGTCATTGAAAACAGAAATTGATTGGCAACAATACTCAATCTTTGAAGCTGTGACAAACATCAGTGTTGAGCACCATTCTCTATGTGTGTGTATTTGAAATACAACCAAGGTGTAGTACCAAAATTTGAAAGCATATGCATTTCAACCATATGAAAAATTTATCCAGTAATTCAACAATACTATGTATGACTTTAACATGTGTACAGGAGGAGTATTTTTGGAGAAGACTCCTTTAAAATAGCATTCTACTTGACTCAGTCAAATTTTTTTTATAGCTAACCAATCAACAAGTATTTATTAAGTACTCATTCTGTGTGTACTAGACATTGTGCTCTCTTCTCTTTCAAGGAAATTTTTGGTCACAATTTTAAAGAATCCCTCAGTGCCCTCAAAATCATGGCATCTCAAGCATGGGGCTCTTTGGGTATACTCTAATAATCTAGGTGCTGTGTCTAGGTGTCTTTATTTCTTTGGTACTATTTGATACTATTTCCATTTCCTCATCACGCATAACAAGGATCGTGACATCATATTGCAAATGTGGTGGCTTAACTGTCATTGATGAAGAAAAGACTTTGTTTTAGGAAAACAGATTCCCCCTCTCCATTTTCTTGTTTGCTGTATTCCTCCCACTTTTATCCTTAAAAATTTTCAGATTGTTTGGCTTAATTGAATCTCTCGACAAGTTTTCTGTAAACTTGTTTTTCATTTCATTGACTGTTTTAGAGGTTATAGTGTTCATGATCCTCTGTCAGCCTCCTCTTTAAGATTTTACAAAAGGAATTATATGCTAAATTAGTGCTGCCCTGGACTGCCAGATCTCTCCACCTGGAAAGAAATTAAGTTTGCCCACTGAGGTGGTTTTTAGACCTTTTTTATTTTCTTGTTGTCATATTTGATTTACATTGGGAAATCCTTCCTTAGGAAATGGTGGTGATCTATGTCAATGTCTGTTCTTTTATCCATTTCCTATTTGAGGATATCAACAATTTGTTTAATCAAGTCATATTAGAATCGCCTCAATAACATCTTGTAACTTTGAATTTTTATTCTTCCAATTTGATATTTATTTCTATCTTTCCTCTACTATGTTATAGTCTTAAGATAAAAATCTCCTTCATTTTTGTGATATCATTGTGTGTTAACCATGCCCCCCAGGCCTCCCAACTCTTGAAAAAATTATTTATGATATATAGGCATGAATTTTTTGTACAGTCTATAAGCCTTTAGCCTATCTCTTTTCCTACTCCTGAAACATGTTTTCCAACATTTTTTTTTGCCATGCTCACTTATGCCCACCTTAATGCTAAATATAGTTTAATTCGGAGGATCTTACCACATTCTTAGTAGAATTATCTGCTTTCTCTTTTTTTGTTGTTGTTGCTGCAGTCTGCAGCACCTAAGCTGCATTATTTTCATGGTGGTCATTTGCAAATATTTATCACAAAGTCTATAATACTAGATGGCCAAATGTAGCATGAAATATTTCTCATTGCCTTTAGATGAACAATAAAACCTGTTCTTTTGTTTTATTCTTCAAGAAGGACTTGTGAGCCATCCTTTCATTTAGCTACAACTTCCTTTTATCTTCTTCTTTCATTTATAACAGCAATCGCAAGTTTGAGATGATTCAATTCCTCCAAAAATGTGTTCACTGGTCACTAAACAAATATCTCATACTGAGAGTACCAAGAGTTAAGTTAATGTTTATAGACACTAAGTTCAGGAATGTCAATGAACAGAAAACCTTATTTCATGCAAATGAGGGGAAAGCTGTTTAAGTTGAATATTGGGTGAAGGTTTAATTCTGTAAGTGACATCATAGTGAAAACACCTCCCAACACCTATAATTACATAGATAATGAATGTTGGACATAATTCACTATTTAAGATTGATCTTTTATCTTTTAATATTAAAAAAATTTCTCTTCCTTTGATTTAAGATGTCCCTATACTTGTATATTTATATGTACTTACTATATGCAGTATGTATGTACTATATATTTACTATATGTAGTATATATAGTATATATGTACTATGCATATGTGTACATATACTTACTACATACTTTCAATATATTTTCTATTATATTATTTTGAAAACCTGACACCTTTCTCTCCTCAACTTGAAATAAAGCTATAGAACATCTTTGCAGTTTAGCATAAGAATCTTCTGCACATACTTTGATCTAAAGTTCTAGAACCATTTTAATTGAGAACTTCAGGTGAATGAAAATGATAGTGTGGCTTTTTAGCTAAACAGGTAACAAAAATATGTAGAGGAATGTTATCCTTTTGCTTTGATCTCCTATAAGCAAGAATCCAACAACAATAAAGAATAGATAAGGGTAAGAAACAGAAATTGCCCAGGGAAGATGAAATAAAAACCAACATTTCTTATGTGCATAAAACCAAACTTCTATGGAGTACATAAGGCATTTTATTTCATTATAAGTAAGCAGATGTTGAATACTAAGGAAAATTCAGCAGAGTGTGCATAATAGAGAATTAGGGAAACTAGAGGATGAAAGCTAGAACTGCATTATACATTTTCAAGTGCACAAAAATGAAATGAAATGTATTTTAAACACACACACACATACAACCATTTAATATGGGCTCATATAAAACTCTCAGCCAAAACAAGATACTACACTAAAAATTCAATTTTCTAGATTTATTTTAGGGAGGTGTTCTTTATGCAGAAACAGTGTCTATGTAACCCTTGCCTTGTTATTAAGGCATGTCATCATGGCAAAATTATTGTGAAAAAAAAACTAATGATGGACTCGAAAAATGGAATGTAGACAATTAATTTAGGATGAGTCAAGTACTAATTTCCTTTTGATCAAAGACAAAGCAAATTTTGCCCAAGGTGATAAATAGTTGAATAGAGAACAAACTGAAGAGCTAAGGAAGCTGTTAAATATGGCAGCAGAAAAGTCTAGCCCATTAATGACTAAGTCCCTTTTATCAAATCTAAAACAACTGAGAAAAACTAGAAAGCAATCTGGCAAAAATTAGACTTACACAAACACCTTATACCATATTCCAAAATTGTTCTGAGGTAAGATTTAAGTGAGGTAGGGCTGTGCAAAGTCACCAGCCTCACCTTCTTCTCCAGAGCCATCTGGGTCCAATGGCAAGATATAGATCAGAATGACTGGAGATGGCCCTTGATGCAGTGGGAGACCTTGGCCTTTTTAAGCTAAGGTCTTTAACAGTGATTGAGGCTAGGCAAGAAATATGGCAAAGAATGGCCTCTTTTACCTAGTCAAAAAAAAGTGGTGAACGTATCCCTACTTGCAAGGAGCATATATTCTAAAATACATTCTAAATGGATACATGACCTTAATATTAAAGATCATACTACTAAAAAAATTAGAAGAGAAGTATATAATATACCTCTCACAACTATGGGTAGGTGATATATTCTTAACCAAACAAAGAATAGAGACAATTACAAAAGATAAAGTAAATAACCTTGATTTTGTGAAACTGAAAAGCATCTATGCAAACAAAATATACCAAGGATAAGAAGGGAAGAGGTCAAAAGGGAAAAACATCTTTGTATGACATTTCTCTGATAAGGGTTTGATATGTAAGATATATTAACAATTAACAGATATATGTATATTTGGCTGTATTATATACTATTTGTTATATGGGATGACTTTCTGGGAAGAAGAGGGACACTAGAGGAAGTCGTATGATATAAAAAAGACATCAATAAAAACTTAAGACAAAAAAAATTGAGAAGTGACCCTCTGGCTCTAAAGGTTGTCAAATAAGAGGGTCTTTTGGTTATATGTTAGTTCAATTTAGGAAGCTGAGGTCACTTACTGCTAACTCTTATTTTTCCCAACAACAGATTAAGTGGAGAGACAGGCCAGATGTCTATTAATATGAGTAAAGTTAGATTTAACAAATGTAACAAAGAGTATTTGGCTATGCATTACCACTCATACTAACATTACCACAGGGTAACAGGACAAGGGCATGTGTTCTCTAGGCGGTTGTGTGACAGGAGAATCACTCTGGATCTTTAAAGGGATGAAGAATTGTAGTTCTAGAGAAGCCACTCCAATCCAATAAACATTAATTTTGCACCTTCTGTGTGGCAGGCACGGTACTAAGTGCTAGCCCTTAAAGTACAATTAAATTAAAGTACAATTAATTAAATACAGTTAGATACAATTAATCAAAAGAGGGACAATCCCTGCTCTCAAAGATCTTATAATCTAAAGGGGGAGATAACACACCACAGGAGGTGGGAGGGATGGAACCAGAGCGGGCATCTTGTTTGGTGGAACCAGGTAGGGCAGCAGATGCAAAGTGGATTGATCTGAGAATCCAGTTCCTATCCTGTAGAAAAGAAGGCATTGGGAGGAGTCTGGTACTCTTCCCTCCAGCCCTCCAAACAGAGGGGGGAGGAGACTGAGGCAGGTGATGTCAATTAAGTCTTGAGTTAGCACCCTGGTGGTGAGTTTAGAAGTGACGAGCTTCTCCTGGGAGGGGTCTCTGGTTCTGTTGAAACCCGGCAGGCAGGCCCTTGAGCCTGACCAGGCCCCCTCTCTAGCAATGATGGGACCACGGACGAGAGTTTGAGGGTGCCAAACAGCTCAAACGATAAGCAGGAGCAGAACCCCTTCTCAGTTTAGAGCAGAGAACAGATAGGCGCTACGCTTGAGCAGAGTCAAACTGTTGACACTTTTCTCCTTTTGCTAGCAGTGAGAGCAGGTATGAATTAAGCATCTGAACTGGCCTGTAATTTAGAGTTGTAGGGGACTTTAGAGACTAAACCATTTCCCTCATTAAACAGATGAAAAACTAAGGCCAAGAGAGGTTGACTAACTTGCCCAGCATTATGCAAATTCGAACCTAGACCTTCTTAACTCGAAGATAACTATCTATTAGGTAGTGCTGCTTCTGAGATCAAGGAACCAGCAAGAACAACATTTTGCCTCTGAGAGAAGCGGGAAGTGGGGAGGAAGTAACGGTCCTTTTTTATGTAAGTCAATTAAACAAAGATTTACATAATGATGCTTTTTTATAATGATGTATTTGATCAACAGCATGAAGGGGGGGAGGTTGGAGCTAGTTGAAAAGTAGCTGAATCCATAATGCCTGATTGAGTAACCTACATATAAAAATTCACAAGATCAAAGAGATAAGCAGTATCTCCCTGGTTCTAAGTGGAGAGAGTCCAGGAACTATTTGTGGTTACTTCACAAAAGAGTATGGTGTATGTAGGGACATGTGCTTGATCTGGTCTTTACTGCTTAATAGAATTGTCAGTAAGGTGAATTTTAGTATTAGAATGGTGGATTTTAATGTGTGTAAAGTGGATTTTTGTTATTATTTCTTAAGGTTCAGTTTCTCAGGATCCATGGCCATAACAATCTCTGTTTCCCAAGTATTAGATATGAGTTCCCAGGCTCATGCTTCAAAACATCTCCACCTCACTTGCGCAGCATTATGTAAGGATAAAGAATATAAACATGTGTACTTAAATTGTAAACATCCACTGCAACTGCACAGTGAGTTATAGGGATGAGGTGATGTAAGCTTGTGAGGCTACTGCTGGCAATATGCTTTCTTTGTCTGATGCCCTATAAAACAGGTGGTCAGTGATCAGAGAGTTGGTGAACCTTTATGGTTGAATGCACAAGCTGGAATGCTGCGTGCCTCTATAGGCCCCCATCAAGGCTTGGGAGTGGGGAATTTGTGTTTGCCTCAACCAGCCCCCATTGAGGCATGAAGGGATTTAGGGCATGCACAAGTTGTGCCTGTCTCAATTGACCCCATCATGATGTAAGGGTAGTTGCTCCCCCCCCCCACGCCACCAGCCCCCGGGGGAAGAGTGATTAGAGAATAGCGGAGGAGTTTATAGTGCTTCCATTATCAGCAATACTGTGTTAGAGAAAACTAGACTAGAATAAAGCTTATTATTAACCCCTTTGAAGCAATTTTTCCTGCCTGACCAGATCAAGAGTGAACCTGTTAGAGGCTGCAGTCCAAACCTCCAGTGCCCCCCCCCATCTATTATCTCTTTAACAAGGATATATATATATAGATAGATATATATACATATATCTATATCTATATCTATATATATATATGCACAGAACCCAGATGTGATGTGCGTTTCTTTAAGGCAATTTGTTTTTTCCACTGTGAATTTTAAGTCTGCTGGAATTTTCATTTTTTTAAAGTTTATTTTTTGTTGCCGCTGCTCTTCCTCAAATGTCCTTCAGAACAGAATTGCTTTGTTTCATTGCACCTGTAATTTTATGCTGAAAATGGGTGGTCTTGCTTATTATTATGCATGTTTGCTGTGGCTAAGGGATGATATTGGTTGCACTGTTTTATGCCTTGTGATTGTTATTTAAACTACAGCAAGCAGAATGGGTGTTAGATCTTTGGAGCCTGGTGAAACGTGTTAATCTCCATAAACGGACTCGGATATTAGAGAGACTTTCTGTGTGAAGAGGTGATTTCAGAGGATAAAATCCAAGCTATTATTAGCCATACTTAAAAATGTTCTAAATCACTCGTTGTTGTTCATTTGTTTCAGTCGTGCCCTCTTCTCTGATCCCATTGGGGATTTTCTTGGCAAAGATACTGGAGTGGTTTGCCATTTCCTTCTCCGGCTCATTTTACAGATGAGGAAACTGAGGCAAATGGGGTTAAGTGAATTGCCCAGGGTCACACAACTAGGAAGTGTGTGAGGCTGGATTTGAACTCAGGAAGATGAGTCTTTCTGACTCCAGGCCTGGCACTCTATCCACTGTACCACCCAGCTGTCCCTAATAGAGAAATGCAAAGTAAAGTTATTCTGAGGTTCTACCTCATACCCGTCAGATTGGGGAAAATGACTAAAAAGGGAAATGATAAACGGAGGAGTTGCAAGAATACTGGCACATTTAGGCCCTGTTGGTAGATTTGTGAATTGGTTCAGTCAATCTGCATAGCAATTTGGAACTATACCCCCAAAGTCACTAAACTGAATGTTCTCTTTGACCCTGAAATACCACTACAAGACCTATATCCCAAAAAGATCAATGAAAGAGGAAAAGACCCATGCGCACAAAAATGTTTATAGCAGTTCGTTTTGTAACGTCAAACTGGAAACCAAAGGAGTGCTATCAATTGGGGAATGGTTGAACAAGAATATGAATGTAATATAATACTGTAAGAAATTACCACAGGGACAGTTTCAGAGAACCCTATGAAGACTTGAATGAACTGATGCATAATGAAATGGGCAGAATCATGAGAACAAGTTATACAGTAATAGCAACACTGTAAGGACAATTTCGAAAGACTTTAGAACTCTGATCAATGTAATGACCACCCATGATTCCAGAAGACCAATGGGGAAGCATGCTACTGTCAACCCTGACCAAATGACCACAGAGCCACAGCAGCTCTACAACTGCTGTTAACCTGTATGAGTTCTCTCTTGTTTTAAATTTTTTTTTAGTTATCAAACACAGTTAACTCTAAAAATAAAACAAAACAAAATAAAACCGAAGAGCTAAAGTGGTTATAAGCAAAAAGCTTTCTTTATTCCACTGGAGGAGGGAAACTAGATACATGTTCTGGGCCTCCTGCCCTATCCCCACCAGCAGGAGACCTGCTTTAGTGTGGACAAATCTCAGTACTTATACCGGTGGCTACTCAGTGAGCTGTACCCCTGACAATGGGGAGTAACAGCAACAAGGAGAGAAGTTTGATTCATAGCAGGACTTCATGAGCAGAACATGAGTACTACATGTGCTTGTCCAGGCTCAGGGACCATCTAATGCTGATGTGAAACAATTCTGGGATTTTGCTATGTCTGAGATCATCCAGAGGGTGAGCCACAAAGGACTGTTGTTAACTTAAGCTCAGGACACAGCTTGCTTACTGGGCCTTAGTTCTGGAAAACAGTAATAGTAAATTAGTAATTTACTAATGGTAAAAAGAGAGGAGTAAATAGTAAATAGTAATAATAGTAAAAAGAATAACAGTAAATTAGTAGTCGTAATAGTAAAAAGTAATAGTAAATAAGAGTAAAATAGTAGTAAATGGTACTAATAGTAAAATGAGATGAATAAAAAGAGAGAGGTGGTCTTGGCCTGGGGATCCTGATAATACCCATCTCCTAAAATAAAGGTTATAGACTCAAGGCTCAAAATAAGACACTTGTGACATGGCCAATGAGAGAATCTGTTTTCCTTGACAATGCATATTTGTTCCAAGAGTTTGGTTTTTCCTTTTCACAATTGGGTGTAAAGTGAAGTATGAGGGAGAGAAAATATGCATTTGTTAATTTAAAAAAAGAAAAGTTATTTAGTTTTTTAAGGCATTCCTACTCAAGGTCCTGAAGACAAAGACACTGAGGATGACTTTCTTGGTTCTGTGAATAATAATATGGGGGGAAATCAGATATTTATTTATGTTGCAGAGAGGAAGACAGAGCCCTTTCCATGATCTATACGTTGACTGAATCAATGGTACATCCCAGCATTCTTAAAGATATAAAAATTGAGAAGAGTATCTAGAAACTAATCATTAGAAATAGGATTAAAATTCAAGACTCTCTTACAAAGGAAGAGATTATTTGAAGATGCTATGGCATGCATTTGGAAAAAGCCAACCAAGGAATGTCTATATGAAGAGAACTGGTTACTGAGAAGAAATTACCCACTTAATAGTCTTTAAGAGAGTAGTCGGCTTCTACCTTCTCTCCTTTCCTCTTGGAAACTTCTCCGGCTTCTAGTCAACTCTGATTGAGAGACCCAAAGTCTCTGGACCTCTAGAAATCACAAATTTGCCTCCAGGGCTGGAAATGTCCATCGCAGAATTGTTGTTCAAAGAATAACAGGAAACAAATGCAGAGCAGAAGCAACCACTTGAGTTTTGAGATCCAGTCTCAAGCTCACCTAGGCTAGTGCCATGTGTGTGTGGTTAATGCCATTTCTGCCTCAGTGGGAACAGGAACACCTCTTCCCCCACCCCCTCATTGGAAGTCTAAGAGGTATGTAATGTCACACATTGCAGAATGGAGACAGTTTTAGAAAGGACATTGATAAGCTGGAGAGCAACCAGAATAGTAAAGGGCCTCAAGTCTATGATGATTGGTTGAAGGAAATGTGGCTGTTTAATGTGGAGAAGAAAAGACTCAGAAAGTACATAAGATCATAGGATCATAGATTTAGAGCTGAGATAGATCTTCTAGATCATTGAGTCCAACCTCCTCATATTGTAGATGAGGAAATTGCATGGCCCAATTACACAGCTAGTAAGTATTTGTGGTGGGGATTAGTATAGGTATAAGTTATACTAGATAGCTGCTGAGATCCCTTCAATATCTAGAATTTGTTGATTTCTGAAATTTCTTCCCGAAAACCTTCCACGGGGGTTGCATTCAACATTCTTATCCAACACAAAAAGCGATACTATAAATACTTTTGTACAATATTCTGTACAAATATCTCCTTTTCCCTTTTTTTGAGAAAAAAAAAATCTCTTTGGGATACAGGCCTAGTAGTGGCATTGCTGGATCAAAGGGTTTGCAAAGTCTTACAACCTTTCTGGACATAGTTCTAAATTGCTCTCCAGGATGGTTGAATCAGTTCACAACTCCATCCATGCTGCATTAGTATCCCACATCCCCTCCAAAATCTGTCATTTCCTTTTCTGTCATGTTAGCCTATCTGATAGGTAGAAGGTGGTACCTCAGAGTTATTTTAATTTGCATTTCTCTAATCAATGATGATTTTACTTTTGTATTTTATTTTCTCCAATTACATGGAAAGACAATTTTTAACATTTATTTTTAATAAAATTGTGAGTTCCAAATTTTTTCCCTCTTTCCCCTCCTTCCTTCCCCTCCCTTCTCCCTAAGATGGTAAGTAATTTGATATACCTTATATACGTGCAATCATATAAAACATATTTCAGTATTAGTCATGTTAGGAAAGAAAAAAATAGAACAAAAGGAAAAAAAAGTTAAAAAATAAAGAAAGTGAAAACAGTATGCTTCAATCTGAAAGACTCCATCAGTTTTTTCTCTGGATGTGGATAGCATTTTTCCATCATGGGTCTTTTGGAATTATCTTGGATCATTATTGCTGAGAAAAGCTAAGTCAATCATAGCTGATCATCACACAGTGTTGTTGTTACTATGTTCAATATTCTCCTGGTTCTGTTCACTTCATTTTGCATCAGTTCATGTAAGTCTTTCCAGGTTTCTCTAAAATTTGCCTGCTCATCATTTTTTATAGCACAATAGCATTCCTTTGCATTCATATACCACAACTTGTTTAGCCATTCCCTTAATTTCCAAGTCTTTGCCACCACAAAAAGAGCTGCTATAAATATTTTATTCATGAAAGTCCTTTTCCCTTTTGTATGATATTTTTGGGATACAGACCTAGTGGTGGTATTGCTGGGACAAAGGGTATGTACAATTTGATGCCCTTTGGGTATAGTTCCAAATTGCTCTCCAGAAGGGTTGGATCAGTTTGCAACCCCACCAATCATGCATTAGTGTCCCAGTTTTGCCATATCTTCTCCAACATTCATTATTTTCCTTTTCTGTCATATTAGCCAATATGATAGGTGTACCTTAGAGTTGGTACCTCAGAGTTGTTTTAATTTGCATTTCTCTAATAGTTATTTAGAACATTTTTCATAGGACTATAGATAGCTTTGATTTCTTCATTTGAAGAAATGTTCCTAACCTTTGACCATTTACCAATTGGGAATGACATATTTTTATAAATTTAACTCAATTCTTTATATATTTGAGAAATGAGGCCTTTATCACAGATACTTGCTATAAAAATTATTTCTCGGTTTTCTGCTTTTCTTCTAATCTTAGTTATATTGGTTTTGTATGTGCAAAAATATTTTAATTTAATATAATCAGAAGTATCCATTTTACAGCCTGTAATGCTCTCTTTTGTTTCTTCATAAATTCTTCCCTTCTCCATAGATCTGAAAGGTAAACTATTTTATGCTCTCCTACTTTGCTTATGGTATCATTCTTTATGTCTAAATCATGAGCTTATTTTGACCTTATCTTGGTATACAGTGTAAGATGTTAGCCTATACTTAGTTTCTGCCATACTATTTTCCAGTTTTCTCATTTTTTTCTCAAATAGGGAGTTCTTAACTCAGAAGTTGGAGTCTTTGGATTTATCAAACAGTAGATTACTATTGTCATAGATACTTACTGTATCTTGAGTACCAAATTTATTCCACTGATCCACTACTCTATTTCTTAGTACCACATAGTTTTGATGATTTATAATATAAATATGGCATATTTATACTATATACTTTATAGTATAGTTTTAGCTCTGGTATAGGTTGATCGCCTTAATTCCCATTTTTTTCCATTAATTCATATGATATTCTTGACCTTTTGTTCTTCCAGATGAATTTTGCGATTATTTTTCCTAGCTCTATAACATTTTTTGGTAGTTTGATTGGTATGGCACTGAATAAGTAAATTAATTTAGGTAGAATTGTCGTTTTTTGTTGTATTGTCTCAGCCTACCAATGAGCAATTGATATTTTTCCAATTGTTTAGATCTGACTTTATTTGTATGAAAAGTGTTTTGTAATTGTGTTAATATAGTTCCTGGGTTTGTCTTAGCAGGTAGACTCCCAAGTATTTTATATTGTCAGTTATTTTAAATGGACTTTCTCTTTCTATCCCTTTGTTAGTAATATGTAGAAACTCTGATGATTTATGTGGGTTTATTTTATTTCCTGTAACTTTTCTAAAGTTGTTAATTATTTCAATTAGTCTTTTAGTTGATTCTCTAGGATTCTCTAAATATAACATCGCATCATCTGCAAAGAAGGATAGTTTTGTTTTTTCATTGTTTTTTAATTCCTTCAATTTCTTTTTTTTATTGCTAAAGCTAACATTTCTAGTATAATACTATAATTGTGATTATATAGTATAGTTATATATATTATATAGTATAGTATAATTGTGAATAATAGTGATGATAATAGGCATCCTTGTTTCACACCTTATCATATTGAGAAGGCTTCTAGCTTGTCTCCATTACATATAATGCTTGTGGATGGTTTTAGATAAATACTACTTAATTTAAGGAAAGTTCCATTTATTCCTATGCTCTCTACTGTTTTTAATAGGAATGAGTACTGTATTTTGTCAAAAGCTTTTTCTGTATAGTGAGATAATATGATTTCTGTTGGTTTTGTTATTGATATAATCAATTAGGCAGACAATTTTCCTGCCCTGAATTCTTGAATTCTCTCTCTCCTTCTCTCCCTCTCCCTCTGTCACCTTTCACCCTGTCCCTCCTCACAGGTGTATAACTTCTTACCACTGCCTCCCCCAATCTACCTCCCTTCTATCAAACACTCTTCTCTTATCCCTGTCCCTTCTTATTTCACTATAGAGTAAGATAGATTTCTATATCCAATTGAATGTGTATGTTATTCCCTCTTTGAGCCGATTCTGGTGAGAGAAAGATTCAAGTGTTGCCCACCATTCCCTCCACCACGATCTTGCCCAACGCTGTGATAGCTCTTTCTCACCTCTTTTATGTAAAATAATTTATCTCATTTTGTCTCTCCTTTCTCTCTTCTCCCAGTGAAATCTTCTTTCTTGCTCTTTAATTTTACTTTTTTTTGGATATCATCTCATCATAGTCAACTCACACCCATTCCTTCTGTCTTATGTACATGCCGTAATAGTATTAAAGTTCTTAAAAGTTACAAGTGTCATCTTCCCATGTAGAAATATAAACAGTTTAACCTTATGGAATCTCTTATGTATTCTCTTCCTTGCTTACCTTTTTCTGCTTATCTTGAGTCTTGTTTGTGTAAGATTTTTTTTAACTTTATAGATTTTTTATTTTTAGTTTACAACACTCAGTTCCACATGTTTTTGAGTTCCAAATTTTCTTCCCCTCCTTCCATCACCCCCTCCACAACGGCATGGAACCCAATATAGGTTCCACATATACCTTCGCATTAAACTTATTTACACAGCAGTCAAGTTGTAAAGAAGAATTATGACCAATAGCATGAATCATGAGAAAGAAGAAACAAAACCAAAAAAAAAGAGAGAGAGAGAGAGAGAGAGAGAAAGAGAGAGAGCAAATTATGCATTCAGACTCCATAGTTCTTTCTCTGGATGTTGATAACTCTTTCCATCATGAGTCCTTTGGAGCTGTCTTTAAACCTTGTATTGCTGAGAAGAGCCAAGTCTATCAAAGTCAGTCATCACAGAAGCAATATGTCTGTGGTTGTGTACAATGTTATCCTGGTTCTGCTCCCTTCACTCAGCATCAGATCATGTAGGTCTTTACAAGTTATTATGAAATCTGTATCTTCCTCATTTCTTATAGTACAATAGTATTCCATTACATTCATATACCATAACTTGTTTAGCCATTCCCCAATTGATGGGCATTCCCTTGATTTCCAATTCTTTGCTACTACAAAAAGAGCCACTATGAATATTTTTGTACATACAGGTCCCTTTCCCACTTGTGTGATCTCTTTGGGATATAGGCCTAGGAGTGGTATTGCTGGGTCAAAAGGTATGCACATTTTTATAGCCCTTTGGGCATAGTTCCAAGTTGCCCTCCAGAATGGCTGGATCAGTTCACAACTCCACCAACAATGTATTAATGTTCCAATTTTCCCACATCCTCTCCAGCATTTATCATTTTCCTTTTTGTCTTGTTAGCCAATCTGACAGGAGAGATGTGGTACCTAAGAGTTGTTTTGATTTGCATTTCTCTAATCAATAGTGATTTAGAGCATTTTTTCATATTCCTATAGATATCTGTAGTGTCTTCCTCTGAAAACTGCCTGTTCATGTCCTTTGACCATTTCTCAATTGGGGAATGACATGTATTCCTAAAATTTGGCTCAGTTCCCTGTATATGTTAGATATGAGGTCTTTATCAGAGACACTGGTTGTAAAGATTTTCTCCCAAATTTCTGCTTCCCTCCTAATCTTTGTTGCATTGGTTTTGTTTATACAAAAACTTTTCAATTTAACATAATCAAAATTATCCATTTCACATTTTGTAATGCTCTCTATTTCTTGCTGTGTCATGAATTCTTCCCTTTCCCATAA
>CM053626.1:221214124-221233932 GCA_028646595.1 Phalanger gymnotis | reverse complement strand
GTTTTCTTCTTTTTTTAATCAAATTGACCAAAAGTTTATCAATTTTATTGACTTTTTTCATTAAACCAGCTCTTAGTTTCATTTATTAGTTCAATAGTTTTCTTGATTTCAATTTTATTAATCTCTCCTTTGATTTTTAGTATTTCTAATTTGGTATGGGGATTTTCAATTTGTTCTTTTTCTAGCTTTTTCAGTTGCGTCCCCATTCATTGATCTCCTTTTTCTCTATTTTATTCATGTAAGCATTTAGAGATATAAAACTTCCCCTAAGAACTGCTTTTGCTGCACCCCTTAAGTTTTAGTATGTTGTCTCATAATTGTCATTCTTTTTAATGAAGTTATTGTTTCTGTGATTTGTTCTTTGGCCCATTCGTTCTTTAGGATTAGATCAGTTTCCAATAAATTTTTAGTTTATCTTTCCATAGTCCTTTATTACAAATAATTTTTATTGTGTCATGATCTGAAAAGGATGTATTGACTATTTCTGCCTTTCTGCACTGGATTGTGAGATTTTTATGCCCTAGTACATGGTCAGTTTTTGAGTATGTGCCATGTACTGCTGAGAAAAAAGTATATTCTTTTTTATTCCCATTCAGTTTTCTCCAGAGGTCTATCATATCTGCTTTTTCTAAAAATTCTATTCACCTCCTTAACTTCTTTCTTATTTATTTTGAGGTTAAATTTATCAAGTTCAGAGAGAGGGAGGTTGAGGTCCCCCAATAGTATAGTTTTGCTATCTACTTCTTCTTGTAACTCCCTTAATTTCTCCTCCAAGAATTTGCCATGCTCTACCACTTGGTGCACATGTTAACTCAGGGCTGTCCAAAATGTGGCCTGTGGGCCACATCATGCCTGCAGTGTGTTTGCGGCCCGCCTACAAGCATAGAAATTTACATAAATGTTTTAGCAAATGAAGCCAAGCTACCACAGAGCTCTCACTAAGATGGCAAATCAAAATACATTGCCTATTTTTTCAATAAAAACCTAAGGTTTGACAGCCTTGTGTTAAATAATGCTATTGCTTCATTGTTTATGGTGCCTTTTAGCAGGATGTAATGTCCTTCCTTATCTCTTTTAATTAGAGCTATCTTTGCTTTTGCTTTGTCTGAGATTAGAATTGCTACCCCTGCTTTTTTTTTTTTACTTTAGCTGAAGCACAATATATTCTACTCCAGCCTTTTACCTTTAACCTGTGTGTACCCCTGTTTCAAATGTGTTTCTTGTAAACAACATATTGTAGGATTATGGTTTTTAATCCATTCTGCTATCCACTTCTGTTTTATGGGAGAGTTCATCCCATTCACATTCACAGTTATGATTACTACCTGTGTCTTTTTCTCCATCCTATTCCCCCTCCCCCAGTTTATGCTTTTATTTCTCTTCTCCCTTCCACTCCCCTAGAGTTTTGCTTTTGACTACCACCTTCCTCAGTTTACTTTCCCTCTTGATTCTGCTCCCTTATCTTACCCTTTACCCCTTGCTACTTCTTCCCTTCCTTCTGACCAGCCCCCCCCCTTTTCTTTCTCCTTTGTGAAAGATTTTTTTTTGAAAGTTTTATTGATATGTTTATTTTTACATTATAAATGTTTACAGATTACTCCCTTTGCTGATAGGTGGTCCAGTGAATAGAGCACTGGCTCTAGTGTCAGAAAGACTCCTTTTTGTGAGTTCTAATCTGGCCTCAGATGCTTACTAGCTGTGTGACCCTGGGCAAGTCACTTGACCCTGTTTGCCTCAGTTTCCTCATTTATAAAATGAGCTGGAGAAGGAAGTGACACACAGTATCTTTTCCAGGAAAATCCCAAATGGGTCATGAAGAGTTGGACATGACTGAACAACATCTGAAACAGTTCACATTTATACTCCTCACCTGTTTTTAAAAGTTAACAGAAATCTATTTTCCTCGCTAGTCCCTTAGCCCATTAAAAGGGAAAACTCATATACGTATACATATAGATATATGTATATGTACATGTATATAATATTAAATAATAATTGCTTCTCTAGAACAACTATAGAAACTAAATTTTAGAGAATTTTAAAGAAAAATTACATTTGAAAGCAAGAAATACCGTATCTTGGGCTTAGAAAATACAGCCTGCAAACTGTCCTCTGCCACGTACTTCTTCTGTAACAAGACGTTATCAATTGCTTGTGATGACAAGGAAGGAGAAATCTAAGCCACCCCCCACCCATGATGGAAGAAAGGCACAAGGCAAATGGGCAAAAATTCAAGTTCAGTTTTTTGCTCTATTTCGTATGTTGGCACACAAGAGCACCTCCCCCAACAATTTGTCTCCTGAGGACATTTAGTAGTAAATCCCAGTAAATGCTAACACATTATAGCATTTAAGAATCACAGAAATAAAATTACTACATCAAGTGCTGTGCTGGGAGGCTGACAGGAGTTCACCATTCAGGAAGAAAATTATAAGTGTTAAAATGACATGGAACCAAAACTATTTTACAAACTACACTAATATTTTTTCTCTGTAGCTCCCAAAGAAACATAAGGAAAACCACTTTTCATCAACCACTAGGATGGTGAAGAACCTTGAGATCATACCTTATCCAAAAGGGTTGAAGGTATAAGAGATGTTTAGAGTGAAGAAGAGAAGATTTAGGGGGAACATTAGATCTAGGTTAGGTATATGAAGAGTTGTCAAGTGGAAGAATATTTTTCTGCTACGAAAAACTAGGAGTAATGGGCAAAAAAAGGAAATTTTCAGCTTAATATTAGGAAAAGTCTCGTAACAGTTGAAGCTGCCCAAAAGTAGAATAAATTCTCTTGGGAGGTAGTGGGTCTCTCACAAAGGGAATTTTCAAGGAAAGGCTAGACCACCAGTTGTCAGGAAAATTGGATTCTTGTTCAGGTGTGTATTGACCTAGATAGACTCTGAGCTCCCTTCTAACATCAAAATTCGTTGAGTCATAAAAATACATGAGGTTTCCCCAAATTAGATCAAACTTCAAAATCCTCATCCTGTCATACACACTGGTGGCCCAATTAGCTCCCCACCCCCTGACCCGAGTAAACAATGTTTTATTAGCAGATTTTTTTCAACATGACAAATTTAGATTCATTCTCAAAAGAGGTACATGGAACATCAGAAAACAATGCCCAACTGAAAATATTCTGTAATTTTCAAAACAATGTTGGCCCTTATCACCTTTTAGAAAGGATTATTTTACTTGTCATGTAATCACAAACCAAATCAGAAGGGAATTTGGTGGCCATCTAGTCCAACCAGCAGCTGCAAAGATTTCCCTTTGCCCTATTTCCTGGATGCCAGGAACCACCTTCCTCAGTGGCAGGAAAGAGAAATGAGGGATTTTTCAAACAGATCTAGACAAAGAAGCTTCTTTTAACTCTAGTGATGCCATCAAGGATAGGCCTTGAAATAAGGAAATTGTTTGCTAGGGCATGCATGAATCAGGACTCTTTCAGAAAAGGAGGATGGTGAAGGAGCTGTGCCAGAAGAGGTATGCACCTTTCTGGGATTTTCCCACCAAGTCTGGGATTGCCTTCCTCTTCTACAGGCCTCCCTGAGTTTGCCCAAGTCGAAGGTAGCTGCCCAATGCAAGGTACAGGGCTGTGCTTTTTAAAGTAAGTCCACTTGGCACTCAAAGAATTTCTTCCTGGATGGCAGGGGACAGCTTCTTCTGAGGAGAGAGAAGTGGAGATTTTCAAACAGATGCAGTTTTGAAAGTTTCTTCTGATTCCAGTAGTGCTAGTGTGGCCATGGCTTCTAACCCTACCTACTCAAAACCCTCTTTTCCAGAGGCGCAAGCTGGGAGCTTTCTAGAGCAAGCAGGTAACCCTTCTCTAGGCATCAATGGACAGTAGGAGGGAGGGTGAGTTTGCACACTTGGGGGCTAATCTTGCCTCCATTAGTATCCTTTGAGGGTTTACTCAAGTTATCCTTTGTCTACCAACAACACAGTCAATTGAGCCCTGTTTAATTCAACTCAACAAACCCTTTACCTAGCACTGGAAAGCCTGAAGACATCTGCTATCTTCTTTTGCAGTTCCAGCAAGGTCTTGGCCCTGCCAGCTTGTATTTACTAATCTATTTGAACTATGGCTTTCCAAGGTGGGACTTCCAAGGGGCCTTCTGAGATGAGGTCTGGAGTACAGCTTGGGTTTTCGTTTGTTTGTTTTTTTATGCCAAATACGAGTCTTTAACCAGAAAAGTTGTACGGGTGGAGGTGGCCAGTACAAGATTCCTGCCATCGAGCTGATTCTTAGCTGGATGCACAGGCCTCCAGCTGCCCAGGCCTGACCTCACAGGAGGCCCTAGGCCTTATTGAGAGGTGTCTCAGTCAACAGGAGAGTAAGAATGGACCTGCGCCAAATCAGCTTTTACCAATTCTTCGCCCAAATTACAATGTTTTATACAGAGGATAAATTAATGCAAGTCACCCAAGTTACTATTGCCACCTACTGTTAGAAAACATAAATGCTAGATAAGTTTGGAAGACAGATAAAGGACATGTTGCTATATGAAGTAATTTTCAGTTTTAGGAAACAGCAAACAAGGGAAACAAAACAAACAAAAAATATATCTTTGCTATTTTCCTTAAACTCTAGGCCATCCCCTTTGACATTATTATACCGATTTTGTTTCTATAGATCCTATTAAAACTTTATTCAGTACACCTGGGGATTGGTTTACAATTAATATAGTGAGCTGATGAGTTAGAGGGATTTGAAATTCATAGTGTTTGGATACCCAGGCAATCTTGAGTCAAACAAGTAACCAGCCTGCAAAGCAATTGAAAAAAAAAACAGGCAGAGTTTGAGGAAGAAATAAGGGACAAAAGTGAATGATTTTCCTTTTTATTTTTAACTATGTTGGAGGAAATTTGATTTTTTTTAAAAAGAAAAGCCAAAATATAGGTCACTAGGTAAAGATGAGTATTATTCAGTCAAGGGAGTAGTATCAAATGAATGGAGATCAAAGATAAATTGATGTTGAATTACTTGCTTCCATGCTCATGATTTGTCTTGGAGAGAGGTCAGTGTGGTAAGGTCCTGGCATTCAGGTATTCTGCTCCTCAATTCATTTGCAGGGTGTTTGTCTAGCGATATATTTCAGGAAAGGAAGAGTAGGGGACATGCCTCCTTAAATAAAGCTAACATTCCCTCAGTTTAGCACGTGTTCCTTCATTTTGCTTGCCATATGCTCAGCATTGTCTTGTTCTGCACCACAAATCTGTAATAGAGGCAAAGAAGTCTTTCCCTCCAATTCAGTGAACATTCATTAAGCACCTGTGGGCAAGGGACCACACTTGGTTACTGAAAGCCAGAAAGGAAATGGCACCAGTTCTTAAGAAGTTTATAGTCTATTAGCATACATAACAGGTACCCAGGCAACATGCACTTATTAAGCACTTACTCTGTCCCAGGCACCATGCTAAGCACTGGGAACAAAAATAGAAGCAAAATGAAAGGGAGTCCCTGCCCTCAAGGAGCTCACATTCTAGAGGGGGCAGACAACACGCAAAATGAAGCAGCTAAGAGTGGTGGGAAGGCATGCTTGAGAAAGAAGTCTAGAGAGTCAGGAGCAGAGTCTGGAGGAGAATGAAAAATGGATTTCCAAGAGGAACTGACCATTGAGAGGAAGAGGCCACAAGACTAGAGAGATCTTCCAGGATAAGTGGCTGGGACATGCTGGAGAAAGAATTCTGGAGAGTTGGGAGCCGAGCCTAGAGAGGAACGAAGGAGTAAACATGGATGGCCTGGGACCCTCCCTGAAATGGACAAAGGACTAAGAAAATACACATCAAAGCTAGCATTCAAGAGATAACTGGTAACTTTGGGGAGAGTGGTTTTAGGAATGATAGGGTCAGAAGCCAGATTGCAAGGGGTTGAGAAATGAGTAGATTGTGAAGAAATTTGGCAGTGAATGCAATAAAAGCTAGCTAGCATTTATATGGCACTTTACAAATATTATTTCACTGGATCCTCACAACCCCTGGAGGTAGGTACTATCATACCCATGTTATAGTTGCGAAAACTGAGGCAGATGGCAGTCAAGTGCCTCGTATAGGGTCATACAACATGTAAGTGTCTGAGATCACAACTGAACTCTGGTCTTTCTAAATTCAAGTCTAACTATCTACTGTGCCAATTAGCTGCCCTTACAACTCTTTCTGGAAATTCAGCAGTGAAAGGGAAGTAAGATATAGGATAATTTGAAGGGATGGCAAGATCAAGTGAAGGATTTTTTGAGTTTGTAATCTTTAAAAATTGTCACTGATATCTTTTGTTTTTATATCACCTTCCTTTCACACTATAAGCCATTCCTCTCCTCCACCAAAGAGCAAAATAACAAAGGGGGAAAAAAGGTTCTTCAAATCTAACCAACACAGAGAGCCTAACAGTATGTATAGCATTCTGTACTCACATTCATTGCCCTTTACTTCTACAGAGGGAGAGGTGTAGCTTCATCTCTCTTCTTTGGGGACAAGTTTGGTCATTACAATTACATAGCATTCAATGTGATAGATGTGTTCTCGGATGTGTTCTTTCCATTTACATTGTTATAGGGTATACTTTTTACCTTGAGTGCTCGTACTGAAGTAGAATCAAACTATATATGGGATTCCCCAAGTAATCTTCGGGTAGGAGCAAGTACCCAAAGAAGAGATTGGTATTTTGAGTCAGAGTCTAAAATTGGACTTGGTTAGTAGAGGCCCAAAGTTGGGGGGGGGGTCTTGGGTATCAGCAGGAGTATGTGAGGCGCAGGAGGTAAAAACAGCTATTATGAGGATGACCCAGGTTTGAGGATTGCTAGGTTATAAGCAGTGATAGGAAAAGAGAGCAAGGGATTTTGGAGAATAGCGTATAGTTAGATGGAGGTCAGTGAATATAGTTCAACTGCTACACTATGGAGGCAAGACAGTGAAGTAAGGAAATTGAGGCCAGAGCATTATTTAGGGATGGGAAAAAGAGGAAGATGTGGAGGGCTTGGAAATTATGGTGAAGGTCAATGAGGATGAATAAGTCAAAGAGTGAGCTAAAGCTGGAAAGTCCAGGAAATGTTTATCACAGATAAGCATTTCAAAATTCAAGATCATGAAAAAAATTAAAAAAAAATTCAAGATCATGGAATTGGCAGTTAATGGGGTGATGGTGAGATCAAGCAATTGATCAAAAAGCATTTATTAAGCCCCTGCTATTTGCCAGTACCTGCTAGTTGCTGGGGTCACAAAGACAAAAAAAAAATGAAACCGTTCTTACTATCAAGGCAGGTATAGTCGGTAAGTGTTAAGACTTGGAATCAGGAAGATTTGAGTTTGAATCCTACCTTATGGGAGAAAACGTGCATTATAAGCACACACAGAATAAATACAAGGTAGTGAGGAAAGGTACTACTAACTTTGGGGAAGATTGGGAAAGGGATGTGGCACTTCCAGTGCAAAAGCACAGAATGGGTGATGGGATGTCTTGTGTGAGAAACAAAGAGCTCAATTTAGCTGGACTGCAGAGTATATAAAGTAGTATGTAATGGAGCTGAAAAGATAGGTTATGATCAGATTGTGAAAGACTTTAAAACAAAGGATTTTATAGGGTTGATCCTAGAGGTAACAGGGAGCCATGGAAGTATATAGTAGAATGAAATCTTTTTGCATCTGTGTGGAGAATGAATTGGGATGGGGAGAATCTTGAGGCAGACCATTAGGAGACCACCTCAATAAGCTAGAGGTGGTGAGGGCCTCAACTAAGATAGCGGCTGCGTGAACAGTGGGACCTGAGTCTCAAAGCCCATTGGCACAGGACACTCTCCCCAGTGGTGGAGATCAATGCCCTAGGCACATGTGAAGGGCAGGGTGGAGCTGGTGAGAACAAGAGAAAAGATAGCTCCAGTCTGTTCAGGTTTTTCACTTTCTTGGAATGAGACTCTGGGAAGAAGCCAACATGAGAAAGAGTTCCTAGATCTCACCCAAGGGGAAGTTCTCTTATGTCCCTAGTATAGCAAACTGGGGCTCCTCTCATGTTGATTTCTTCCCAGAGTTGTCTTATTTTCCCTTCAGCAACCTGAAGTAGAGTTGGCATCATCAATCTTCTCTTTCCAAACTAGGCCAGAAGCAACTCAAAAAACTTGAAGAAAGTGAGACCTGAAGAGACTCAGCAGACTCAATGACACTGAAGAGACCTGAATGGACTGGAGCTCTCCTCCCTCCAGTTCTCACCAACTTCACTCCACCCTGTTTCTTATTTTAATCATGTCCCACTCTTCATGACCCTGTGCGCCATACTGTCTGTCCATGGGGTTTTTTTGGCAAGGATACTGGAAGAGTTTGCCATTTCCTTTTCTGGTAGATTAAGGCATACAAAAGTTAAGTGACTTGCCTAGGATCACATAGCTCTTAAAGTGTCTGAGGTAGGATTTGAACACAGGTCTTCCTGACTCCATGCCCAGTGCTCTACTCACTGCCCATCCTAGGGCAGGCATTGACCTCCACCAATCAGTAGAGTATCTAATATCAATGGACTTTAGGACTCTCTTTTACTGAGAAGTAGTCCCAGGCAGCTAGGTGACTAGGCTTGAATCTGGAAGACCTAAGTCTGAATCCTTCCTCAGATATTTTGGCCCTGGGCAAGTCACTTAAAGTGTCAGCCTCCATTTCCTCATCTGTTGAATGGGGATAATAACAGTATCTACCTTGCAGTGTTGAGATACATATGTATGCATGTATATATGTGCATGTACACATGTGTGATAATAGCTAATATTTATATTGTGCTTTAAGGTTTGCAAAGTGACACACATAAATGATATGTATTTACATAAATAAATGATATGGATATTAATGATAATAGCTAATATTTATATTGTATTTTTAGGTTTGCAGTGATTATATATGTATTTGTACACATAAATGACAGATACACAAATAACATACATATCATGTTCTTAAGTGATATATAAATATATGTAAATGATAACTAATATTTATATTGTGCTTTAAGGTTTGCAAAGTGATATATAATAAATGATATATATAAACAATGATAGCTAATATTTATATTGTACTTTTAGGTTTGTAAAGTGATATATAATGATATATATAAATGATAGCTAATATTTATATTGTCCTTTTAGGTTTGCAGTGATTGTATAAATACGTATTTGTACATATAAATGACAGATACATAACATCTATATCGTGTTCACAAGTGATATACAAATACATGTAAATGATAATTAATATTTATATTGTGCTTTAAGGTTTGCAAAGTGGTATATAATGACATATATATTTTTTGATAACAGCTAATAGTTATATTGTACTTTTAGGTTTGCAGTGATATATATAGATGTATTTGTATACATAAGTCGCATTGATACATAAATGTTCACTAACATCTATGTCGTGTTCATAAGTGATATATAAGTAAATAAGTAATATTTATATTGTGCCTTAAGGTTTGCGAAGCAATTATTAGCTATTATTTAAGCAGAGACTTATTACTGCCATTTAGTCAACCTCCTCCTTTTTCGGACGAGGAAACTGGTTTTGAGACGTTAAGTGGCTTGTATTATGTCTAGCTATACAGCTCCTAAGTGTCCGAGGCAGGATTTGAACCCAGAGGACTAATATAAGATGTTATCGAGATAGAAATAGCCAGCTCTGGCAATGGATCCATAACGGGCACAGTGAAGAGGGGGGAAGGCTGGAGGGCCGGAGGGCCCTTCGCAGGGTCACAGGCGCTCCCAGGCAAGAAGGACGGGTGGAGACTCCAAAGAGCCACCCCGCTGCGCAGCGGCTGTCTCTAGTGCCAGCTCCACCACTCCGTCCCGCTTTGGGAGGGGTCCTACCTCTCCAGAAACCTTATCCTACCCACCCAAGTAGAGTTTGCAACCGCTGCATCTTCTTCCGGGTCAAAAGGAAGACGTCTCTCTTAGATCTCACCCTAGAGACCAACTCCCCAGCGAGTGACCCGCAACTCTTCAGACCGCTTTTCCCATCAGCTCCTGGGGCCGCCGGCTCCGTCTCCACCGGCGTGGTGGATTCTAGGCCTTGAGGACCCTTCCAACCCCTTCACTTATCCCCGTCGGTAGAGTCTACGATTCTCAACCCCACAACTCCCCCGATAACTGCATCATCCCCGGTCACGCACCGCGCAGCCGCAGAGCCACAAAAATCGTTCCCTAGCCCCTCCTCCACCAGTCCGTTAGGCGGCAGCAGATTTCGCGAACGACGCACACATTTCTGAAAGCCGATCCGCTCCGCTCCCAGGCGCTGCGAAGCGCCGGTGGCGAGGAGAAAGGGCGTTTGGGAATTGTAGTTCTCAAGCTTCATTGGGTAAGGGCGCGCCCCCTGCCTGGGCTCGGGGTGGAACTTCAGCTCCCGGCCGTCTGCCCAGAGTGGGAGGGGCCTGTAGGAAAAGGGGCGGAGAGTGTGATAGGAAAAAGTGGGAGGAGCCACGAGGGAAGCCGAGCCGAAGGGGTGGGGCCTCGCGTGGCTGTACCGCCGTTGCCGCCACCTCCGCCGGGGGTCTGGGAAAGCTTTCCCTAGAGTCCAGGAGGATCCTATCCACGCGGGGGTCAGGGGGGCGGGTGCACGCGCTCGCGCTATCTTGCTAGGGGTGGTCGCACGGGGGAACCCCCTCCCCACCTGCGCCTCAGACTCTCGCAGTCTCCCCAGCCTTCCTCCGACCCCGGGACGCCGGGGAGCCCGGCGCGCGGCTGGGGCGGGGGTGGAGCGGTCGGGGGCGGCCAATGCGAAACTGGCTGGTGCTGTTGTGCCCGTGTCTGCTCGGGGCCGCGCTGCACCTCTGGCTGCGGCTGCGTTCCCCGCAGCCCGCCTGCGCCTCCTCCTCCTCCGGGGCCGGCCCTGCAGGTGAGCCTCGGGAAAGGTGAGGTGGGGCTGGGGGAGGGGCGCGGGGCACAGCAGGTGCGAGGTGGGGGTGGGGGGAGGGGCAGGTTCTGCGCCTCTCCTGCCTCGCCTCCCCCCGAGTAGCTGCTGCCCTGCTCGCCATACCACCAAGATTTGCCGGAGTAAGGGAGACCGCGAAACAGCCACAACGGTGATGGCCAATCATTCTATCTCGCCTTGGAGCTTGCCAGGAGCTTTCTTATCTCGTACTAGAGTAACAGCCGCTTACCGGCCAAAGCCGAGTGTGTTTTTTCTTGTTCTCCGTACAGAAAACCTCGCAGGCTCGAGCGATCCTCGCTCCTTTTCCTTCCAACCTTTTCTGCACGCGTGCACACACACACACACGCATATTCCCCACTGGAAGTCCTTCCTTCGCCCGTGGCCAGGCAGGCCTCGTCCGCGTTGCCCGTGGCCAGCCGTCTCCTTTGGGCTGTTTTAGACCCCACTTCTCCCTAAGCTCGAAGTTTACGCAGGATTGTTGGGGCCCATTGCAACCTGTCTTTAAAAAAAAAAACGATCTGGTTTTCGAGTGAAGAATAACCGCTTTAAGTGTCATAGTTTTGTTTTGTGTTTGGCCGCTTGAGAGAGTTGAAACGGGTCCAGGCTTGAAATAGGCACGGCTCTGGTGGGAAGTTCTACTGTTTAAATTGAGTATTCAGGTTCCGTCAAAGGGAGGACAGATGGAAATAGAGACGACCTTTTTTATTTGATGGTATCCATTTTTAGTGAAGTACTTGAGCACAAGGTCTTCTTGGGCTCTGGAAAACAACATTCAGGCTTCCGCTGACCAGAACATTTTAAGAAGGAAACCTGCGAGTGTGATGGTAGAAGAATCCTTTAGAGCGGTTAGGGAGCAAACCTGTTGTTTTGTGTTTAGTTCTCCTGAGAAATTACCCGTTATCTCCAAAAAGTAGAATTTTCTGGTAACCCAAAGTTTATAAGAGAAGAATAGAGTATTCGGGAATCCTTGGCTGTTATGACGTCTTAGTGATAATTCTTAGCCTTTTATAGGTTAACATCTTGGTTATTGTTTTGATTCTACGTCCCTGAAAGAAGCGGTGCAAGCAGGTGGAAAGTCCACTGATTTGTGTTGCCCTTACGACTAAGCCCTGTTCAAAGGGGATTTGGTGGCGGGTCTAGCGTTGCAATTCTTTTAAGTTGCATTGGTAAAAGGATTTTTAGGTTTCTCTAAAGTGGGATGAACAGTGATTTATCACACTTAAGGGTCAGTAATGCCCTTTGCGTTCTGCTAGGCTCGTTCTTGATTTCCTTTGTGGGTTTGTTTTTTTTTGATGGCGTGAAGTTCTCACGATGTTAGTCAGCAGGCGTTTATGGAATACCCTCCCGGTGTGTATGACCTTACTAGGTGCTTGGGATGACATAAAGAAGAATAAATAAACTTTATACTCATTATTTAGTTGGTGGTTGTAGTGTTCAGTCGTGTCCAGCTCTTCATGACCTAGTGGGCTGTAACATACCAGAATTTTCCAGGGGGGTTTCTTGGCAAAGATCCTAGAGCGGTTTGCCATTTCCTTCTCCAGTGGATTAAGTCAAACAGGGTTAAGTGACTTGCCCAGGGTCATACAGCTAGTTAATGTCTGAGGCTGCCTTTCAACTCAGGTCCTGATCCCAGGTCCAGCACTCTACCCCACTGTGCCACCTAGCTGCCCAGGAGTTGTAATTAGCATAGGAGAAAATATCCCGCTAAACTAAATAATCCCTAAAAATGATTAATTTATATCTAATCCAGTGATGCCCTCAAGTGCTAAGGTAGTCCAGTATATGAGTTTGAAGGGTATTTAAAAGTAATTTAATTCAGAATCCCACCCAACGCTGGAGTTTCTTCTACAGAATCTAACAAATGGTCGTCCTGTCTTTGTGTGTAAGGTCAATAACAGTTCCTCCACCAACTCCTGAGGAAACCCATTTCTTTGTTGGACTCTAATTATGAAAACCTGTTTTGTTTTTAGGTCAGTCTGCCTCCCTCCAGTCAACCCTTGGTCCCTGGTGTACCCTCTTGTTACAACTTAAACCAGTGCTTTACCCTTTTCCACGTGGTCACTCTAAAGCTATTTAAAGACAGCTGTTATATTTCTGTAAAGGTGGGGTAGATTTGGTTAAGGGGAGGGCTTGTGCAAGTCCACCAAGCCTGAGAGCTTTGGACAGCTGGGACACCTCCTATTGGATTAAACACCTGGGTAATTGAGGGAGTGGGTTAGGGGGACAGGCTGGAGTCAGGACCAGGAGTCAAGAAGACTTGCCTGTGTGGTCCTGAGTAGGGTACTTTTCCTTTGTGGGCTTGTTTCCTTATCTGTAAAAAAGAATATGGGATTTGAAGGAAGCTGGATCCTTAAGTGGCATTTGGGAGGCAAAACAGTCTAGACATGGAGGACCAGTGGTAGGCTTGCTGCTACTCTTTCCCTCTAACGTTAGATTAATTTTTGCAAATTTGGTTTCTGTAAGAGAGACAGTCTCATGGAGACTGCTTATTGCCATTTAGGTATGCAAGAGAATATTTTGTCTGAGTTTGCCTTCTCATATAAAACTGCTGTGGCATAACTAGATAATGACATACTATTTCCTGTTTTTATTTTCTGCCATTTTTTTTAGTAAATTAATGGGAAAAAGTGGTAATGAAAGAACAAAGCTGAAATAACCTGCATTGTGGGCAGAAAGTACGTAAGTTGCAACGGTTGTGTTAGTATCTGTATCTTTGGAGTTGTTTCCATGTTTTAGATGGCTGCAAATCCTAACTTTATTAAGTGCTGATTGTATAAGCATATACAAAATATGATTATTGTACACAAGAGACCAGATTCACATATTAGTTATAGTAAAAATAACTGACCTTTAGTTAAGGTCATGTGAAGTAATCTATTTTAACCTTGTGGGTTTTTTCACTTGAGTTTGATGTTTTATTTTTAGGTATGGAGATAAATTTGAAAAACTTACCGTAATCTTTGCACAGCCTCTGGAACGTAGTGCCTTATATGTAGTGGTTGCCAATAAATGTTGATTTTATTTTATTTTTTAGTATTACTGTTTTTTCTGTGATGTTTACATTATTTTTTATTTAAATATAGCACAATTTCAAAAATTTGGCATATTCAGCGACTTTGTAATTAAAGTAAAACTTGTCTAATTAATTGATCTCCACAATTGTGGATTTCCTTGTCAGACATCTCTATTGAAAATCAGAGCATTACCATCTGGTTTGCTACTTGGCCTTTCTATCTGACTTGCAGCTGAAACCTTCTTTATGTGTGTCTCCCTGTTAGAATGTGAGCTTTTAGAGGCAGAACTGTCTTGTGTTTCTGTTCATAGCTCCAGTTCTGACCACAGTGCTTTGTACAGAGTGAGTACTTTAAAAAGATGCTTTTTTATAGGATCGTAGAGTTAAAGTTCATCTGAAGCATAATAGATTTTATCCTAAGGCCCCTTTTTTAAACTCTGTGTACCCTTAATTTTCGGTCATGTTTCTTGTAAGAAACACCTTGTTAGATTCTGCTTTCTGCTCTATTCTACTGTCTTCTGTTTTATGAATGAGTTCATCCCATTCATGTTCATAGTTAGGATTATTAAAGGATCTTAGAGGTAGAATTGGAAAGAACTTGAGAAGTCAGTGAGCCAGCTACCACATTTTACAGATGAGGAGAGGAAACAGATCCAGAGATTTGCCTAAAATTTCCCAGCTATTGCATGTCTGAGGCAGAGCTGAACCCAGGTCTTCTTCATGTTTATGAAGTGCTTTAGTTAACAAAATACTTTGCTCGAATCCCTCCACATGGCTGCCAAAAAGATTTTCCGGTTGATCATGACTCCCCTACTTGATAAATTCCAATCGTCCTCTGTTGCCTCTAGGATTAAATATAACCTCTTCTGTTGTGTCATTTAATGTTTCCATTATCTAGCCTTACCATAACTTTCTAGCCCTATTATACATTACTCCCTACTTTCTTCCTGCAGCCAAATTGGCCTTCTTTTGATTTTTCACAAAACTCCAGTTAACATCTCTGAGCCTTTGTGTACTGGCTGAGTACTGTCCTGGCTGTCCCCTTACTTAGTAAACACCTTTCTCACTTCTACTTTCTAGAATCCCCTGTTTCCCTTAAGATTTTGCTTAAAGGCCCTCTTTTACCATAAATCCTTCTTGATTACTACTCAGGTGCTAGTGGCTGACCTCCCAAAATGACTGTGTCTATCTGCTTTATAAAAAACAAGGTCTTTCAGGGCAGGAACAGTGTAATTTGTCTTTGTATAGACCCTGTACCTGGTAAATAATAGGTGATTAATAAATGCTTATCGACTGGTTGATTGTTCACAACAGCCCCCTCCCTAAGCGAAGTATTAATAATATCTTACCATATCTTCCAAACAAAAGAGGAAACAGACTCGGAGAGGTTGCCAGATGTCACAGTTTGTAAGTAGGTGAACAGATCCTGGACTTGACTCGACTTCAAGTCCAGTAAGATACTTCAAGTTTATTTAAAATGTATGTTGATGCCTTTTTTATATAGCATTCAAGAATCCATATATTCTGCCCACCCGGAAACCTTTCTAACAAAAGCAGTGATATTAAACTCACAGTGTCTGACAACATATACAACCTTTGTGATGTACTCTCCCACCTCTCCAGAGAGAGAAGGGAAGTGCCCCTAGTATTTTTCCTTTATATCCCCCTACAATCCTGAAGACTAGTGTAAAGTGTTTAAGTTTTACCCCAGTGACAGCATTCAGATTTTTCAAGAATTATATTAGAGTGTCAGTGCCTATTTCATTGAATGAAATGTATATTTTCATTCTGAGAAGGAAACTGAGGTACAAGAAAATAATGGTTTGCTAAGACAATGAAGCCTAGGTTCTCAAACTGGGTGATACCGCCCCCTGGGGGGGTGCTGGAATAGTCCAGGATGTCCAGTAGTAGCCTTCGGTGCAATGTGGAGGGGGTAGGGGGTGGGGCATTGAATAAAAATAAGGAAAGGAAACATAAAATTTTGAAAAACCATTGGTGCATGTTTCAGCTGTTGTGTAACAGAGTTAAAGTAGTGATTAGATTATTTTCCAAATAAACACACAGAATACAAGTTATAACCCATCAGTGCAAGTCTACTGACAGGTCTTAACAAACAAGTTTTGGCAGGCAAGCATGTCATGCGAAGCCTGGCATGCATTGGCAGGAATATGTGCATGTTTATAATATGATACTCTATGGTTACATGGCAATATTGTGTCATCAAAATTTCAATGCAGGAAAAACCCACAGACTTACAATAAATTAAAGATGCATCTTTTTTAAAAAAAATACTTTTTAAATGATTCAAATTTAAAAAAGAAATCCAAAACATTGAAGTAGATTTACAGAGGGCTTTGAGTAATTTTTTAAGGGGGCACTAGGCCAAATAAGTTTGGGAACCTTTGCTATAGAGCATCTGATCGCTCTTACCTCTTTGCATGCTTCCAGTGAGTTTAGTTAATCCATCAGCGACAGTTTATTGAGCCTCTACTATGTACCAAGCACTTTGCTAGCTATTAGAGATAAAAAGGCAAAAATAAAATAGTACCTACTCTCAAGGAGGACACATTCTAATGGAGGAGGATATTACAGTAGTCTAGGCAAGAAATGTTGAGGGCTTGATCTGGGGGAGGTAGTCATGTGAATAGAAAGGAGATAAGAGAGATGTGGAGGTAGAAATAACAAAATTTGGCATCTGATTAAATGTGTGGGATGAGGGAGAAATGAAGAGTCAAAAGATAAATGCTCAGATAGTAAACCTGGGTGACTGGAAGGAATAGAGAATTCATAATAGAGGTGGGTTTTATAGAAAATGTCAAGTTTAAGATGGTTTGGGACATGGAGTTTGATATTTCCAGATGGCATTTGGAGGTTCAAATGACTAGCACTAGATGTATAAATTTGGGAGTAAGCTTCATGGGAGCTGATGAAGTTTCCAAGTGAAAGAATGTAGAGCAGTAGTGTCAGATAGAAGTGGGGCTACTAAACTGTACATGAGGATCACTGTGGACTACATATTGACTTAGCCACTGTATTGTATTTTTGTGTATTTTGTTAAATATTTCCCAATTATATTTTAATGGAGGGGAGGGGGCCTTTATGTTTGATGCCTGTCTATAGAGTATAGCTATTAAAATTCAGCCCTCAAATACATAGGGTGATGGGTTAATCTACTTTCTACCTATTCACCTTCGCTCTCTTTAACCTGCTCAAAATGGGATGCTAATAGCTAGCAGTAGCCTATGGAGAAATAAAGGCAGAATGAAGAGATCATGGTGGGAGGCTGAATAAGCTCCTTTAACTTCTCTGCCTACTGAAATGTGAAAGAGAGTACAAGGGAGGAAAGTTTTAGAGCATGTTTTAATCTTTTTGACTTCTTTGACTTAAGTCTATTTGGTCTACTCCTATCTTGGCTTTCTCTCTCTGAAAAGGTGGGAATTTTCAGTTATCTGTTTGAAAAACTTGGTTGGCCTTGAGAATTAGTCCAAGCCTTCCTAAGTTGCTGATAGGATGACAGTCTTCACTTTGACCTTGGCTGTGCCTCACTACCTCTAGACAGTTTTTGAGTGCCATCCTACTAGAATGTTTTCCAGTTCATTTCTTTAATATGCATTTCACATTTGGGTTGACTGTCAACTCTGTGTACTGAAGACTTTGGTTTGATTTTGTAGTCTCAGCTGCCAGTGTGAATGTTATATTTTGTTGTTCAGTTGTTAAGTCATGGCTGACTCTTCATGACCCAGTGGACCATAGCATGCCAGTACTATTCATGCGGTTTTCTTGGCAGAGACACTGGTGGTTTGGCCTTTCTTTCCCAGTGGTTTAAGGCAAACACAAGTTTAGTGACTTGCCCAGGGTCACACAGCTAGGGAATATCTGAGGCCAGATTTGAATTTAGGCCTTCTTGACCCCGGGTGTAGCACACTATCCACTGAGCCATATAGCTGCCTCAAATGTTCTATTAGCCAGGCTTTATTAGCACCGCTGGACATCAGAACTCATAAAACAAAGTTGGGCAAACTAGGGTAAAATTGCTTCCTATCAAATAAGGAATGAAATTCTAGCTTATTTACATTTTTATTTAAGAAAGACATTAACAATAGGTCTGTTTTGTTTTTATCTTTGGGTCCCCATTACAAAACAGGGTGCCCAACACATATTAGGTACTCAATAAGTGGTTGTTGAATTTATTAAGTCAATAATGACCTACATCACCAAATGCTTACCGGACATTTCAAATTAGAAGTCTCCCAAGGCATCTTAAATTCAGTGAGTGGTGCAGAGTGGGGTTAGTAGGGGAAGAGAAGGTAACTGGTTGTGGTCAGTTAATGAAATTTCAAAATTCTGAGTCTTGGAGGTGGGTTAATTCTGTGAGCTGGTAAAGGCTAAGATGTTTCCGTATTAGTTTGCGGCTCAAGTGAGATAGAGAAGGAAGCTGGAGTGAGGTTGAGAAATTGAGAGATGAAATTGCTGAAGTATTATCAACTTGAAATTGAAGTCCTTGATAATAATAGCAGGGATAGGGTGGAGAAGATTGCTTATGAGCAAGGCGCTAAATTGATTGGGGAAAAAAACAAGATGGGAGAATGTGTTGGAAGACAGTGAATGAGCAGTGATGGTGGGAAGAGGTGTGGTACAAATAACCCTCTTTAAGAGTAAAGGTGGAATGTTGATAGAGGGATGATCAGGAAGCAGCAGTAGGGAAATAGGAATATGCCAACCCATTCTGGCCGAGTGGGAGGAGAAGTCTTCGCAAGTGGAGAAGTGTGCAAGGGATAGGGTTTCTTTGGTGTAGCCAAGTTTCTGTAAAAGCAAAAGTGATTGAAAGAATGTTGGTTGACAAAATAGACGTAGGTGGGAGAGGCTGGTTTGAAAAGGGATTTTCCATGTGGTGACATAGTGCTAGGTGATGGTACCTTGGCTTGAAGTGAAACCTGAGAAGAGTAGAAGTGTGGATTCAAAAGGGTGTGATAGGAGTTGAGGAGCCAGTACAGTGGGAGATAGATTGCTATCATGAGCTCCAGGGCTGCACTCAACCCAGAGAGGATTTGCCATTAATCTTTGCCAGAGTTGGACAGAACCTTGGTGAATATGTACTTCTGGGAGATGTCTCTCCTGAAGCTTCCCTGCTTCTGACACAGGAGGGCCAGGTAAGGCTGATGAATAGAGGTTTTTGTGTACTTATTGCTGAAGTTTCTAAAACTGGTCAGTAGAAGAGAAGACAGCGAACAGCCCCACTTTTAACATGTTTTTCTCTCATTCCTTTTAGCTAGGTCCTTGGGTCTTCTCTAAGCAAATTTAAACTTAAGGCGAATGGAATCCTATCTTTTACTGATCTGTAAACAGTAAAGTGTAGCTCTTTTCTCTAAGACCATAGGTGGTGCCTTTCACCAAAAGGGCTGATTTTTATATTTTAATTTTTTTTATTATCTAATATATTTAGTTTTCAGCGTTGATTTTCACAGGAGTTTAAATTACAAATTTACTCCCCATTTCTACCCTCCCCCTCACTCCAAGATGGCATATATTCTGGTTGTCCTGTTCCCCAGTCAGCCCTCCCTTCTGTCACCCCTCGATCTGGGAGCTCTGGAATTTGGCGACAATATTCCTAGGAGTTTTCTTTTTGGGATCTTTTTGAGGAGGTGATCTGTGGATTCTTTCAATTTCTGTTTTGCCCTGTGGCTCTAGAATATCAGGGCAGTTCCCCTTGATAATTTCCTGAAAGATGGTGTCTAAGCTCTTTTTTTTGATCATGGCTTTCAGGTAGTCCAGTAATTTTTAAATTCTCTCTCCTGGATCTGTTTTCCAGGTCAGTGGTTTTTCCAATGAGATATTGAAATATTGTCTTCCATTGTCTTCCATTTTTTCATTCCTTTGGTTCTGTTTGATAATATCTTGATTTCTC
>CM053626.1:221184376-221213624 GCA_028646595.1 Phalanger gymnotis | reverse complement strand
CTCTATCCCAGTCCCCAGCAGCTTCTCCCACTAACCTACTCTGTTGTCCTTGGTGTTTGTGGGTTGAGAAGTCTGGTAAATGCCACAGCTCACTGATTCAGGGCGCTAGGGCACGCTCCGCCCAGCTCCCAGTCTGGTAGGTCCATACCGCCCACACTGGGCTCTGCTCAGCTCCACTCCCCTCTGCTCCCAGCTCCGTGCGGGATAGACCTTACCCAGAGACCATCCAGGCTGTCCTGGGCTAGAACCCTGCTTCCCTGTGCTATTTTGTGGGTTCTGCACTCATAGAATTGGTTCAGAGCCATTTTTTATAGGTTTTTGGAGGGACTTGGGGAGGAGCTTACGCTAGTCCCTGCTTTCAAGCCGCCATCTTGGCTCTGCCCCGCTGATTTTTCTTTCCCACACTTTTGGGTTGCTAGATAAGGAATTTGTTGAACCTAAAATTATTTAACCTTAAAGAGTTGCAGAATTATTGAGAGATGCTGACCTTTTCAAGCAGAGAATATTTAGGTTTTGTCTGTCCAGGGAGTAGAATGATGATTAATTGCCTCCCCAAATGGATTCTTGGTTTAAAGAATTTAAAATGTTGAAATAAAAAAATTTTAAATATTTAAAATATAAAAATATTTTAAGATTTTGAAAATATTTGGAAAAAAGTAAAATATTTAAAATACAGTTTTTGGTACTGTGGTTATTTTTGATGCATAGGATGTGTTTAAATCGCTATCACTTATTTCCAGATCAGCTGACTTTATTTCCTCAGTGGAAATCAAGACATTATGATGTGGTAGTTGGTGTGCTGTCAGCTCGAAATAATCATGAACTACGAAGTGTGATCAGGAACACCTGGTTGAAGCACTTGAAACAGCATCCAGAGTTAAGTCAACGGTAAGTTGTTTCATATTTTAGTGCCATGCTGGATATATAGAAACATAGAGTAAGAAACATTTATCCTGAGCATTTGTTTTGAAAATTAGACTATTAAAAAAAAAGGCAGAAAATTAAACTATTGTCGGTATAAGAGAAATTATGTCTAGCTGAAGCTGTGCCCAAGAAATAAATTTAAACAAATTACTTTTAATCATGATGTAATGGGAGAAGAGTATTTGTTGAATGTTTTGATTTTAAAATAGCATATTTTACATGCACATTTTTCTCACTAACTCCACAAAATTAACTTTTTTAAAATCAAGGTACATATGAAGTGAAGTTTTGTCGAAAATATTAAGTCATATGTGAGGCAGTATTTGTGATGTGAACTCTATATTCTTATATTTCTTGCCCTGAGTTTTGGTAAAATGCCTTATCTATTGGCTTTTAGATAGAAAACATACAGGTTAAGCAAAACTCAGTGTCTTTTTCTCTCATCAGCTGACTAGCCAAGATGTCTCAAGATGACAGTGGGGATCAGGGATATTTATATAAGGAGAGGTTTATAGCAGCGGGAACATGTTCATTGATATGCCTTTCTGGCAGACATTGAACCAGAGCTATTTGGGTCTGGGTAACTTAAGAGCCAAATTACTCAAACTGAATTTTATAGTCACCAACAGTTAGCTCTAAGAAATACAGATTTCAAGTCTTTATTTCCAACTGTTTTCATGCTTTTGAAAGCATTTACTAAAGATTTTTTCATGTCTTGATCCCAAAGTAATAGTAGGACTGTTATCCTTCAAATCATGTATGAATAAATTTTGAAAAGTATCATTTAATTATTGGAAAAGAATTTCTTAATTGAAATGTGTTTTATCTTCTACCACTTTGCCTCATCTCACTTTGACTTTAATAATCTCAATGGCTTGTTTTTGAAATTGGATATCCTTATAACCCTAGGTAAAAATTTCTTCCTGTAGTTACATCTGTTATCTTTATAGTTTCGTTTGATAAAGTGCATATAACATGGCCAAAAGCCATATGGGACTAATGTCTATCTTTAAAAATCATTAATGATTAGGGGCAGCTAGGTGGTGCAGTGAATAGAGCACCGGCCCTGGAATCAGGAGGACCTGAGTTCAAATGCGGCCTCCGACACTTGACACACTTACTAGCAATGTGACCTCGGGCAAGTCACTTAACCCCAATTGCCCTGCCAAAAAAAAACAAAACAAAAAATCGTTGATGATTTCTACTTACACTCACATCCCCAAAATTAGCCTCTATTTTATTTAGTATCTTTTCTTTGGTTCTTTTCCATCAGCATGAGGTAAACCGAAGCTAGAAAGTTAACTTTAATGAGCACTTAAGACTAAAAAAGAATAAATTTTGAAATGGGCATAGGAGGAAGCTGCATGTTCAAGATAGAATATTATTAATTGATGTTAATGCCAACAAATCTCTCAGTGTGCTTGTGAAGTTCATAATAGGTGCTCGTGGTTGTAATGTGCCTGTAGAAGATCGAGAAGACCCTTATTCCTGCAAACTGCTGAACATCACCAATCCCAGTGAGTTCCATGCCTGTGTTGAATGTTCATAGTTATCATAATTTTATTACTCCACTCTAGACTTTTCTCTCTTTTTGGCCCTAGCGTGACTGTCAATCACAATACTGAGATTATTAATTGAGAGTTGCTGAGGTTAGCAGTATGAAGTCATTCTTGACAAAATTAAACCTCTCTCCCCCACTTCCTAACAAACCCCCTAATACATTGGGATATAGATTGGTAGGTGTAGAATTTCAGAGGGACATAATTTTGATTTTTCTTTTATGTCGTCAGATAGAAAATTGAAGTTTGATGTATCAAGTATATGCAAATGTTCCTCACTTATCTAACAGAAGAGAAAGATAAATACTATGTTACTGAATTTTGAATTCCTTGCAAAGCCATTTTTACCATACTGTTCATTCTCACATTCTCTAGAAATATTTCAAATTATTACATAATCAGTTTTGTGTAGTGTGTGTGTTTGTGACTTTCTCAAGAATCCTTGAGCTTAAGACAAGTAAAATTAAAACCACAAATGGAAATCTACAGCATGGTGCAATGAAGAGCTTAAACGTGCTTTAAAAACATTCTTTTTAATTTTCAAAAAACCTCCATCCTCCGAATGAAAAGTTTTTGAGCAGTTCTTGGCTGGTGTTGGGGAGGAGGGAGTTACTTCATCTTTGGTATTTTGAAATACCATTTAGGGAAATTTCAAATCCACTTTCTAAAGATACACATTTATTTATTGTAAAGCTTCTGTGAATGACAGTCAGCTCTAGTTTGGGGCAGAGGTGTCAGGCACATAGCTTAAACCAAATTAAAATCTAATTGGGAAACATTTGACAAAATAAATAAAATACTATATAACCTAGATAATATTAATATGTGCTTTTCTAAGTCAGCATGCAGCCTGCAGAGATCTGGTCTAGTGGCCCCATTTCTTCTTGTTTGACATCACCAGTTTAGGGGAGAAATTGAACTTTGCTTTTCTGTATTTTACATATGCTATATTCAGCCTCTATTAATAGTCAGCAAACTTGTCAAACAGAATTCAAATATACCTGATTTTCATAAAATCCATGTTTTTGAAGCTTTGTTTTTATTCTTGCTATTTGGAGTCATTTTTAAAAGATATTTGGAGGGGTTTGGGGGAAAGATCAGGTGAGTCCTTGCCTTTACTCTGCCATCTTGTTTCCACCCCTCCGTTCCTGCTATGTGGATGGAAGAGGAAACCTAACAAATAATTAGTTTAATTTTAAAAGCCATTACTTGCTTTAGTTTTAGCAGCCAGCCCACAATAAAAGATAGTAGAGGTAAATGGTTTTATTTGGTTTGTATATGTAGCATCTGTTTCTATTTTTTTCTGATTTCTTACTCTGTATCTCAGTTTGTCATAGTTTACTCATCTGTAAAATGGAGATAATCATACTTTTGCTATCTACCTCATAGGGTTATTGTGAGGAAACTGCTTTGTAAAATGGTATGTAAACACGAGTTGTTATTACTTCCCTAGTTTTAAATCAGGAAATTGAAGCATTCAGTCTTCCTGAAGGAACTGCAGCAGGGTTCTCTGAGGATCAAGTTGTCAGTGTGAACTTTCGAGTTCTCTACCCAATTGTCATTACTAGTCTTGGAGTTTTCTATGATGCTGGTGACGTGGGTTTCCAGAGGAATATTACTGTCAAGGTGTATCAAGCAGAACAGGAGGTATTACACTGCTTCACAAACTCTTTTTCCCAACCCTCTTCCCTAACCCCTTAATTTCTTTCCTGTCTTGTCAGTATTAAATTTGTTTTCCCTAGAAAAGGTCTACAAAATGAGTCTGCCCTTGCCTGGCTCAGAAACTTGATTTTCCTTTCCTTATTTAATGTAATAGAACCTTTTTGTAATTCTGGTATTGAGAGACATACTAGTACCATTACCAACTATATTCTTGTCTATTTTATACTGTGCTGTATATTATATCAGGTTTTTATATATTACTAATTATATTTGGAGGAACAAAATTTAATCAAAGGTGTATCTGAATGAAGATAGTAAAGGATTGTGGTATAGTTGTATTGTACTCATATGTATTAGTGAATATGTGAAATTGTCTCTGGTTTTCAAAAAGAATGCCAGAGTAAGAAAAATAATAGCAATGAATCCATATAGATTCCTCAATTATTGCAGTACGGTTTAGTTATAATTTACTGTTCTCTGGAAAAACAGTGCAAGACCAAATTTTGAAAGCTGTTTTACTCTGCTTCCACAGCCATTGGCTGCCATTATAATTTTAAATTTCAGTCAATTTTAGTATATTTTCATTATTACTTATATTTATTGTCATAAATGGATACTGTCTTTTTAAATATTTCTTCTCTTTAGCAAAGAGCGTGAGGTATTTATAGGTCTAATCAATATAGGTTTCAGTTACTTAGAAAAATTTCCCCTGTAGTATTGAGTATCGTTGTGCAGCATGTTTCGTTTGAAGAAATCAGATTTGTTATTCTTGACCCCAGGGACCAGAGACTTAGGCGTCTTCCTAACGAGCATAGCCATCCCAAAGTGGAATGAGTTTTCCTTAGGGGCAGAGGGTCTTCAAGCAAAGCATAGCCTCCCCATCCCTGGTACCTTGTCAGGTGTGTTGTACAAAGGATTCTTGTTTTGCTAGAGATTGAAGTACTTGGTCTCTGACCTGTCTTTCCTGGTTTTATTTCTTCCAGCTAAGCCTATAATTCAGATTTCCTTCCAGAAATGTTAAATCTTCATTTGCAAGTAGTGGGAGATATAGAATGAAGGGGCAGTCTTGGTGGAGTCGGGAAAGGAGTTCCACTGATATGGGGGCTGTTCTCACAGAGCCCCACCAGTGGCGTGGATGTATTTGACCACAATCTAGCATTATTGCTTTGAGAAGAGCCCCATCAATTGATGTTAATGGCCAGTTAGCACACGATTCCATCTTTTTATGCTTCAGGTATCTATCTGGGAAGTCCTTTTAAGTGACGCAGAGTTGTAGCCTTAGTGTGCCATTGTACTTAATCTGCAAATTAGAATCTGCCGTGATGAAGATGGGCCCGTCTCTCATCATTCTGAGTGATTGTGCCACCAGCAGGGGAGCCCGATTGATAAGTACAGTGCTCAGACCATGTTAGTGATTTGACTAATAGCTGCTTACTGTACGTGACGTTATATAGAACTGTGACAGGTTAACAGTCTCTGTTCTAAAGTGGCTTCTAGCTTAAGTCAATACTGGCACATGTTCAAAAGCCCCACACAAAACCATGTTCAGACCTACTGCCTCCTCCTACCAAGGTCATAGGACCTTTTTTGCATGTAAGTCTGATGTTCACACCTGCTTCACTAAAGAAGCAAAAACGTGTTCCTGTAGCATTTGTAAAAGCTGATATTTAACAGGAAAAAAATCCTAACAAAAAATTGTAATTTTAGAAACCTTGTGTTCTCTTAATAGCGGTAATGAGATGTTCCCCTCATAAGTCAGTGTATAATATTGAGCATGTAAATAAATGCATTCTTTTGGCTAAACCAGATGGGTGAGCATTCAAAGAAAATAGGCAGTTATTCGAATGAAAATCAGTCATCTTTAGATCCCCTTGGCTTGGTTTTTGCCTCACTTTCTCTTGATGTAAGGTCTGCTTTCATTTGGCAATACTGCTTTGGGGCACAGTTTTATTTTCTAAATTAGAATGAATTATCATTTTAGGATGAAAACTAAATGACATCATTGGTACAATAAAGGGAGATTACAGAGAGATTCAGTGTCCTAACCTCATGATAGATGGAAGAGGAGAAGAAAGGGGTCTGGGTTTGGCAGAAACTAGTGCTGATTAAATCAAATAGAATGTCAGTATTCTTAATGATTGGGGTGGGGTGCTCTTTGTATTATTTATGTATAATAATGTATTTAACAAGGTATGAAGAGCGACTTCTCCCTTGACTTTTGATGATCCTATCTATATTTTTTTCCCTGACTCTGCCCACAGGAAGCTCTCCTTAGTGCTCGTTTCAGTCCCCCCAGCTGTGGAGTACAAGTCAACAGACTGTGGTACAAACCAGTGGAGCAGTTCATTTTGCCAGAGGTATGGGGGTAGAAAGAGAAGGCTGAAGCACTAGTTGTTGTACTTGGGCAAGGAGTGGGTGACGCTGCTGCATGTTGATCCAACTTGGACAGGCTGCTGTACCAGCATTCATTTTTGAATAGGGAGAAAGCCCTTAGCTGTCTAATTCCTTACCAGGCTTCTTTATGTAACAGAAATGTTGCTTGCAGCTGCTGTGAGGCCAGTAACAAGACCAATACCACCAGCACACAGGAGGGCTGCTAGCACAGGTTCTTTGATCTGCTTTCCTAAGGAAAGCAACTTTAGGGGGTTTACAGTCTCACTTCAATTAAACATACAAATATCATTCACTTAGTTCAGGGGAAAAAGTCAGCACTCTGAACTTCAGAGAAAACACAAACCAAAATTACAAGCAGCAATTATATAAACAGAGCACATAACACAAATTAGCAGACAGGGCTTCTAACTGTCTGTCCATAGCAATACATACCTAATTACCAGAGAGAGAAGCACCAACATCTGGGTTTTCAAAGCTGACGAGGCTCCTTAACAGCTACCCAGACTCTTTGGTGAAATCAGTCTGGTGAAATCACAGGAATGCTCTTCCAGTGAGTGAGCCTTCACTGCAAAACCTCTCCTCCCACAATTCTGAGAATTCTAGCCTAACGGCTACCCTTAGAGTATATATACCCTTTTTCAGAGCCCAAGGGCTTTACACCTCTTTTGACCTAATTAGCAAAAGGGTATAGCTTTCCTACAAAGAAAGGCAAGACTCAATTAAAGGCGCTTAATTGCCTTAGTGCTGAGAAGCATTCCAAAAGGAAAAAATAGTAAAAAGTCCCACATTGCTGGCTCTTACACTTTATCAGGGGCAGTAGGAGTAGAGCTCAGTTGTATGTTTTTGAGATTTCCTAAAATAGTACTGAAATTATTAGAAGACTTTGAGTTTTTGCATTTTCAAGTCGTGTAAGTAAAGATTTACAGGCTGAATTTGGGCTGTTTTTTCGTTTGTCTACGGGTTAGTCTTATCCAGGAAAGAAATAATGAGGCAACTGAATATATGAGTAAGAAAATTTCTGCTTGTGTGTATGGATTCCATTCTGTTCAAGGAAGAGGAAGAGAGTGGGGACAATGTTCTGGTTCAGTCAGGGTCCACTTATGATGGGTTGTAATTGCTTGACAATGACTTAACAAATGGTGACCTTAACCCAGGATGAGGACCCAGATACCTCCTAAAATGCTTTTGACATTCGGCCTTTGATCTGATTTGTAAAGTAGCTGCATTTGTACAAGCTGAAGTTATCTGGCTTCTCAGTTCACTACACAGTGATGAGCAGGAATGGGGGAATCTGTACAGCAACCTGTCTGTGACTGACTGTGACCCCTTCAGAAAGGAAAGGAGGAAGAAAGCCACCTATCAGTTCTTCATTACCCACTAGTCAAAGAATTACCATACCCCTCCCCCAGTTTTAGAAAAGGAATGAAAAAAATTTTCCGTTGCACAAAAATTGTCTTCCCCTTATCGACATTCGTGGAGAAGCTTCTGACAGTTTCACTGCTGATATTGTAGGCAACGTTTTTGGTTACTCAGACTAAGAGCCTGAAAACTAAAGTTTTGGCCCAATTTTTTTTTAGGTCTTAACCTGATAGACTTATGCAGATTTTCTTAGGTATGCCAAGTAATACTATTGCTATTAAAAATAGTTTCCCATTGCAAATCCACTTTTGTTCTTGTTGAAGCTAGACTATAATAATGCTAAATTTTAAAGATGAATTCCAGCTTTGCTGCATCAAACTTATTAGCACTGAAGTTATGTTATGCTTATAGTTATGAGCAGTTTGCATGGATAGAGTCAGCAGAGAATGAATGACTGAGAGACAAATAGGCTACTTTCTTCCATGTAAGAGAAAGAAGTATATGATTGGGCCATCATTTTAATCCCTCCTGGGGTGTTCACTTAATAGCCTGCCAGGGTGGTATGTCAGCAGTACAGCTTGTCAAGTAAGCAGATCTCTTGAAATGTTTTCATTGTGTAACTCACTGAGGCATAAATCTCAGTATGGGGTCAGAGAGTTAAATGAAAGCTGCAGCATGTGCCACTTAAACTATTGCTTAGTCTAATTTCACATTTCCTCCACATAAAAACAAAAGCTAATCTCAATATTTAAAAAATTAGACTTTTGGTTCATTTGAATCAACTAGAGATTTATTTTATATTTATGTATATCCTGTTTTTGCTGAGAAGCTAAAACCCTATAGTGATAATCGCTTTTCACCTCTATCTCTTTTTTTCAGTCAAAAAAAATTAATACATTTCATTTTGACACAGCAGACAGTCCATCTGCCCCCAGTAAACCCTTATAAAGTACATTCTCTATGAATGTACTTAATCTTTTTGTTACCAGAAAGAGGAGGTGTCTTTTAAATTTGAGAGAATGATGTTAATATTGACTGTTGCCTTCTCTCTCTTTCAGTAAGCATCTTCATTGGGTTTTTTAATTAGACTTTGCAAATGTTGTACTTCTTAGTTTTAAAAAATGTTCCAAAATAGAATTAAAACCATGGATTATTCCTATTAATTTCTTTCTAAAGTTTTTGTATTGTTTTTCATGAAATAAAATTATTTCCTGAGAATTGTGGACATCTAGTATAAAAACCCAACAAACTAACATTAGTTTGGCACTTGGGCCTTGCACAGAGTAGCTGTTTTTAAAATGTTTGTTATTTGAATTAATTATGGTTATTTTTTTAAATAGAAAATTTTTAAATGTTTACAGCCTTTAACCTTATCTGTAGAATTACTTATTGTAGAGCTTGAGTTTATAGAAAAAATAAACTCATTAGTAGATTTCAATGCCTTTTTTAGATTATCTGATTTGAAAGTAATAGGTAAGGTATTTCAGAGAAATTATACTAAATTAAGACCTCACTTCTGTCCATCAGTCTTTTGACAACCTCATCCATCCAAAAAGCAATAGGGAAACTCAGAAATAACTCTGCCTCTAATTCCTCTGCCCTCCCCTCCCCCTGACAAAAGAGTGGCTATGAGCCCTGCAAATAGCAAACCTACTTACTGTAGAGTTAGAACCACCCCTAAGCAATCACTTACTGATTTAGAATTATGTGCAGAATTAAGCTAGTCATTTTTGCCATCTGTATTATTAGCCTTGTTAAAGGAGATGATCAGAAATGGTAAGAACTGACAGTTGACACTGAATGCAGATATACTAGATCAAAAAGAAGCATCAACTATAAAACTGGTTGGGCTATTTAGTTTAGGGGTGAACATATAATATCTCAGCCACTTTGGGGTCATCAGTCAGTGACCAAGCATAGCGTCAGAGTGGACCTTTTGCTGAGCTCTAGGGAAACACAAAAAGGGCAAAAACATGAACAGGTTCTGCCTTCAAGGAACTTGGGTTACAATGGAGGGAAACTACATGTCAGTACTTGGGTCCATACAAGATCTATCCAGAGTAGATGAAAAGTGATGTGGAAGGGGAAGATACTAGCAGTTGCAGGGTAGGGGAAGAACGGGGAGACATAGGTAAGCATTGCATCCAGTCTCTCCCCCTACTCCATCCTGGGAGAGATGAGATTTGAACTGAGTCTTGAAGGAAACCAGAGAAACCAAGAAGGGAGAGCATTCTAAGCATGGAGAATAGCCAGGGTAAAGACAGAGAGGTAGAATTGCAGTGGTGTCGTCTGGCCAGCGTAGCTGTATCCCAGACTGTGTGGAGTGGAATGAGGCGTAGGAAGAGGCCCAGTCGTGAAGAGTTTTAAATACCAAAAGGGTGACTTTATATTTCATCCTGGAGTTTATTGGTCATAACTGATGCTTTAGAAAGGTCTCTTAGGCCAGAGTTGGAGGATAGATGAGAGTGAGGAGAGACTTGAGGCTGGGAGACAATATGGAAAGCTATTGTAATAGTAGAGGGGAGAGATGGTGGAGTCCTGAACTAGGGTGGGGGCTGTGTGAGTGGGGATGAGGAAGGCCATACATGAAGTTTTGAAGGTAAAAGTGGAAAGGTTTGGCAACTAGTTAATCAGCTATGTTGGGTGAGTGAGAGTGAAGGGGGGTTGAGGATGACACCAGGCTTTCAAGCCTGGGTAACCAGAAGGATGGCATCCTTGCTAATAATAGAGAATTTGAGAATAGGGGAGCGCTTGGGAGAAAAGAGTTAGGAGGGGTTTTGTTTGTTTTTTTGACAAACTGAGTTTCACATGCCCCCAGGGCAACTGGTGATGTGGTACTGGAGCTGAGGGAGAGAGATACAGTTCTGTGATCACTGAACCCCTGAGAGCCAAAAAAGAAGAAGAGGACAGAGTTTTGGGACACATGGGTGAAGAACCAACCAAGGAGACTGAGGAGGGAATCAGACAGGAATGGTAGAACCTTTAAGAAAGGGAAGCGTCATGGAAACCTAGCAGAGAGAGCATCCAGCAGGAGGTGACCGACCATGTCAGATACTGCTGAGGTCAAGAAGGAT
The DNA here is from genome assembly GCA_028646595.1 of Phalanger gymnotis. Taxonomy (NCBI): domain Eukaryota; kingdom Metazoa; phylum Chordata; class Mammalia; order Diprotodontia; family Phalangeridae; genus Phalanger; species Phalanger gymnotis. The sequence continues at coordinate 221,202,652 of CM053626.1, read as the reverse complement.
GACAGCTGAGATTTGACTGGGCATTTAAGTCATTGGTAACTTTTGAGAGCATTTTCAATTGAATAAGATCAGAAGGGATAAGAGAGTGAGAGGAGAGGAGGTGAAGGTACCTATTGTATTTGGCTTTCTCAAAGAGCTTAGCCAAAAAGGAGAGGAAAGATCGCGCAGGGATGGACAGAGCAAGTGAGATTTATTTATTTTATTTTTTATTTTGTTTAAGAATGGAGGGAGACATGGGTGTATTTGAAGGCAGCATGGAAAGAGTGATTGAAGATTAGAAAGTGACTGAGGGTGACAGAACAGTCTGCTGGAGAAGCCTGGGAGGGGCTGGAATCAAGGAGAGCAGAGAGAACGGCCAGCTCTTCATCAGAAAGAGAAATGGAAGTGGGGCAAGAAGATGTCTGAGTACTGGGAAATGAGGAAACTTCTTGATAAATGGCCTTAGTTTTTTTTTTCACTGAATATGAAGTCTTTAGTGGAGAGAGTGGGAAGAGGGTATCGTCCCTTAAAAATATAACTGATTTTCATAATGATCCTTCATCATCCTAAAGAAATACTGTACAGCATCCTCTTTAAGAAGGTAAGAAAATGTCTAGTATATGTTTGGAAAATTTAAATGTAACATGGTTAAAGTAAAAAAAAAGTGACAATTGGATGGATAAATTTTGGTCTTTAGAAAACTTAAATAGTACACTATCTTTTCCAAGGTTGTTTTAATTTGATGAAATCTAGATTATTTAAAGTCATACCACAGTTATTCTTCTTAGAATAATTTTTTTCTTTGTGAAGTTTAATCTAGAGGTTTATTGTTTCTTTTAAAAACACAATAACAGAGCTTTGAAGGCACAATTGTGTGGGAGAGCCAAGATCTTCAAGGCCTCGTGTCTAGGAATCTTCACAAAGTAACAGTGAATGATGGAGGGGGAGTTATCAGAATCATTACAGTAAGTCCTATTTTCTGGATTTGCAGAGCAGGATTTTAGAAAAGTTACAAGTTATCATACCAACTGATCTTTCATTTTCATTTTTGCCCAAATCCTTTCATTAGAAAGTAGTCTTCTGTGTTAGAATACATCTGATAATAGATGTGTATTTAGTCATCACTATAGCAGAAAGACCTGAAAGGCTTAAAATTTAACATAGCTGCCACACATGACTTCATAAATTCAAATATAATAAATTCAAATGTATTAACTTTAGTATAAAATGTCTTCATGTTAGTGAATTCTCTACGTGGCAAATACCTCTATTTCCCAAAGTTTTTCAGGTGAGAATCCTTTATGAAGCTTAACTCATTGCTGTCCAGAATCTTCATTTTATGTCTTTCTACATTAGCTATATTTTATTTAAGATACCACTTGACTGGAAAGTCTGAAATGAAGACTGTGCGTGCACTTTAATGTTGCTAAAGGAATTTGGGCATTTGGGACTTTGACAGGTTTAATAAATTAAAAGCTTCCATTTTGTTTCTTTAGTCGGTTCAAGTACAGAATTTTAGGGAGTGAATGATAAATCAAGAAAGCTTTAAAATATGCAGATATCCAGATGATGTATGACTTAGCCAAAGGGAAGACCAGAAATCCTAAGTTTTCCAAATGCAGTTGAAATTAAGTGCCTTGCCCAAAGTCACACAGCTAGTAAGTATCCGAAATAGAATTTGAACCCAGTTCCTTATTTCAGGGAAAATCTTCCTTTGGCCAAAGATTTATACCATGTATCCCTGAATTCTGCTACCTTGGCAGGGCATTTTTCCCATGCTCCATCAGTAATTGAAGATGTAGAAAGCTGAATCCTTGAGTCAGTGTGCCCTTTCAAAAATAGTCTGGCCAACAAGCCCTATACGGTTTTTTTTTTTTTGGTAGTCAGTGAATTCAGCTATTCTTGTGGCTGCAAAATTTGAATGTCTTAATATCAATCTTAAGACTTTTCTTCAGCAATCAGTCTTCCTTAGCATTTTTGTGGTAGGAAAAGGTTACCAACAGTCCCACTGAATACTGGCAGTAGGCCAGCTCTAAGGCATTGTTTCTGGCAACATTGCTTGCAGAAAAGACCTGTTGGAAAGATGGATGACTACAGAGATAGCAGCGTGGCAGGCTGAGATTAGGTGAGAAGTACTCTACCAACACAAGGAAGAGGTCTTAGGGAGACCTGTTTTGGAAGTGTTAGCAGAAACCGTACTGGCATGAAATAAATGGCTCAGAATGAATCGTGGCATTGATCAAGGGTAGAGTAGTTAAAGCCACAATGTTAAGGTTAGTTGCTATATGTATACTGGGTACAGAGGATGTCTGGGGGCTTATTGATCAGTATTTTTTAATGTAGTGTCATGTTAATGACTGCACTTAGAGCTGTGTTTAAACTACACTGGCACTGAGCATTGAGTCTGAACTATGAACATGTCTTCTATTGTAGCTCGCTGGGAATTTTCACTTTAAGAGAAAACAAAAGTCTAAAGTTGCTGAAAACACAAAAAAGATGTTGAGGGTGAAAGCTAAAATGGCATTCAGTTTTGGACTTTGGCAATAGCAAACACAAGACGCTACAATTCTGTGTAAGGTGGCCCTGAGGATCCAAAAGGAGACTTAGGATACCTGCAGTACTATACACTAATTAGATGAAGAAACATGGAAATACAGTGTGTCATGGTGATGTTAATTCATCTTGGTGTTTCATGAACTTAAATATTTGCTCTAACGAAACATTCTGGTTTTTGCCAAATACTTTTGAAATGTGGATAATTCATAATAATGAAACATGCTGAGTGTTTCATTCTTGTCTTCATTCTTTTTCTAGGCTGGCGAGGGGGCATTGCCTTATGAATTCATGGAAGGTGTAGAGGGAGTAGCAGGAGGCTTTATTTATACAATTCAGGGTAAGTTTACAGGCTAAACAAATGAAAACACCCACTGAACTTCTTGGGCCTAACTCGGGCCACCTAGAGTTAAAAAAGTAGTTTTTAAAGATAAGTGAGAAACTTTTGGGGGATGATTATATCCTTGCCACTGGCTTATCTTTTCAGCAGGGCTGTGAGATAGGACAACATTTTATAGACCTGAGTATCTCCTGTGCTGGTTGGTGTGGCAATCAATGGATGAAAAACTGCTGCTCTTCTGATGTACTTTTAAGGGGACTTGGGCCATATCTCATCCCTTGCCCTTGGATTAGGCCAGTGGAACAGTGAGGCTTAAGCACCTCCCACTTTTGCTTCTTCTTTAAGTCTTTTCTCCTCTTCCTGCAATGTAGATTACAAGTTTCAGAACCATCCTTTAAAGAGCTCAGGGGCCAAGAATATCAGCCCAAAAGTTTCTCTAAGACATTATTTGGAAGAAATTTTGGTCAAATTTTGTGAGGTCTGTATTTGGGATTTTTGGTTTTTGTTTTTAAAGGGATTAGTGTTTATCCACCTGTATTCTCTCAGTGGTAGCTAAGAAAATTAAAAAGATACTGCCAGTGTATGTATTCAGAACTGAAAGCCATTGATGGAGCAAGGACTACTTGGTGATGCCACAGTTCTCAAGGTCTCTAAGACAAATACAACATACATCCCTCCAATCAGTACAATCCTTTCTGAAGAGTTCTTGGAGTAGGGGGGATCATTGTTTTGCTAATGACTATAAAAGATCAGAGAAAGACTTGTGAGATAAAGTACAGTGGAACTCCATTTTACTGCTGTTGACAAGTTTGGAACTAACACCCATGTTGTAGAGGCCTTTCATGCTACTAGGCTTTCATTGTGAGTAGTTGCCTATATATTGGGCAGCATGAAATGAAGTCTGGTGTATACAGACCTATCTGATAAGCTTTTATGGAGGGGTTTTACCTTTATTCTCAAAGCTTCTCATGTTACCTCCACAGTGTCCCCATGGGGAAATAGATTGGAGCAAGTATATGGTCCCAGTGTTACATGAGCGAATTGAGTGGTTAAAAAATTTCCCCATGTATTACATCTAATAATAAAGCTGGATCTAAGATTTGGGCCCCTAATCCCAGCCTGGTGCTCTTTCCAGTAGACAACACTGCTAAGGAGGGAAGGAGCCCACTTACTTGGCTCATCCAGAAGAGGTTGGCTGAATCAGTTTTGGAGTAGAACTGGGGAAGTTGAAGAGTTTTCCTAAAGCACTTGCCACTGAAGGGACACACGGGTAGAAAAAAAATTCAAGGTCCTCCTGTGCAGTCCTAAAATTTGGGACTCTACTTCCCTGTCTGTAGCAGCTTCCTTTCTGAGGACACTGACACACCTGTTTTGGTAAAAAGAGCTTTCGTGTCTTCTGAGATTATTGTTGAGAGAATCTCTGAAGTGTCTCCCCAATGACCCAACTTTTGGAATATGGAAGCTCCAGGTCTTTTTTATAAGGATGCATCTAAACAAAGATTCATTTGTCCTTTTCACTGTTCTCTCGAACTATATGAAGATATGTACTTGCCCAGACTCCTCCTTAGCCTGTTGATTTCTCCTTTATTTTATCGCTTTGTTTTAAAATTTTAGTTCTGTGTCATTTATTTATTTATTGGGGAACGGGAGAGAAACAACATTTTTGCAGGACATCTGGCTGATTTGTCTTCACAGGAATCCTGTTACTCTTTGCCCTTGACTCCTGGCATTCAGCTCTGTTGCACACAAGGGACTTGTACCTGCTATTATCATGGAGGGGAAAATTTTTTTTAGTTATATTTTACCCACTGAGGAACTTTTCTTTGAAGAGTAAAATAACTCGGGCATTAAAGTGAAGAGATGAATACCAGTTTATTTAGTGATGATAAAGCAGATAAACCAGTGAGGTCCACATTAAATTTTGTTTTACTAGCATAATATAACAGTAGGCTATTGCAGGATTTGCCTTGCTTTGTCATTTTCCCAAAAATAGTTTTGCAACAGGATTATCTGACCTTGAATTATATTGATTCAACCCTATAAATGTTGATCCTTCAGTATGGAAAACCCACAGGATAAAGGGAGAACAGGGAATTTTGAAAGAAAACAGAGGGAAATTGATTTATTTTTATAATGAAAAAAAATGCTCTCCAGGCTTCTGTAGTTCAAGGATGTGAAGCCTTTTTGTGTTTGGGGCTTGCAGGTCTTAAGCAGAAACAGTTCTGCCCAGAGCACAGCACTTTAAGAAACAGGAGAAGGGTTAATCTAACACTGCATATATCTCTCTTTCCAGCGACTTTTGGCTGCTGTTGATATTCTCAGGACATCTGCTTTCCTATTCCAGCCTTATTGCAAGTCATTTCTGCCAAGTTGGGCTACAGTCAAGTCTGTGGCTTATAGCAAGACTTTTGCCTTACTTACAATCATCATCCCCCTTCATCTTGCTTTATTATCTTTCGTGGCAGGACTTATTGGCAGCCATGGCAATATACTCACTGCTCACCTAGCATATCATGATGCAACCAGAACTGTGAACCCATTGTCATCCTGTCCCTGATTGCCTCACCCCAACTTTATTGCCTTCCTTCCTCAAACTCAGAGAGGCTTCTCTCTTCCCGTCCCCAGGCTATGATCACTAGCATCAAAATTTTCTTCTGTAACCTTCCTGTTCCCATTCTTTTCCTATAGAGCATCTGAGTTCCATACAACACCAGGAGGCAAATACTATTTTAAGGAAGCAGGATACGTAACACTGTATTTATCCTAGATGGGAGGAAGCTGTTTAGTTTACAAAATTATTCACCATCAGTTTCCTAGGAATAGCAGTCTACCCAAATGCATTTGATTTGTAATAACACTTAGTTTTTCCAGCACACCTGTATTGTGCAAAGTGAGCCACAGATTTAGTGAAAGTAACTAAGAGAAACAAATAATTGGAGAAATAACCAATGCTCGTGGTTGGATTATATTAAAATAATTAAAATAGCAATACTATGGAAACGGATTTACAGATTTAACGGTACACCAATCAATCGGGGCGGGGAGGAGGTGCACGGTAATGCTTTATCAAACAAGACAAAATAAGTAAATTGATTCGGAAGAATAAAAGGTCCAGCATCTCTAGGAAAATAATGAGAAAAAATGCAAATGAAAGGGGTATTGCATTACCACACCTCAAGCCATATCACACAGTAGTATCCACCAATGTATTTGGCACAGGCTTAAAAAAAGAGATGTCATGTCAGTGAAACAGACTGGTTAAGCAAGAAACAGCGATTGAAAATATCCCCAGTGTTGGATAAACTTGAATACATTAATTACTGGGGGAAGTACCCCCCATTTGATGAGAGTCGTTGGGAAAACTGGAAAATAGTTTGGCAGTAATTAGGTTTAGACTGACATTTTATGCCATGCTTGACAATAAGCTCAAGATGGATATGTCATATAGGGCTAAAAGGAATTTAGAATGGAAGAATTTTTTTAAACACCCCCTCTAAACTCACTTTGAGTTTTTGGAGTTTAAATATCTCTATTGTGACTTTAGTTTCTTATAACTTTTCTCTTCCCTCATAAAAACTTGTATAGTCCACATTCACATTCTAATCAAAGTTAAATGCAGTGGTTGTAGAATTACAGATTTAATTCAGCTTCTTCATTTTAATAGACAAGGAAATTGAGGTCCAGAATCCAAACTTTCTGACTCTTAGACTAGTGCTCTTGCTAGTATTTGACACTGCTTCCATGAATTGAAAACAAAATTAGCTTCATGATTTTTTTTTAGTTTCTTGATATGCCATGAGACGATTGGTAAGAGTCTGAGATATAGAGAACTAAAGGTGGAGAGTTACCCCTCTAAGTTGGTGGCTGAACTTGAAGTCAGGAAGACTTCAAGCTAAATAATATAGCTGTATGAGTTGTGTGTGTACACATATATAGAGATATATCATACACAGACACACTCACACTCATATACTTCTTAAGCTTCACTTTCCTCTTTAGTAAAGTAGGAGTAGTACCTACCTCACAGGGGTTATTTTGAGAAAAGTATTTTATGATGGACAAGTAGGTTGCAGAAGTGGATAGATTGATGGGAATAGAGTCAGGAAAACCTGAATTCAAATTCAGCCTCAGGCACTTAACTAGCTGTGTGACCCTGTGTAATATCAGTTAAGGTGGGACTTTCTTACTGTTTTAAAATGATTAAGTGTCTTTCATTGAGTCTTACTAGGTGCTAAACCCCAGGCCCAAACCTCTATACTGGGTGCTAAGCCTATGTGGGCATGAAGCCCTCAGGGTCCTAAGGGGAGTTGCTAAGACCAGAGCCAATAGTAGGAGCCTAAGTTCTGGTGGCTCAGATGACATTTGATTGATGGCTAAAGAGTGCATAAAAAGAACAGAGCTATTTGCAGGGGGCTCTCACTCTTGGAGGCATGTTGAAGTGGAGATTCTGGGCAGCTGTAGTTAAGAGCCCTCCAGCTTGTAAACCTGGACATTTGGACTTTGTTAAACTCTGGTAACTATGCATTGAGATTTGAATTGGACAAGGTCTGCCTGTTGATGTTTGTAATTTGTTTGTATTGGCTCTGAAGTTCAGGGTGCTGGCTTTTTCCCCTGAACTAAATGGATGATATTTGTATACTGGATTAAAGTAAGATTGTTAACCCTTTAACGTTGCTTTCCTTAGTAAAGCAGATCAAAAGAACCTGGGCTTGCAGCTTTCTGTGTGCTATTTGTTGCTGGGTCTTATACCCCTTCAGCAGTTGCCAGCAGATTGTTGCAACACCCTGCACAAATCGCTTACCCTCAATTTAATCAGCTATAAAATGGGGATCATACTAGCACCCACCTTGCAGGGTTATTGTGAGAATCAGATGAGATACTAAATGAAAAGTGTTTAGCACAGTGCCTGGCACATAGTAGGAGCTGAATGAATGCTAGCTATTGTTAAACTATAATACTATATATAAATGAGCGACATTACTACTTACTCATTAGCTTTTGTAATACATCTCTCACACTTTTGTCATTCTTCCTTTTCAGAAGGTGATACCCTATTACAGAATCTTCAGACTCGCCCAGAAAGGTTTGTTGATCATATCAATAACCTCCACGAGGAGGATGCCTTATTGAAGAAAGAGAGCAACACCTTTGATGATGTTGTCTTTGTGGACATTGTTGACACCTACCGAAATGTTCCTGCAAAACTACTGAACTTCTATAGGTGGTGGGTTATAAAATGCTTTGTGGTAGGGTTTCATCTGACTTGTCTTTTTGTGTAGAAAAACCTTACCTATTCCCAGAAAGTGACACCCTGGACATCTGGGGTATAAACCAGTTTTGCCTCAGTTTTTGTTAAGGATTGCCATTCCAGAATGCTGCCAATTACTCAAAGCAGCAGATCAGGGATTAAGTTACTAGAAATTAATAAAGCAAAAGTTAAGATAGTTTTGAGGATATCCTCACCAATACAAATGAGTCAGGAGGACAGTGAGGCAAACAATGGTTTGCATCCCTCGAATGAAAAGCAGTGAAATTAAAAGGGGGTCATATTTTAGTTGTTTATATGTCTACTTTGAAACAGTGAATTATTTTGCTACTCACAACCCTAAATTTGCCCCAGAGAGTGCTTGTCTTTCTTTCTTTGTACTTCCTTGCCTTCTTAGTGGATGAGGGGAAAAGCACTAGATTTAAAGTCAGAGGATCTATTTGTCTTCACTGTCATGAGTTATCTTAACTCTCTATCCCTCCAACATTAAAATATTCCAGATTTAGATTCCGTGTTCTTTACAACCCAGTCATATTAATAGCCTTCAGTACTTACCAGTGTTGTCTTGAAATCATTTGTTATTCCTGTGCTTAGGATTCTTTAGTCAGCTGATGCTTACTCTAATATTATAACTATTGGTACAAAATACAAATCTATTGTTCACTACATATGCGTGTATATGTGATAAGCCATATGACTATGTGTGTGGATCCGTGATTGGTATTCAAATCTCAACCAACTCTTTAATTTCCTAAAATCCTAATCCTAAGCTTTTATTCCTTCTGTCCTCATTGAGTCCTCAATTTTTTCCTTTCTCTTTCCCTTAACTTTTCCAATTCCATAGCACCTTAGATGTTTACTATCTGACCTAAACACAAATTTTGTACAAGTGTGGTAGTTTGGTTTGGTAGACAAAGATAGTTACAAATTTAGGTGTCTGAAGATACTGTAGAGTTACAACAATAGAAGGTAATTTTTCAGAGTTACTAATGAGCCAAGGACTCGGATATGACTAAGTGTGGGAAATCTGAGGAATGGGTCTGGGCGAAGTTAGGCAGTTACAAGGCCCAGGAATTGAGTTTTCTTTGCATTCGTTCCTTACTCTACATGTAATTAGGAGCTGTGAGATATTTTAATTTGTAGGAGCCATTAACTATGACATTACTGTTTGAAGTTTCAGGATTTATATAACAGTCAAGCTAAAAGTATTTTGAAAATATAAAAGTACAATGTAGATTTTAATATATATTATTGAAGAAAATTTACTTAAAAACTTTTAAAACATCATTAATCTATAATTCTGGCATCAATATATAACTTTGAAAGTGATTGGCTTGGGCGGGGGAGGGGGGCGCGCGTTGATTTAACATAATATTTTAAAGGCCTCTCAGACTTATTACCTGGACAAAATTTGAATCTTGTGTGTATTTAAACTATGAGATCCTTTTAGCTAACTGCTAATTGAGCAGTTACCTCATAATCTGAGTTTGCCTTATAGGTAACATTTCTTTATTCATTTACCCTTATATCAAATATACAATGTAGATCTCTTTCAGTAGTTAGTATCAATAGTAAATTTATAATCACTAGCATTAGCATAACTTTATAAATTTGAGGCATAACTGGTATATAAATCAAACCATCCTATAGCTGGTAGAACTTTCCTCTCATTTTTAAAAAATTCAACCTCCTACTTCCTATTTTCTTAATAGGATTATGAGATTTTTCACTGTGAAATAATTAAGAAGTATTCAGGTCTCCATCAAGTCTTCTCTGTTCTGTTCTTCTTGTCATATTATCTTGTTGCTGTGTTCCATATAGATTGTCACTGATTTTCGTGTGTGTGTATATGTGTGTGTGTGTATTTTGGCACCAGGACTGTGGACACAACTAGCTTTGATTTGTTGCTGAAGACAGATGATGACTGTTACATAGATTTAGAAGCTGTGTTTAATAGGATTGCCCACAAAAACCTGGACAGACCAAATTCTTGGTGGGGAAAGTGAGTAAAACTTTTTAGCCTACTGATTTTCAAGTAATTGGATATAATTACTTTGAAGTGAAATGTGTAGTGTTATTTTCACAAGAAAATGTGGTTGTGAAATTTAATTACCTTATTAGTCTCCTAGTGATAATTTAAGAAGAAAACATAACAGGCTTCTATATTTTACTGCCTGGTGGGAAAAGAAAAGCAATTTTGGACAAATTATTTTTGCTAATAGACATGACTAACACTACCCCCTCCCCCCCCCGCCACGTCAATTTCAGGTTAATAAACTAAGGAACTTGGCACAAGGGGACCTTCTGACTTTTTTTCCCATTAGAAAACTTAAGTCTAACAACACTGCATATATAAATGACTTACTTGTGTATAAGAAGTAGAGAGAGAGGAACAAAGAAAATATACCCGTTTCTCCTTAAAGAGCTCTCTGCTTAATTATGATTTTGTTTATACTGAAGAGAATTTTCTCATCCCTCTGTCTTTATCCATAGTAGTTTCGGGGTTGAGGTGGTAAATGGAGAAAGAAGTGTGATAAGTGTTGGTTTGTCTATCCAGCAAGCACAAGAAACTGAAATGATTATTTTGGTCTAAGCTTCAGATTGAATTGGGCAGTTGACCGGACAGGAAAGTGGCAAGAATTAGAGTACCCCAGTCCTGCTTATCCTGCCTTTGCATGTGGGTCAGGTTATGTTATCTCCAAAGATATTGTCCACTGGCTAGCAAGCAACTCGGAAAGACTAAAGACGTATCAGGTAAGCCACAATTTGTTAGTCAAGAGCATGATAAACGTAAGAATGGTTTAAACTGACTTTTTTTCCAGTGTAGTCTGCTGTCCTTGGCAGTGGCACCAAGGAGTGTAGGAATACTAGACACCTGGTCAGTCCTGCCACTTAGAGCCCCCTGACCTTGAGTAAGTCAATCAAAGTACACTTGAGTAAAGCACTGTATAAATGTAAGCTGGTGGTATTAGTCTTTCTTAGTAGATTGACCTCAAGAGGTTAAGGATATTTCCTAATAATCCTGGCATAGCTTTAGTAGTATCCATAAATTTACCTAAATCTTTCTTGCACTTATTTATATTTCCAACCTGTATTTACAGATGTAGTCCCAGTAGAGTATCAGAATCAAACTGAAGTTCGCTGTTTCTTGGAGTGGAGGTTATTAAAAGGGGCCTTTACTTGTTTCTGGGTTTCGACATTGTGATTGATCACTCACTAGAGTAAACATTATTTTGTTTTGTTCTCAAGCCCCTGTTGTGGAATTTGAAGATTTGTTATACTCTGATATGTTGAAAAGTATGAATGCTAATCTTCCTAGCCATTCTGAAATAATGAGATCTAGGATTTCATACCAAAGAGCTAGAAACTGGAAATAAACACTCCAAAAGAATGTATCACGTGGTTTTGACCTCAAATTCATTATTTCCACAAAACATGAACCTTGTTCTTTAAAAAAAAAATTCGTCTTTGATGTTTGTGGGCACATTGCAGGGTGAAGATGTGAGCATGGGCATCTGGATGGCAGCTATAGGGCCTAAGAGATACCAGGTGAGCAAATCTGGGAGGGTACAAGTGTTTCATATCTGTCATGGGCAGTTCCCTGAACTTCTCTATCATTTTCCTCTTCTGTAATTTAAGGATGATAATTTTTTTTCCCTATAAACTGTTGTGGAGATATTTCTATGCAGATAACATCCTAGTCTGTCTCCTGAATTCTAGTTCTGCATCTACTGATTTGGAATATAAATTTTTTTACACTTAATTTTTCTTAAATTAGGTAGACTGCACAAAAAGATAGTTTTCATTTTACTTACTGTGAAAACTAGTAATTATCCACTATCCCAATTTTTAGTTTCCAGGTTTTCTTCCAGAACCCCATTATCACTGCCTCTTAAACTCATCACATCTTTAATTGTCTCTACAGCCCTATTTCTCTTTTTCAGTTCTTTTTTACCCCTTTTACATCTTCTGAAGATTCTACCCATTTAATGACTATGTATTCCCAACTACTATGAAAGTGAAATTGAAGCTTCTGCTTTGGTAGAACATCAGTGTTATCTGTACTGAGTATGTTATAGCTCTGTTTTAAAACTTCATCTGTCTCAGTGATCTGGTGTCTATATATGTCTCTCATTTCCACAAACAGGATAGTCTTTGGTTGTGTGAGAAGACTTGTGAAACTGGGATGCTCTCTTCCCCTCAGTATTCTCCACAAGAACTCAGAGAACTGTGGAGGCTGAAGGAAGCATGTGGGGATCCTTGTAAGTGTGAGGCAAGATGATGATCATTTAAACCTGGCTCTGAAGACCTGGAGTGAAGAAAGTATGAAGGTTATGCTGCGGAACCAGATTTCTTTCAAGGGGCATTATGTTGGTGCTGTCACCTATGACTGATGGAATATTTCTTGATATTTGCATAGAAGTTCCCCTTTTAAAAATTAGCATATGCTGAAAAGTTAACTTTTTATGTCTAAGCAATTTTAAAATTACCATATTATAAAGGAAAAAAAGTCCTTTTATTTAAAAAAAAAACTTAGTTACTTACAGTTTAATAATCTGTCCATCACTTAGGGTTGTGACTTGGCTAATTGCTGAAATCAGTTGTAACTGGTAAAGCAACAATCCAAGTGGGAGTTCTAAGGGGAAACAGTCTGTTTGGCATTAGGGAATTTAGCTTGCCTGCCTCTGGGAATGAAGTGCTGGCAAGTCATTCCTTATGGTTACTAAACAGTGAGTACAGATCTAGCAGATAGCTGGAGAGGGGAGTTTGCCCAGTTTGGGACCCTTGGTTTTAAAAAGTATGTCTATCATATTACTAGTTACCCAAGTTTATAGCCTATGTATTTCAACAGGCATACAGTATTGGGTGCTAATTTGGTCAGCTTCTGTTGATAAGGGCTATAAAGCGTCCCTATTAAGGAAAATCTTCCAAATCAGTCAAAAGTACAGTACTCCTCAGGGTTTTGGTGATAATGGGGAAGTAATTTTCTAAAGAATAAGTTGGTGCCCTAAAAGAACTAACCTCACTTTTCTATTTCCTGGGAGTATTTATACCATAATGGCTTACCTCAGGCCTAACTAATATTTACCTAAAATTGAGGCAATATCTAGAGCTGAATTTCAGTCATATTGGAACTTCCATGAAGATGACACTCTCTCAACTTATGCCTAGGCTCAAACCCAAATAAAAAGCATGACTTTTTTCAGTGCCCTAAAAATGGTACAACAGAAGGGATATAGCAGCATTAATTTAATTAGCAAAATAGTGGAATATGTGCCTCCCTCATTTTCAGTGGCCTTTTCCTTAGTTGTAAATCATAATTACATGCTATCAGTAAGTATTCATAGTAAGGTCTATTTAGACAGAATTTTTTCAAACAACTTTAGTCAAAATAGTCTTAACATTTAGGTTTTCTATGTAAAGTTGTACTATGAAGAAATAAGTATAAACTACAAGAATAAATATACAAACAAAAGCCAGTAAATAGCCACAAAGTATTTATTAGAGCTATTATACAAATGCTACAAACAATCTTTTCTTCCACTAAAATGTGGTTTGACAAATCCTTTACATCATTGATTTCTTGGCCTCAGTCACACTGAATAATCATAAGTTAATTTTACCATCGTACTAACATACAGTCCCCATTTTCAACAGAATAAAACTGTAATGGCTGTTGGTCATTCTCTAGTTCAATTTCTCTGCCTTCCATCTAAAATTGGAAAAAAGTTTTAAAAGGTATGAGATAAATCTGCAAAGCACATTCTCTTCATGACACTAAAAGTCAGTTACATTCAAAATCCTAATGTCCTTGGTCAAATATATTGTAATCTACAATGAAGGACTAAACTTGATTATGGGTCTTGCTGAATCTACTTACTTTAGGGCTTTCATAGGACAATTTGAGTTCTGATCGTGGAACTTTGAGTAGACGAGACAGTAAGCCTTTCACCTTCTGAATTGTCATGGACTCTGTCAAGAAAAGAAATTATTTCTTTTTAAAACTGACAGCTAATTATAAAAGCAGCTGCACCTATTTTAAAAAAAAAGAGATTATTCCTAAATTAACAGTAATGTAAACATGTGTTTTTGCTTAACTTCTTGACCATCAAGTTGGCTTGATGTATGTTCTTTAGTTGTAGTATATTCCCCAAATAACTGATTAATGTGGAAAAGCTCATCTGTTATGTAGATCATCACGTTACTGCTCCATAGTCTTCAGTACAGTTGGTGGGGTACACAGGATGCATTGAGCCAACGTTTTGACCTAAGTGACCTTTGATGATGAGTTTTCATTCTGTCCACTGATTATACTATTTTAAACTGTTCCCCACCTGGTGTAATTCTCAGCACAGAGGAAGGAATGCCTGAAATCATCAACATCCTTTGGTTTGTTTTTCATGTCCAATTGACAGAAGGAAAAGAACATTTGCCAGCAAATCAGAGGACCTGGGTTCTAGACCCAGCTCTTCTGGGCATATAGTTTCTCCTCTGGGCCTCAGTTTCCTCATCTGTAAAATGAGGGGGTTGGACTAGATGATCTCTAAGATCTGTTCAGCTCTGATTCAACTATTCACTAACGTGCTATATCAATGACACCAAGGGACCGCACAGCCCTGGAATTTAACTTGAATGAGTAAATGATTTGGCTTGTTAAGAAAACACAATGAACTTACTTCCAAAGATGGGTTATGATAAATAATGGATATCTCGATTATGAAATGTTTAGTTTCTTTGAAGCTTTAGCTGGAGGCACAGCAATAGAGTGTGGTTTTCCTGCAATATCACAATGTACTTAAACTCAAATATTTTTCTATCAAAATCATTTTTGTAAAAGCTGTCTGTGTTTTTATGCAACTTGTGATAATAAATGTGATCTTTATTTTAGAATAAAAAATTAGCCTTTTCTTTTCTAATGTACTACATTCAGCCATGTAACTGATTAGATTTCCATCTTATATTACCAGGAATCAAACTCAACCAAAGGTGTATATTATTCATATATATCAGCCGCCACAGCCAAAAAAAAAAATTCTTAACAAGAAAGTAAGCTCCCATGGATGAACTTCTCTCTTAACAGACCAGCTCCTTACATAGTGGACTTAATCTCTTGCTCAGGCCATCTGCAGTCAAAGCTTTTTCAGTATAGCCCTCAAGAATCACCTTCACATCCCAAAGAGGGATCAGGGCAGAATTTTATGACCAACACAGCATCCAACATCTAAGCAGTGAGGAAATTAACTAAAGCAGGAGTCAAAGCTGCCTTCAGCGTGCTAGGAAGAAAAGACAAGGCTGGTCATGTCGTAAAGCAAGGTAAGGTATGACAGCAGCTAGCCACTTCCACTAGTGAGCACACTCCTGAAAAGCTCCTCTCCCCTCTATGCCTCTTTGGTGAAGGAAGGAATGGACAAGAGTCACATAAGAGGGCCAATAACATATGTCTTTGGAGAGAACTTCCAAATCACCAAAATCACAGATCTTCTTTGAATGTAACATATACATACTATCATCTCTTTTGAAACACTGTTGCTAGAAATGTCAGAATTAATAGCCATTTCTGTTAATGGCACCTCAGATGGATACAAATTAAATTATAATTAAGCACATCCTATATAATCCCTTTCAGACAAACCTTTGACAAATTGTTAGGGAGAAAGAAGCAAGAAATGAGTAATGTGAATGGTCATAGGACCATAAGAATAGTATAAAAGGTCCTAAAAGAATTTGTTGAGGACGACAAAGTTTTAAAAGCCTATGCTGGAGGGAAAACGAGCAAAGAATGGATAGGGCAAGGATAACAATAGATGGTGAAAAGGCATGACTATTCAACTATTTGTTCTATTTTTTTCTCTGCAAATATAGCACTTTGGGCTGGAAAGGACAGAATAAAAACGGTTAGTAAGGAGAGAGAATTCAAGATCCAAAGGAACTACATCCCAAGGAACTAAAAAGGGGCAGATTCGATTACTTAGCCACTGTCATTAATCTTAGAAAGATGATGAAGAGGACCCTGAGAACTAGAAAAAGATAAAAACGCTTTCCCACTTTTCATAAAGGAACAGTCAGATGTAAACCATAGACCAGTGAGCCTGACTTCGATTCCTGGCAAAATTCTAGAATGTGTTGTTAAAGGAATATTTAGTGAGCACCTAGAAAGGGGATTAATAATTGTTAATGTCACACTAACCACATTTCCTTCCTTCAGCAGAAAGCTGAAGATGTGAGATCAGAGCAAAGTAAATTGAAAGTCAGATGCTATCCTTGTGGACTGAATGACGCTGAAGTTATGTGGATGTGGAACTGGTTAAATAACCAACTATACATAAATAGTTAACGAGTTAGTGTCAATTTGGAGGAGGGTCACTAGTAATTTTTACCAATGATTTGTATAAATGTGTAGATAGTGACTAACAAATGTGCAGACTGCACAAAACTGGAAAGGATAGCTAACCTGGTAGATAACAGAATTGAAAAAGATCCAACACAAAATCTAATGAAATGAAATTTAGGATAGGGACTACACCTGTGATTTCGTTGATTCCTTTTAGGAATGCCCATGTGAGGAAATAGCCTCTGCTGATATAGGTCTACATGGACCTTCTCTTGGAGTCTCAGAGACTTGCCTCAACCACTGTGACATTACCTGACTGACCAATGGTCACATGGCCAATATCTGGCTGAGTCAAGAGGAAAGACAAATTCAGATCTTCTGGCCTTAAGGCTAGTTCTTTATCCATTAAATAAGGGCTGTCCAAAATGTGGCCTGCAGTGTAATTTATGCAGCCCGCCTACAGGCATAGAAATTTACATAAACGTTTTAATAAACAAAGCCAAGCTACCCCAGAGCTCTCACTAAAATGACAAATCAAAATATACTGTCTATTGTTTCAATAAAAACCTAAGGCTGGACAGCCCTGCATTAAATCATGATAAAATGGAAGAGATATAAATGTAAAATCATATGCTAAACAAATTCTACTTCACCAATAAAGGATGAGAGGGGCACAGTTAAACGATGTTCTTGAAAAAAATATATACAGAACTTGTATGTCTAACAAGCAATGTTGACAGGACAACATGCTAGCCAAAAAGCTAGTGTGCTCCCACACTGCAGTGTCCAAAATACAGGCAGAATCCCTTTGTATAAGAGCAGAGCCGAAACATGATGGATAGGTAGTTCTGGTCACTAAATTTTAAGAAAGGTGAATACGTCCAGATGGTGGGAGAGAGTCTTGAGCTGTGCCGTACCTTGATCTGCTGAAAAAACTGGAAACACTTAACTTGAAAAAGAGAAGATATGAGGAACAACATGAGCCATCTTTTGTGTATTTTAAGTGCTACTAAGTGAAGGAGAATTAGACCTGTTGAGGTCCAGACTAACAGAACTTCAGAGGACTAGATAGAAGTTGCATAGAGAAATATTTAGGCTTTAAAATAAGGAAAAAACTGAACGTTTAAAATTGAACACAGGCCACCTAGACGAGCCATGGTTTCTACCTCACTAGAAGATTTCAAGCAAAGATGACCTTTGGGGATTTTGTAGAGGAGATTCTTGATCAGGCATGATTCAGGCATCCGCAGTTTTCTCGATAGGACAATCTGAGAAACTCAATACATTTCTTGATGGACACTTTCACACAAGTTACAAATGTATTTACTCCTGTGCCACAAGTAAATAATTATGTTTCCGAGTATCGGGAAAAACACAAGTTCTTGATTTAACACAAAACTGTGTTATATACCATGTGGGGGCTAAATTCAGAGTAATCCAACCAGAAGTTAATGCATACCATTTTTAACACTGCCTTTTCTACTTAATGATTAATGAAATAAAGCTTTGAGATGGCCTAATAAATAGTCGAGGCTCAAATGAATCTTGAGATAATAACTGATACCTTTCAGAAAGTTATGTAAGTAAACTATCTAATTCTGGTTAAAAAAAAAACAACAACAAAACACTGTTTAAAAACCATAGGTAAGGGCGGAGCCAAGATGGCGACTGGAAAGCAGTAACTGGCGTGAGCTCCCCACCAAGTCCCTCCAAAAACCTATAAAGAAAATGGCTCTGAACCAATTCTAGAACTGCAGAACACACAAAGTGGCAGAGGGAAGCAGGGCTCCAGCCCAGGACAGCCTG
>CM053626.1:221133944-221183876 GCA_028646595.1 Phalanger gymnotis | reverse complement strand
GGGGGGGGGGTGGAAATGGGGAGAAAATCTGTAATTCAAACGCATGTGAAAATCAATGCTGAAAACTAAACATATTAAAAATAAATTTAAAAAAAACCATAGGTAAAATCTTACTACAAAGCATACAAAAGATTACAAAATTCTACAGGCTATGATGTTTTGTTTTGTTTTTTTTTCAGAGTCCACAGCCAATGCTTGGCTTAATTTGAACTGGTTACAGTAAATGCTATACCCCAAGTAACCGTGCAGATTCCTGTCCATTGCTACCCTGTTTACACTAAAAATAAAAGGGCTAAACCACAAAACTTACTGCCTTGCACTTCATTCCTTACAGTTACCAAATAAAATTCACTGACTCAAAGTATCACGTGAAAGCATTTCATATGTGCATGCTCTCTCCTCATTTCTCAAATTATTTGTATGCCTATTCACAAAGAAGTACACAGCTCTTTTATTTCTGCTCTACACATAAAAGAGAGTAGCAGCTAGTAATATATTAACAGGGCCATTAAAACAAAGCTGCTAGGATATGTACAAGAGGCAACTGACATGTAACAGGCATAACTTGCAAATGGAATACTCTGATTTTTTTTCTACTTCACTTTGGTAATGACGTATGGTGAAGTAGGGGAGTCAAAAAGGCCTAGGTTCAATTCCTGCTTCTGACATATACTAACTACATGACCATGGGCAAGTCACCTATCCGTTCTCAATGTTCCAGGCAACTCTCTGAGACTCTAAATTATGGAATATCAGGAGAATTTCCACAGCAAGTTCCCAAAGTTGGTAAAGTGATTAAAGATTTCAGAATTAAACATTGAAGTTCCTTTTTTTCTCCAGTGGAAAAAACCCCCATAGGAACTAGGTGTCATTATTGATAATCCCATGAGTGCAAACACAGTGATTCCTTTTTTTTCCTAAAGGGAAAACTCTAAGGTCCTCAGTGCTAATGGCAATAACATCAAAGGAGATGAACTGGTTTTCTACTTACCCAATACTACTATGGCCCATGCTGTCAACATTTAGCTCTGAAAACAGAATAATGAATCAAAATACCTACTCTTTGATTTTTTGGGAGAAGCAGATTTTGGAGTATTAGTTTAAAAAAATGAAAGAAGGAATACTTGTAAATTAACAGATGACTGATAAATTCTTACTGATGAGCACAGCAACCAGTAATGCTATCTATCATAAGCTTGTTTTATTAAATAAATGAACAAATGTAAAAGATCAGTGAGTTCTCTATACCTGAGGAGTAAAAAGGGAAAAGTGGTTTTGCTGACCTGAATTATATTTCTGCTTTTTAAATCATCATTCCAGATTTGACCTTTGTTTAAATATTTATCTAAATCAAAATTTAAATTTCAGATTCCACAGTATCTGGATTGATCACAGCACATGATAGCCATATTTCGGTTTTTAGCTTGTTTCCATCTGAGTCAAGTCTGAGTTAAATCTTCTAGTTCAAATTTGTTCAGAAAGGTATTTATTTTCTGAATAAACAATCATTCTGAAATAAGCATTGGATCTGAAATCAAGAGAAACCTAGTTCATTTCCCAGTTATTACCCTTGCCACAACTACAATCTTGGATTAGTCACTTAACCTCTCTGGTCCTCAGTTTCCCCATCTGTAAAATGAGGGGTTTGCACTAAATGGCCTATAAAATAACAGACCCCAAAGCTGGACTGCAAATAGAGGAGGAAAATAATTGCTTGTTGGTCTTACACGTAAGAAAAAATTGGTATGGTTATTACTCTCCAAGTATTCGTATTTAGTCAATGAGTATTTGTAGAGTATCTGTATATAGAACGTTGTACCCAAGCACTATGAAGAAAACAGACAGTCTTTGCTCTTTAGGATACAAAAAGAGGCCATTTTTTGCCTCATTTCTTACCTAGCCTTAATCACTGAATGGGCGTTGCCTCAGACAAAATGAGAACTGAGAAAGACCTTAGCTTAAAAAGGCCAAGGTCTCCCACTGCATCTGGGGCCGTCTCCAGTCGTCCTGATCTATATATCTTGCCATTGGACCCAGATGGCTCCAGAGGAGAAAGTGAGGCTGGTGACTTTGCACAGCCCTGCCTCACTTAAATCCAATTCACTTGCAAG
This sequence comes from Phalanger gymnotis, assembly GCA_028646595.1. NCBI lineage: Eukaryota > Metazoa > Chordata > Mammalia > Diprotodontia > Phalangeridae > Phalanger > Phalanger gymnotis. Next base: position 221,181,765 of record CM053626.1, on the reverse strand, counting down.
TCATGACATCATCTTCTTGATGTCACTGGTCTTCAAGAACAAAGGACAAACAACAACAGCAGCCAACAATTTTTAAAAAGGCACTGCAATAAATGGAGAAGAGCTATGCAAATCTATGGTTGTGAATATCATTTTAAATCTAAAAAACAAAACTACATTTTTAAAAATTAAAATGTTGCATCTCCCTTATATGTCTACATTTAAAAGAATGAATTGTGAGTAAATATTTTTAAACTTTAACACTTCAAAATATTTGTAATTTCAATGTGTGGGCTCCTTTCATTAACAGATGCAACTTTTCCAAACAATTTGTTTCACAAGTTACCATTTCCAAAAATGATAGTTGCCCTGTGACAAACTTAGTGCTATGCCCCTTAGCTCTTAGCTAGGCTGGTCTTCAGAAGGACAAATATTGCTAGGCCCCTACACCAAGCCTCTGGTAGGACTCACAGTCCCCTCTATAAGGCAGGATCACCTGCAGGATGCATTGAAATAGTAAATGGTGGGCTGCTGATACTTTGGGAAGGGAAGTAATATTAATGTGACTTACTTTCTCTGGTGCTTCCTTAAATTATAAAAGGTCTATGAAGTTCTGAAAACTTTCAAGTCCATCTTTTCACATGAATCTGATCTGTTTTAGAAAGCTTCCACCATCCCTGCCCAGGAACAGCAAGTAGAAGTCAAAAACTGCTCAAGCATGCTCTTACCTGGTAGTTGCTTCACTAGGACTTTTTGATCGGGTTGATTAAGACATTTTATCGTTAGTGCTTTAAGGGAAAAGAGAAATATTACTTAATGGATATCTGCTGCAGTGTTTCTTTTACTATGTTTGCAATTATGGCTACCATTAGCTCCCTGCTTCAGTACTTAATTCAGAACAGTTACTGACATAATATTTGGCCCTAAATACTCTGTAGCCTCCTCAGAAATAAGAGGAAATACTATTCTAGTGTCAGTTTCCAATCAATTCTATCACTTCTCTAATCCTCTCTCAAATTGCATCTTGGGAAACATTCAAAAGTAGGAAATGACTAATTTCTGGAGAATCCTAATACACTTTACTATCTAGACCCTATTTCAATTTAAAATGAAACTTGAAGCACAATAGTTACAAGATGCTGAATCCTTACAGTAATTTAACTCGTACATCCTAAATGTTAAAATTCATGATCATTAAGCATTTCTTTAAACATCAAGGTACTTCAGTTAATACATAAAATCTGTTTAAGGCAATCTGTAATCTCCATCGGCCAAGCAACCTGCGGTTTTCTTTCTGCTCATAAGAACTTGAAGACAAATATTTGTTTTTTAGATTCTGAATTCTTACTTAGCAATTGATTTTTCAGCATAAATGGCTGTTGTGGTTTCAGTTCCTCATCTTCAGGCGCACCATATTCTGTTTATAAAAAGAGAAGGATATACATGTCATCTAAATGAACAAGGAACCCAAAGACAAAGAAAACAAAATTTGACAGATAAATGTGCCCAAAACAGCCCTTTTCCTTCCCAAAACTAAGAAATGTCTTGCTATACCAGGGCAATGGTTTGTATGCTAGTCAGAGCCCTGGGTTTTTGGTGGCAGTTTGTTTTTATTATTATTATTATTATTATTAGGGGTTTTTGCACCAAGGCAAGATACCTTTGTTTCAGCCACAACTTTCACTTTCCCCTCAAGTATGTTTCAGCTCTGGTAACAGTTCCTTTCATTTTAGAGGTCAGAAAGAGAAATCTGGCATCAGTCAGGCTTCTCTGGGTGCAGCTATTAGACTAGGTTTCTCTCTGCTTCACTTCAACCAACTAGCTTATGCACCAGAAAAGGGAGCAAAAATGCTGGGGGGAGGCCAAGATTCTTTCAACTGCCCAAGCTTCTTGTGGGCCAGCTGTTTGAAGAACTTTTGGCATATACTCAAAGTACCTGGGCTTTGTCTTTAGAACTGCTACCAGTAACATAGATCCATAGCTACAGGGTTTCCTTAGAAAACACTCAAATCACCTAAGGCACCTAGCAAAATGGGTCAACTAATGTAATAATTTGTATGCCATTCCCACAAGCAGCCTTTCTCACCCACAGAGATAATATTAGAGCCTGAAGCATTTATGCAGTAGATTGCTTCCTTGCATTAGAGATGTATAAAAATGAAAGTCATGGAAAAGCAAAATTTGAAAGAGTAATATAGGCTAAAATGAAGTGAAAAGTACAATCAGGAACAAAGAAGCACTGAAGAGCAACCACAGATTCCTTAGGAAAAGAGCTAGGGTTTAAAACTCTCACAAAGTATTAAAATTGTGCACCATTCATCTGGATGGGCCAAAGTACTCTGGGACCATGAACATATACACTAGATTAGTCAAAGCTCAAATTTCCTACCCCTCTCTCAATTGAAATTACTCTCTCCAAAATTACCAATAACCTCTTAATGGACAAATCTGATGGCTTTTTCTCAATCCTTTTCCTTTTTAACCTCTTTGCAGAATATATCACCGCTGTCCACTCTCCCCCAGCTGCTCTCCCTCTGTGGGTTTTTGGGACACTGCTTTCTTGTTTGGTTCTGCCTTAGCAATTCCTCTCCTTTTCATTGTCTTTTTTAGTCACCACCCAGATCACATCCTGTAAGTGAGGATGTGCACCAAGATGTAGCCTGGGCCCTGTCCTCTTTTTCTAGACTCTCAGTGACCTCATCAACTCCTATGGGTTTAATGATCACCTCTATGCAAATGAGTCCCAGCTCTGCTCTGCCAAGCTCCAGGCCCCCATCACAAAGTGCCTATTGGACATTTCCAACTGGATATCCTGCAGGTATCTCAAACTCCACAGGTTCATTATCAATCTCCCAAAACCCATTCCTCTTCCAAAATTCTTTTTCTGTTGAAGACACCATCATCTTTCCAGTCATCCAGGTTTGTGTAACCCTTGCATCATCCTCAACTCAATCTGATTCATTCTACATATCCACTGCCTCCTAATTTTGTGTCTCTACAGTTTCTCTTGTTATCTATCCCTTCTCTCACACAGTCACAGCAACTCACCTCTCTACCTAAGTATAGCCTCCTAATTGATGTCCTTCCCTTAGCTTTCCCCTGCTTCATTCCCCATCTAGCTCTCTGCTGTCTGAATCAATGTTTCCGCCTTCTGCCTTCTGTGTGGACAGTCTCGTACGCTCTGCGACACAGAACCACCCGGGCATGCTGGCAGTTGTCACCTACACTGTTGTTATTGCCTTACTGATGACATAACTCCTGGTGAACAGTAGGCCTGCAAATGCTTGCTGATTGACACTTATGTTGTACTCACTAAGACAGAGTAACTGGTATCTGGGATGGGCTGCAATAAATGCATCATTTGGCTTGTTTTTGTCTGGATCCTGATGTCCGCCAGCTTTCTTCCACTCATTCCCAAATGTCTTACGGTAATCAAGCTCAGCTCCTTGCCTTTCATCAGGAAGAATCTGTATTGAAGAGCAATGAAAAATGAGTCTGTCAAAAGTAGCCTTCTTCCCCGGGGAGTTTCAAGGGCTGAGAAATGCTAGCTCCAACTGCTAATCCTCTTTTCTCAAATCACCCTCTGATGTCATTATGCATAAATAGCGGACAAAGAATAAGAGAAGTTAACAATCTTACCATTCAACATTAGTTCGCCTTCTTTTAAACATCCTATCATAGGATCATAGAGCTAGAGAGACCTTGGAGGCTATCTGGTCCAATCGTTCACTGTTAAATGAGGAAGCTGAGGCCTGGGATAGTTAAGTGACTCACACTAACAGGTAAATGAAGTGGGATTCAAACCCAGGTCCCTCCAATCTAAAACCTTTTCCAATGACCCCCACAGATCTCTCAATCTGTAGATAGTAAAACTGTTTAGTCTGAAAGAAATTCAGCTCTACTTCAGGGGTTCATGTCTTTAAAAAAAATAAATTTTTTATTTTATCTTTTGTTTTCACCCCACAGTTGTTCCCCTTAAATTTCTCCCCACTTGACCTTTAGATTCTTTCTTGTAACAAAGAAAAATACATAAGCAAAGCCAACTGAGAGTGATCTCTTCTCAAAGCATCTGCTGTATCCTACCTTTCTGGTCTTTTGCCTCCCTCTGGAGAGAAGAGAGGTAAATTTTATTATCCCTGCAATTGTTCATTAGAGTTTGGCAGAGTTTGACTATCTTTTTGGTGCTATAATTTACACTGCTAAAGTCATTGTGAATACTGTTCTATTGGTTCTGCTTTCTTCATTCTATACCATTTTATACATCTTCCCATTTTTTCTTCTGAATTCTTCACTTACTACAATGCAATAACATTCTGTTACATTCACCTATCACAAATTATTCCCAATAAGTGGGAAGCCATTTTGTTTCAAGTTGTTTGTTCCCATAGAGTGCTACTGTGAATATTCTGTGTTATACCAAACCTTTCTTTCCCTTACTGACCTCTTTGGGGTTTATGCACAGTAGTGGGATCACTAGGTTGAAGAGAATACACACTTTGATGTGTTTTTCTCATTTAACTCCAAATTATTTACTGAAACAGTTAAACCAATTCATAGTTCTTCTGCAGTGATAGGTGAACTGGTGTACCTTCTTTCTATAATCCCCCCACCATTGATATTTTTCCATTTTTCACCATTTCTGCCAATTTCATAGGTAAGAGGTGCAACTTCAGAGATATTTAATATACTTTCTCCTACTCTTGATAATTTGGAGCATTTTCTCAAATGGTTGTTGAATATTTGCATTTTTTCTGAAAATTACTCAAATCCTTTGACTATTCCTCTGCTGGGGAATGGCCCAAGATATTATATATTTATTTTAATCCCTTATTCACCTTGGATGTCAAACATTTATCATAAATATTTGATGCAAGGATTTTTTTTGCCAACTGTTTGTTTTCTTATCCTAGCTGTAAGAATTTTGTTTATGCAAATAAATATCTGTCATTTTATGTAAATCACCTGTTTTGGCTATTTTTCCTTTTTTAAACCTATTTTATCTCAAAAATATATTTGATATTTTATTTTCCCTCAAATTACACATAAAACATTTTTTAACATTTATTTTTAAAAAATTCTAGTTCCAAATTCTCTCCCTCCCTCTCCTTCCTTCTTTGAAGAAAGCAATTTGATATAGGTTATAAATGTGCAGTCATGCAAAACAGATTTCCAGATTACTCATGTTGTAAAGAATATACAGACAAAAAAGAAAGTTTAAAAAAAAAGTATGCTTTGATCTGCATTCAGACTTTTATCAGTACTTTTTCTGGAGGCATTATCCTGACTATGGCTCCATGATATTTTAATTGTTTCTTCCTGGCTACTTGCAGTATTTTTCTCCTTGACCTAGGAACTCTGGAATTAGGCTATAATATTCCTAGGAGTTTTCATTTGGGGCTCTCTTTCAAGATGTGACTGGTAGATTCTTTAATTTCTAATTTACCTTCTGATTCTAAAATATCAGGGCAGTTTTCCTTGATAATTTCTTGAAAGATGATGTCAAGGCTCCTTTTTGATTATTACTTTCAGGTAGTCCAATAATTCTGATATCTCTCAATTTATTTTCCTTTCAGGTCAGTTATTTTTCCAATGAGATATTTCACATTTTCATCTTTTTTTCATCCTTTTGATTTAGCTTGATAGTTTCTTGATGTCTCAAGCAGCTATAAGCTTCCACTTGCCCAGTTCTGATTTTTGAGGAATTGTTTTCTTCAGTAAGCTTTTATACCTGCTTTAACATTTGGCCAGTTCTACTTTTTTTTTTTTTGAGAGTGGAAGGCTGGGCAATTAGGATTAAGTGACTTGCCCAAGGTCACACAGCTAGTAAGTGTGTCAAGTGTCTGAGGCTAGATCTGAACTCAGGTCCTCCTGACTCCAGGGCCAGTGCTCTACTCACTGTACCACCTAGCTGTCCTCAGTTCTACTTTTTAAGGAGTACCTTTCTTCAGTGAATTTTTATACCTATTTTTCAATTTGTCCAATTCTGCTTTTTAAGGAATTCTTCTCTTCAGTGGATTTTTGTACCTCTTTTACCATTTGACCTATTCTGGTTTTTAAAGTGTTATTTTCTTCAGCATTTTTGGGGGGGGGCTCCCTTTACCAAACTGTTGGTTCTTTTTTCATTATTTTCTTGCATCACTCTTATTTCTTTTCCCATTTTCCCTCTGCCTCTCATTTGATTTTTAAAATCTTTTTTGAGATCTTCCAGCAATTCTATTTGGGACCTTAGACCAATTCACATTTTTCTTTGAGGCTTTTGCATACAACAGTTTTGACTTTGTTGTCTTCTTCTGAGTTTGTGTTTTGATCTTCCCTGTCACCATAGTAACTTTGTGGTCAGGTTCTTCTTTTTTGTTGTTATTAGACACTTGATGATTTTCCCAGCCTATTTCTTGACTTTTAAATCTATGTTAAAGTGAAGCTCTGCTCCTGGAGTAGAGGGGGCCCTGTCCCAAGTTTCAGGCTTTTCTTGCTGCTATTCTCAGAGCTAGCTCTGGGGCTCTAGAAGTTTTCAGTTCTTTCAAGGTGGTATGATCTAAGGAAAAATGTGGTCACTGCTCTCCTGGCCTTGGCTCTGGTCTGTGAGCAACCACAAATACTCTTTTATAGCCTGGAACTGGGACCAGAGTCCCTCCCTGCTCCCCTGTAGCCACAAGACTGCATGCTAGTGTTCCTCCTCAGCCTGGGACTGCCACCCAAGACTTCAATTTGGATCCACATATGGGCAATGCAACAGAGTCTTGCCCAAGTGATAGCAAAGGGACCCCTGTAATCTCCTTCTGACCAGTTGTCCAACCCCTTTACCATCTGTAGGCCAAGAGATCCAGAAGCTGCTACTCCTTCTGCAGCTGATTCAGTCAACCCCAAGGCCAGGGGCTGCTTGGCTGGGCATGGCCTGTGCTGTCACAGCCAGCACTTGAGTTCTACTTTCACCTCAGTGTGATAGACCTTTCCTGCCAATCTTCTAAGTTGTCTTGGGCTGGAAAATTGTTTCATCCCATCCTTTTGTGGGCTCTGCTCCTCCAGAATTTGTTTTGAGGCACTACATACAGTTCTTTGGGGTGGAATTTGGGAGAGTTCAAGCAAGTCCCTGCCTTTTCTCTGCCATCTTGCCTCTGCCCCACCCCGACTTGTTCTATCTTTTACATTCTCCTCTATTATTTGCTTAGTTAAGAATTCTCCTCTCCCAAGAAAATATCTAAATGGTCCCTCTTGCCATTTTCCTTCACTTTTTTTTAAATGATAGAATCTTTTAGACTGAATAACCATTTAAACAATTTGATTCCTTCTAAATCACACATTTACAGATAAAAGGAGCCTTAGTGTTCAATCTCTTCATTTTATAGATGAGGAAACTAAGGCACAGAGAAGGTAAGTATTTGCCCAAAGCCACACGGGTAGTAAGTGCAATTTGAATGAAGATTCTCTATTTCTAGGATTCTCTGTGGAAACTGGGCCTCAATTTCCACATTTGTAAATAAGAGGATTGACCTAGATGGCATCCAGAGCATCTACAGCTCTATATCTATTATCTTATTATAAAATGTGGAAAGAAAGGGCTCTTACCACTAGACCATGCCAGTACTAGTCTAAACCAAATTTCCTCCAAAACTGCTTTTCAGTTTTCTGAACAGAGCTTACTGAATAGAAAGTCTTTTCCCTACTAATCTGTGTTCAAACACTTAACTGTTACTATATATTCACTTGCTTCTAGATCTATCTAATCTGTTCTACTGATCCATTTTTCTACTTTTTTAACCAATACCAAATATTTTTGAGGATTACCACTTTTTGTAGCCTGGTTGTCTTTTTAAGCTCCTTCCCAACCAGCCTCAATATACTTTAGTTTCATTACTCCCATTCCAACTCCACAATCCAGCCAAACTGTCCCTACTTTTCCTTATAAGGCATTCCACCTCATGTCCCTCAAACCTGGAATGTATGCCCTACTCAATTCTGCCTTGCAGAATCCCCTTACTTAACTTCAATATTCAACTCAAGCTCTACCTTCAGCATGAATCCCTTTTTTGATCCCCTCCCCCAATTGCTAGAGCTCTCCCCTTCCTTAACTACTTTATATTTATTTTATGTTTATTCTATACAGCTGCATGTATACAATAGATGCCTTCACATCCTTTCTTCTCACTCTCTTGTTAACTCTCTACAATTTGGTTTCTGATCTCATCATTCAACCAAAATTTTCTCTTCAAAGTTACAAATATCTCTTAATTGCGAAGTCCAATGGCCTTTTCTCAATCTTAATCCTTCTTAAGCTGTCTCTAGCCTGTGACACTTGTACAGATCACTCTTTTCCTTGATACTCTCCAGTATACTGTTCTACCTGAGTATTCCTTCTTGGTCTCCTTTGCTGGATCTTTGACCAGATCTCACTAACACAGGGATTTGTCTCGGGCCATCTTCTCTTCTCCCTCTATACTATTTCACTTGGTGGTCTTTTCACTCACATAGATTCAGTTATCCTGATACTGATGATTCTCAAATCTATTTATCCAGCTCTAATCTCTGACCTTTAGGCTCACATCTCCAAGACATATCAGACATCTCAACCTAGATGTCTCATTTATATCTTAAACTCAGCATGTCCAAACCTGAACTCCGTTTTTCCCCCAAAACCCTCCCTTCCTCTTCCTAACTTCCCTCTTACTATCAAGGTTCTCACTATCTTCTCAGTCACCCAGGCTAGAAACCTTGATGTCATCTTCTATTCCTTACTTTCTCTCAACTCACATGCCCAATCTGTTGGCAAGGCCTGCTGATTTTACCTTTGTAACATCTCTTGCATTTGCCCCTTCTCTCCTCTGCCACCACCCTGGTGAAAATCCTAATCACCTCCTATCTGGACTATTGCAATAGCCTACGGGTTAGTCTGCCCACAACGAGTCTCTTCCCACTCTGGTCCATCCTCAACTCAGCTGCCAAATCGACCTTCGTAAAGTGAAAATGTGACCATGTTACCCCTTTACTCAATAACTATCACCTCCAGGATCAAAGATAAAATCCTCTATTAGGCATTCAAAGCCCTTCATACAACCTGGCCCTCTCTTACGATTTCAGTCTTCTTACACTTTACACCCCAGCTCCCAAATAGTCCAGTGACACTGGCCTCCTTTCTATTCCTCGTACAAGGCATTCCCATCTCCAGTCTTTGGGCATTTTCACTAGTTGTCCCTCGTGCCTGGAATTCTATCCCTCTTTATCTCCACTTTCTAGCTTTCCTGGCTTCATTGTAGGCCCAGCTAAAATGTACAGACAAGAGATGGGTAGACTGATAGATTGATAGACAGACAGACAGATAGATAGATAGATGGATGGATGGATAGATGGATGGATGGATAAAGGTACATAAAGACTCTTAAGGGGTTCCCTAAACTTGTCTTTTTGAGTTACCATATATAGATATAGATAGGAAAAATTGGAGATAATCAAAAAAGGAAACAAATTAGCACTAAGGGATACCAAGAAAGGCTTTGCAGAAGGTAAGATTTTAGCTGGGATTTGAAGGAAGCCAGAGAAGCCAAGAGGAGAACATGAAGAGAGAGCACATTCCAGACACGGGAGACAGCCAGTGAAAAGGCCCAGTTAAGAAATGGAGTGTCTTGTTTGATGAACAGCTCGTGTCATTGGATTGTTGAATACATGGAGGCAGGGTGTAAGAAGATTGGAAATGTAGAGGGAAAGGACATATTATGAAGTTCTTTGAATAAGAATCAGAGGATTTTACATTTGATCCTGGAGATGATAAGCAGCTAACCAAATATTACTGAGTAGGGAAGTATCATACCCAAAATTTAGGAAGATCACTTTGATAATTGTAAAGGACGGAAAGACTCATTGCAGGCACACCCACCAGCAGGCTATTGATGGTAGTATCCTCAGTAATAGAAGGGAAGTTCAGAAATGGGAAGAATGGGGGAAAGATAATGGGTTTAGTTTTGGACATGTTAAGTTTAAAATGTCTAAAGGACATCCAATTCAGGATATCTAATAGGCAACTGGAGATGTGAAACAACAGGTCATCCTGAGATAAGGGCTGGATAAATAGATCTGAGAATCATTCATCAGCATAAAAGTGAAAATTTAAGCTATGGGAGCTGATAAGAACATCAAGTGAAACAGCACAGAATAGTGGTTGGGGGCTACTAAATCATACATAAGGAACCCTGCAGGCCTCATACTGACCAAGAAAACCACAAGATAATATTATTGATGTACCGCTGTATTTTTGTTTACTTTATTAGATACTTCCACTTATATTTTAATCTGGTTCAGGCCATACCTGGGAGTGTTGAGGGCCAAAAATGGCACAGGCCAAGTGTTTGACACCTCTGGTGTAGGACAATAGGCTTAAATAAGAGGAAGTTTAACAAAGCAAAATGTCAAGTCTTGAACTGAATTTCAGAAGCTGAACTGCACAGTTAGAGGGTGGGGCTCAAGAGCAGTTAATAAGAAAATGAACTAAAGTTTAGCTGACTCTTAAATCAAGCACAGTGTGAGTAGAGTGTGATGAAGCTGCTTAAAAAAACTTAAAAAACAAACTAATGTGGTTTTATGCTGCACTAAATGTCATTTGTCTCATAATAAAGGAGGAACAAACTCCATATGGTCAGATAACACATGGCATTACCAGTTTTGGATGCCACATTTTAAGATGTTCAATGAAAAATTTCAATTGTATCCAGGGCAAGGTGACCACAATAATGTCAAAGAAAGAATAATTTTAAAAAACTAAAGATTTGGAGCCTGAGGCAATGATGACTGGAGAAACATGAGAGTTGTCTTTAAATATCTTATGGAATTTCATTTGGAAGAGGCAAGTAGATTTATTCTATGTATTCTGTATAATACTAATGGACAGAAATAGAGACAATAGGCGGAAGTTATAGGAAGGCCAATATGAAGTAGGACTTTTGGTGTTGATACTTTCTCTTTGCTGGGTCTTCAGTAAGGGTGGCTGTTGTGGAGACAAGGGCTCCAGCAACTACTGAAGCAGCTGCCATCAAATCTCTATAAAGGTTGATTCTCTGAATGATGTTAGCAGGGAGCTAGACTGGGTGCAGGGCCAGTGGTCTAAGACAGGAAAAAGGATGGCTATTCCTAGAGCTCTTGGACTCAGGTTTCTAGGCTGTCCCCATCAGGGTCTGAGGCAAGGCAGTAGTTGCAGCAGTTTAACTTACCAGGCACATGATGCCTCCTGCCTCTCTCTCAGGATCCTTTACTTCTTCAGCTAAACTGGCTGGTCTGCCTTGTTGGTGGCAGTTGCTCATCAGCTAGTGGGGATGACTAGCTCCATCTGCACACAGGTTACTCCTCTGAAGACTAGCTATAGGGACCAGGCTGAAAGTAACGTTTTGTAGAAATAGTTGAATGTTCCAGCCTGTCAAGATCTTTTTGTATCCTGACTGTTATCCAGATTTGTCTCATCTACAAATTTGATTAAGCATGCCTTCTATGCCTTTATCCAAGCCAGTGATAAAAATTCAGTTGTCATTCAGTCATTTTTCAATTGGGTCAGACTTTTCATGACCCTAGGATTTTCTAGGCAAAGATACTAGAGTGATTTGCCATTTCTTTCTCTCCAGGTCATTTTACACATGAGAAAACTGAGGCAAACAGGGTTAAGTGACTTCCCCAGGGTCACTCAACTAGTACATGTCTCTGACCAGATTTGAACTCAGGAAGATGAGTCTTCCTGAATCTAGGCCCAGCACTCTATCCACTGTGCCACCTAGCTATTTAAAATATTAAACACCATAAGGATAAGCAAAGATCCCTTGGGTACGCCACTGGAAACCTCGAGTTGATATAAAGTCACTAATGACTTCTATATGGGTACAGTCAATGAGATAGTTCCAAATCCACCAAAGTGTATTATCATCTAACATACACATCTCCATCTATTCCACAAGAACAGGATACGAAATGTCAAGTGCTTTGTGCTAAAATATAGATAATCTATGCTTGCTACATTCCCCCAGTCTATCAGTTTAGTAACTCTGCTTAAAAGGAAATAAAATTATTCTGGCATGACCTGTTCTTGATGAGTCCATCCATGGAAGCTCTGTGATCACTATTTCATTTGCTAAATGCTTACCAACCATCTCTTTAATAATATGCTCAAAAATTTTGTTAGGAATTGAAGTCTAGTTTTTTAGCTTAAATTTTTCAGATTCTATTCTTTTCCCTAGCCCCCTATTTTTAAAGTGGGATGATCTCTACCCTTCATTAATTTTGTGATACTTCTGCCATTTTTCACAATCTTAAGGTCATTAACAATCACTCCTCAAACATATATATTTGCCAGTTTTCTTTATAAAGTTAATTTCAGCCTGGAGACTTCGACTTATTAAAAGAAGCTAAGTGATCTCACCTTTCTTCCTACTTCTGTTATGTATCAACTCCTTATTAAAATTTTTTTTTTGCTGTCCTTTCTAGTTAAAGGATCATTCCTGGGTACAGAAAACAAAACTAAGTTTAAACAACTTTGTCTTCTCTGTAATCAGATAACACTATGCTATCTACCATGAGCAGCAATTGTCCTATAATTCTTTGATCTCCATTTTTTAAATGAACCAACACATTTTATTGGTACAGACAGTTCTCACTCAATGGACCATTCCACACACCTCTACATAAAGCGATTTTTATGTAATGGAAATTTGCCTATGGACATATGGAGAAGAGAGGGAGGGAGGCAAGAAAGAGATCTCAAGACCATGGAGGGAGGGGGCAAGGAGATAGGTCAAGGACAAGTGGGGGCTGGGGACAGAGATGCAATGGCAGGAGGAGGAACATGCAGGGGTCGGGGCCAGCCACATGGGAGCCTTACTGGAAGTGAGAGGAGGAACGTGGGAGGGGAGCAAGGAGAAGCAGACATGTGGCGGGCTGAACCTAGACAAAGACAAGAGAAGACAGTCACTACATGGAGGTGAAGACAGATTCCTGGTACAGAACAGACGAACGGAAGACAGACACACTGAGGTTGGACACATGGGTGGGTAGACAGAACAGGGTAAAAGTCTCCTCTCTTGGGGCCAGATGTCTTATGCCAAGCCCTGAGTCTGACTGGGGCAGCAGCAGTGGTGATCTCTTGGAGTGTTTGTTCTTCTACTTTCACTTGGATGCTTTTTTTTTTTTTTGAGGGAGGGAACCTGAGGCAAAGGGCAGAAGTGGAAAGAGCACAATACTGTGAAGTTAACAAGAATATCTGTTTGGAATATAGATTTCTTTCAGAATTCTTTATGTAAAGTCAAACTTGCCAATTTCCATAATATTCCTCCTCTTGATTTATCCTCTTCTATTTACCTTCTTTCCATTTTCCCTTTCCATTTACCCTTCTATACTTTAAAATTTATGGTGCTTCGTACATTTACATAGATATGTACTCAGCACAGTGCCTGACACAAAGCAGGCAATAAATGGTAGTCAACTGATTAGTAGATATCTGTAAACAACTTTCCTTTACCTTTCACAATGGAATTGTTTCCACGGATTCAGAATTTCGTCCTTCCCTATCCTCTGGACTGGCTTCCCCTACAGAACTTTGGTCCATAAGATGCTGCCTATCATTTGAAATCCGATCTTGTGAAATCTAGAGTACATGTTAGACTATGTCCTGCTTTCCTTTTCTCTACCACAAATTCTAAGAAACAGAAAGCACTCAACCCCAATATTCCCATTACTTCCTCTTTAAGAACCAATTTCTTCTTCCTAGCTGGTAAAAATCAGGTTCAGAATAGTAAATCTCCTAAATGGTCTCTCTTCTGGAAGGATGCAATTATCACTAGGGCCAGTTGAAAAACGGTTAGTGAGAGTAATTCTGCCTATTTATGTCAAGATCGCTACTTCACTTGTCTATTCTCTGTACTTTGTGCAATTGTCTATAGACCAAGGCCACTGATTTGATTATTTTTTATTTTATTGGATTTTGTTTCCTCTGTACTTCTTTGGTTACTATTCTTCTTAATTACAGCTACTGGCTGTTCTCACTTCTTTTCTACAATGTGGATACTAGTGCTCTCCAGCTCTTCAAAGTATCTTTTGTAGATACTGTACTACCATCAGTAGGATGTTAAGTCCTAGAGTGAAGGGGGTCACTTCTTCCTCATCACTGTAACCTCGGGACCTATTATTAGCAAAATGCCTTGTGTAGAGTCGACACAATCAATGTTTATTGAAGTAAACTGATTCAACATTTTTTAAAAATCTGACCAGGTTTAAAATGGGAGTGTTTACGCTGAGAATATTCTCTGCAGAGAACATCTAAATGTTTGTGCCCCTCAAATGAGACTTCGTGAGACTAGTATTCAAAAAGACACATTCCCAGGAGAAGTAATGAGACTTCATTTCATGTACCAAGTGTTTAAAGCACAAATAAGCAACTCTGTGGTTTCTTTCTTTGGCACACTTCCTCAGAAAATTAAAGGACACATTTTTGTCTTCCCCCACAACTCGTCCCATCATCAGTCAAAAATTTTTAAAGTGAGAATTTAAGATTTATAGTCTTAACATATAATAACCATATTTCCCATGACGGCTGTAAAGAACAGTCACCAGAGTTGAAATTCTACATAGTCATTTGTGAGATGAAGAGAAATATTTCACCTCATCTCTGTCACTAAGCTTAAATTTAATTTTTTCATCTGTCCAACTCGGCAACCACTCAGTTCATTAGGTGTCTACTATATATAAAGCAGAGGCAGCTAGGTAGGTGACTCAGTGTTTAGAGCACTGGGCCTGAGTTCGAATGCATCATCAGACACTTATTAGCTGGGTTACCCTGGGCAAGTCACTTGATCTCTGTTTTCTTTAATCCACTGGAGAAGGAAATGGCAAACTACTCCCAGTAACTTTGCAAGAAAACCACATGGTCAGTATTAGCGTGCTATGATCTATGGGATCATGAAGAGTTGGACACAACTGAAAAATCACAATATATAAAGTACTATTTTATCACCTGAAGTTACAAAGATAAAAGTGAAACAATCCCCGGCTTCTAGGAGTTTACGCCCCACTTAAAACATTATTTTCCCAGGCTCTTCCAAAAACCTAATAAAACAAATCTAATTAATCTATTTCAGAAACAGTAAATCTCTATTATACCTAGAGAAAATAAAATACTCACCTCACACCTATTCAGTATCTTCAACTGACCAATTTTGGCAATAATTATTTGGCGAATAGTCCGAGATTCTTTATTCCCTTCAGTCAAGGGATTCTGTGTGCAGGACAAGGACTGTAAACTTTGTAACTTATCTAATTCATTGATAGATGACCACTGGAATCAAAGGGAAAAAAATGAAAACAGCCAGATTTCAAACTAATTTGTAAATTCACACCAAACAGTATTAATTACATTCTCAGAACACTCAGTTTTGTCATATCTAAAACATCAACTACTCTCCAAGTTTAAAAGTCACATCTATTTTTACGTATTTGTAGATATTACATATCTACAGATTAATGATCTAAATGGATACTGGTGCAGCAATTAACTGACTTCTTTCTTCTGACCTAACTCTATCTTTCTAGGATTATTTCATATTACCTTTTTACACATTCTACCTACCAACCCAAATGGCTTACTGGCTGGGCCACGTACTACCAGGTAGGCCCCCCATCTGGAATGTATTCTTACTTAAACTTTATTCCAAATTCAGCTTTTGCACCATTTCCTAAATAAAGCCTTTACTGATCATCCCCAAAGCCCTCCAGGTGCTATTACTTCCCACCCACCAGGAAGCTACTTTGTGTTTACTGTATCTACATTTTATATTTAACAATCCACTAGAATGTCTCTGAAGACAGGGCTGCCTTAGTATCCCTAGTGTCTAGCACAGTGCCTGGTGGTGTGTGGTAGGGGATTCACTGCTCGTGACCAACTGATTGATTATACTTAGCTTTTCTTATAAAGAAGTTCCAGGAAAATAAATGATTCTACTTTGTGAGACTACTTATTACTATTACTAAAGGGAGTACAGTGTCTTTACATATTCATACAAGCCACCTAGGGATGAAAAAAAGTCAACCAGGATGCTATATGCACACACAAGGCAAACTTACTCACTTGTGATATCTGATTGCCATTTATCACTAGGTACTGCAAGGAAGGAAACATTGAGGTTTTGCACCCTAAAAAAAGAGAATAAAGTTAATCATGCAGAAGTAGATTAGTGGCTAAAATATGATGAATTATTGTGATAGTGTACCTATTCCAGCATCTGGAAACTGCAGAGTAGAAATTCTATTGTCAGAAAGGATTAACTGTTCTAACCTGAAATTTAAGAATATGAATGTGGTTAATATTATAGCAATAGAATAACAGCACAAATAATCAGGCAATAAAAGGATTTTTAATCATTTTAAACTGCAAAATAGCCACACTGTCGAGGTTCTGTATAGAACAGAAGAGATGCAACCTCTATCTGGAATTCCACAAACAATTTATCTGATGGGCCTGGGTAGGGGTGTGGGTGTGGGCTGGGGCCAGGGAGAAGGGTAGAAAGATAAAATGATGAACAAAACATACTGCTTATACTGAAGGAAGATGCAATCTCTCTGAAGAACTTTAGAACTGACTGCATGACAGGGGAGACACTGTCAGAAGACCGCTCAGCATGGCATGCCCTCATCCAAAAAAAAAAAAAAAGGTGCTGTGCTCTATGAGCAAAGCAGAATTGAAGTAGCTCAAAAGAAAAGAGATATGCAAATTTAGAGATTCCACCCCAAATGTTCACAGGGATTATTTGTGCCCGCCCTATGGTAGAGCACTTGTAGTTCATAATGGTCTGATCAGCCACAGTAGGACACACTGTAACTTAATTCTAACGTAGTGATGTCATTTTGGTCCACTCTGATAATGAAGCACAACTACCAATCCACCAACACAAGGAGGCAGGGGTGAAGGTACAGATCTGATGGAGGTAACAGGGGACACACAAATATGGGGCATACAGACAGAATCCAAGGACACTCTTCCTACACGTGAGCCAATGTCGTTAGGGTTTTTGGTTTGTATGGTGATTTTTTTTCTGGTGGGACTATAAGATGGGAGGGTACATGAAAGGGGTGGGAGATCAGCAGGAGGGGAATAAAAAAAAACATGATCTGCCATGGTCAAATCAATGAGAGAAAAGTGACTTTTGTGCTCTCAGAAAGAGACCTGAGGGGGAGGGGGAGAAAGGAAGAATTGAAAAAAGGAGCAAAGAAGGGAGGCCTAATTTGGGGAGTAGCCCACTGATGAATACTCCTATGGGTGAAGACAGTCTATAAAAGGAGATGGGGACCTGGCACTAGGTGTGGCCTGGGGATTTGGTGACTGAAAAGTCTACTCATCTTACCTCAGAAGGAGGGGGAGTTGGAACCCCTGAGAGAGTAAGACCTCAGGGAGGAGATTTTGATGCACATAGGGAAAAGGGTAATGAGGGGAGAGTATAGATCAGTGGTAAGCTGTATAACCAGGGACATGATAGGGGAAGACCTTACCATGGGGCAGTGTCCTCTCTGATACTTCCAATAATTGGTATTTTGGGTAGTGAGGCACTATAGAAAAGAGAAATCCTTGGGGCAAAGTCTACAATGCAGTGGCAGTAACCGCACAGAGGGTAAATCCTAGAATCCATACCTTGGAAGTTCTGATTACATGATGTATACAGAGAAAAGAGAAGGACCATACAAAGACATATGAATTCACTCTAACCGAAGTGATAACTATAAATCAGTTGAAATAAAAATTTCCAAAAAGAGAGACAATAAGTCGTCAATTTAAAGAACTCTCATACATTACAGCAGTCTCTGAAATACCATATATGAAAATATCCTGAGCTATCAAAATGTTTATATATGTTGGTATTTATCAAATTCAGGATAACAAAAATTTTTTTAATATTAAATAAAATTACCTGGGTAGATAGGCTATTTGGAATAGCTGATCTCCATCAATTGACTGGTTATTAGAAAAGTCTAGTAACTTGAGAGCCTGAAAAATATCAATGGGTCTGTATAAAAAATAGAAATGAATTATATTTAGGCTTTTTAAAGAGCTTTAAGATATTTATATATTCCAATTTGATATAAATAAGATCATACAGTATAGTAAAACCTCAGCAATTTATAATTTTGGTCATTCAGATTTTGTGGCAGTTTGGCCTAAGCTGAAGTTTACCTTTATATAATAAGAAAGGAGGAGAATAAATGAATAGTACAAACAAAAGGGAGTATGGTAGAGGGGTATACATATTTAACCTAACTTCAGAAAACAAACTACTTAAGGACATTAGAACATTAACTCTTTTATGCAAATGGATGTCATTTCTTACAAATTAGTCTAAACAATTAACAATTTATTAGAGCAGGTATGACAGAAATTTTACTTGGAAAAAGTTTCTTTACAAGATAATGTTTTTTCCATTTGAAATTTTTTTTCTCAATTACATGTAAACAAAATTTTTAACATTCATTTTTTTTAAATTTTGAGCTCCAAATTCTCTCCCTCCTTTCCTTCCCCTCCCTCTTCCCTGAGAAGGCAAGCAAATTAAATATATTTTTAAAATAATACTTTTTATTCCTTAATTTAGAGTAATTCAAACCGCTTGGTAAGATTTCAAATAAAAATATTTGAGAAATTATTTTTTAGTTGTGTCCAACTCTTCATGACCCCATTTCAGGTTTTCTCGCCAAAGATACAGGAGTGGTTTGCCATTCCCTTCTCCAGCTCATTTTAGAGATGAGGAACTGAGGCAAGCATGGTTAATTGACTTGCCGAGGGTCGCACAGCTAGTAAGTGTCTGAGACAAAATTTGAACTCAGGAATATGAGTCTTCCTGACTCCAGGCCCAGCACTTTATCCACTGTACCACCTAGCTGCTCTTGAAAAATGATAAGGATAGTAAAAAACAATGAGAATCATTTTTGAATCATAATTGTAAGAGTACCTCTAGAAATCGACATTAAATATTTTAAATTCCTACAAATTGTAAATCTTAAAATGTTGACTTTAGAATTTAAACAAACCATTCCTACCTTTCTGAAATTGTAATATCATTAGATGCAAGGTATAATTCTTCTAGAACTGGCCATCCTTGAGCACACCACAGAACCTATTGAGAAAATTCAATTCAGTATAAAGAATTGTTACCATATCCATTTATTTTAACATATAAAATACGACTTATTTCATTTCCAATGCTTTTTACTTCCACCTCCACATGAACTCAATTTAGTTACTGTTTTAGAAAGTGCCTATAGGATAAATGACACCTCCAGTTTAATTAATTACATGCCATGTTTCAGGCAATGAGTACCAGTGAGAAGATGATAAAATTAAAATATTAAAAAAGTATTTTAATGATATGATAATATGTACTATTAAACGTGTACGCACACACTCAGAACTACCCAACACTGTTATTAATGAACCATTAAGAGATATCCTAAGGTAGATTAATACTGTTAAAAAGTTACACTGAGGAGACAGATTAAATATATTCTTATTTGATATGGTATGCCATACCACCAAAGAAACACATGGTAAGAATAGGAAATTAATCATCAACATCTTTTCAACTGTAATAGTACACACAAATTCCAACAAACTTATTAATGAACTGCTAGGATCTACAGTCAAATGAGTTGTTGTGATATTTCATTTTTTACTGATAAATCTAAACCAAGAGACAAGCTAAATCATAATCACATTATGTTTGAGCTTGGCTTTCATTATCTTTCTCCTAAACATCCCCCTATTCCAAATACTATTTCTATTGAGGGCCCTGATATTTTTCCAAGTACTCAGACTGGCAACCTCAAAGTCTTCTTTGTTCTCCTTTTTCTTCACCTCTGCAGGCAGTCAGTTGCTGAATATTGTCAATTCTACCTCTACAAGATCACACAGATCTATCTCCTTCTTTCTACTTAAACAGCCATTATTTAAGTTCAGGCACTCGTTGCATCATACTTGGAATTACAGCAGTAGCCCAACTGGTAGGCACTTTCCACTCCAATCCATTCTCCACAGAGCTGCCAAACTGATCTTTCTAAGGAACTGGTCTATGTCACTCCCCTGCTCGAAAACCTTCAGTAGCTTCCTATTGCCTCTAAGGAACACAAACTTGACTCTAACATTTTAAATCTACTACAATCTGGTTCTCACCTACCTCTCTAGCCTTATGTCAAATTATTTCTCTTCATGTATAAACTCAATCTGGACTACTAGCTAGCTATTCCCCAACCTCAGCATTCCATTTCCCACCTCCATGTAGTTACACAAACTAACCACTCACTTAGGATGCAGTGCCCTCCTCAACTCAGCTTCTTAGAATTCCTAGCTCCCTTCAAGGCTCAGCTCAGATATTACCTTCTCTATGAAACCTTTTTCTAAAAATTTTAAAATTATTTATTTTCACCATTCACTTCCATAAGATTTTGAGTTTCAAGTTTTCTTACAATTCCTCCCCTCCACCCCCCCCCACCCAAGACAGCATGCAATTTGATACAGGCTCTACGTATACATTCATATTAAATATATTTTCACATTAGTCATGTTGTAAAGAAGAACTACAACCAATGGGAGAAACCATGAGAAAAAAGAAACCAAAAAAAAGGGAGAGAGCAAATAGTATGCTTTGATCTGCATTTAGACTCCATAGTTCTTTTTCTGGATGTGGATAGCATTTTCCATCATGAGTCATTTGAAGTTGTCTTACATTGCTAAACAGAGATAAGTCTATCAAAGTTAGTTATCACACAATGTTGGTGTTACTATGTAAAATATTCTTCTGGTTCTATTCACTTGGGAAACTTTTTCTGATCCCTCCACCCCAATTGTTATAATTCTCTCTCTCTCTCCTCAAAAGACCTCACCTCTCTATGCATATTATATTGACCTCCCATCCTGAGTGAATTACAAGTTCCTTGAGGATAGGGCCTATTTCAACTTTTGTCCTGAAAACTCAGACTAAAGTCTGTCTTGCAAATAGCAAGTGGTTAATAAAAGAGGTTTTTTTTTTTAATTAAATTTGATTTTAAAATGGAATTTCCTAGGAGTGCTGAAAAGCCAATAAAAATTCCAGTGAGAGAAGTATATTAATGCAAAACTGACTCCATGAAGTGAACCTCCTATTTACCCTTCCAGTTTAGCTACAAATTGTATTCAACTAAATGTAGTATACTTGACCTTTAAATAGTGGGAATTCTATGCCCCTCTGCCTACTTAGCTCTTGCACTAAAATAAAGTTGCTGACAACATTTCAATTAACTTCAGACTCAACAAATAATGAGAAAGAAAGGTGGGGGCTGGGAGAAAGAGAGGAGGACAGGAGGAGGGAGGACAGAAGACAGAAGAGGAGTTACCAGGTTTTTTATGTAATGTTCTATTTAACAAGCAAAACTTTTAATCACTTTTAAATACCAAACTTTTGAATATTTTGTCTCTATAAGGCATATGAATAATGATATATTTACATAACCAGCGGCCCAAGATTTATTACAATGGTGACCTGACAACAACAGCATTTTGTTTGACATCACTTTAAAAGATCATAGGATCATGGATCTAAATCTTGAAAGACCCTCAGAGATAATGGAATCCAATCCTCTTATTTTCAGACTGGCAAACTGCGGTCCAAGAAGTTAAATGACTTGTCCAAGGTAGTATCAGAGACTAGATCTGAATGCTGATCCTGACTCTAAACCCAGTGCCCTTTCTAAAAATTGTTCCATGCCACTTTTCATTCTTGTGACTGAATGTGATGAAATGAAAATATGTATGCTTAAGCATATAAGTACCACATTTATGTTTAAGTAACCTATTAAAATAAAAAAACTTGCAATTCCAAACTACTACCAACAAATAAACCATGTTGTAAAAGCCAATTACCTCAGTCCACGTTATTCCTGTTCGATTAAGCACTAAAACCTTCAATGCAGAAAATGTACATGATGGAGATGCTGAATCACAGGGAAATTTTAGCTTATTTTCACTGTGTAGAAAGATGAAAGCAGTGTGTTCACATCAGTTGAATATGACCAAACAAATCATTCAATTAAATTGCCAATTTGGAATATAATACCAGGGTTTTGAACTGTCTTGTGTACAAAGGAATTTCTTTTTTAAAGAACCCAAAGGGCCATAGAGTATTATACCTTAAAAATTCTGTTTTCAGAATTTAACTTGATGGTATCTAAAATACAGAAACTCTTCCTGGGATCTGGCCAGTTGTTCTGATGTGCTCATTTTATGCTACAAAAGACATAATCAGGGCCAAATAAAGCAATTCATTTTTGATAAAGTTTCCCCAATAAGTTTCAAAATAAAGTCAGGACCTAGTTAGTTCCCCTACTCCCAAAAGCACCAATAACATAAAAAGCAATGAACACTGACTTAACTTAATTGCTTTCTGATTCTGTTCCTTTGCCTTTGTGACTGAAAATAAAGATATCCAAGAAGCCCCTGTCCTTTTTGGTTATTCTAAAAACAGTTTCTTACTATTTATCCTACCTGAACAAAGCTAGGAGGAGCAGCTAAACAATGAATGGCAGAGTCAGAACTTAAAGGATAATAGCCTACATAATAAAATGAAAATAATGGGGATAAATATCAAAGTCTAACACCTCAGTTAAGAAAATCAACATCATAAATCTGAGATGAGAGAGGCACAGATAACCATCAGAAAAAGATCTATAAACTATACATATCAGTAATACAATATGGCAACCAAAAAATAAACAAACCATAATGTAATCTTAAAGTACATGAAGAGAACCGTAACTATCCAAGGAAAAAGAAGTGACAGTATTCCTATATTCCAAACTGGTCGCAACACATCTGGAGCATTTTATTCAGTTCTATGTGCCACATTTTAAGAAGGACACTTATGAGTTACATAGTGTTAAGAGGAAGGTGACCAGGATGACAACCATTTAGCTTTGGAAAGATTTAGAAAGAACATGCTGCCTATCTTCCAATACTTTAAGTGCTGTAATGTGAAAGAGAGGTTGAACTTGTTCTGCTTAGCCCCAAAAGCTAAGGAACAGAATGGTGGAAATATTTTTGCAATATGGAACAAAATGGGCCATATTTTTAGTTCATATAAGGAAAAACCTGCTATCTAATGCAATGGGCTGCCCGTGTGGGTAGGGAGTTTCCTTTACTAGACATCTTCAAGTAAAGGCTGGGATGTTTCCTTGTAGATATGTTTTAGAGGGGATTCATTTGCGGGTATAGTTGTATCAAATGACCTCTGAAGTCTCTTCTGGCTTTTAAGATTTTATGATTCTGAACAGAAACTTAGAAAGAATTACCCTTTGAAAAACAGGGCCCAAGTTTCCAAAGAGGGAAAATGGTGGGTCAAATTACACCCACAGTTGATCCCACCTATCTCTCATTTTGAAATACAATTAATTTCACGTCTATTGCTGTTATACCTGAGCAGGACAGGTGTGACTCTCCTGTATATGCAAAGGGGAAGCCTGATTGACACACTTGGAAAATATGGTTGCAGGTTAAAACTAACCAAACACTCTGGATATACTGCACAAATGATTTTAATAAAATAAATTGAGTAGTTTAGTAAAATCTAGTTTCAGGCTTCATTAGAGTTTCATAATGAAATCATTCTTATTGCTATTTATAGGGCTCTAAGCAACTACTTTTGAAAAGATTTTTCCCACATAGGCCTCAAAATATTTGCTAACATCTCATATATTAAACCTGTAAAAATTCAATTAATTATTTCATTAATTTAATCAGTCCAAAATTTAAGAAAAAATTGTGACAAACCCATCTCCTCTGTCATTTAATATAAATTAAATAAATAAATAAATAGCTCAAACTACATAGAAATTTAAAACTATAAAATTTTTTTTATATTTTTTTTTAATTATTAGTAATTTAACAAATCATTAGTGAGTCCAGGTATATAGCTATCTATAAGTCTAAAATAAGCAATATTCTCTTAAATTATAGGTTATGTTAAAAAAATAAAATAAAACTAACCTAATACTATCAAAATTTTTGCAGGGTTACAACCTAAAGGAATCCACCTCATTACCACCATAAAGCACTAAGAGGCACTATGTGCCCACTGGGCACAGATTAGGACTTGTACAGAATGTTAACTAGCAGGCAACAGAAAGTTCATACCTGAGATTAAGAACTTCCAGGTTTCTGAGCTCATCAGCAATGAAGGTCACCTCATTCCATGATGACAACATATTTTTTGACAAATCCATCCTTCTGATATCTGAGAGGAGATGTTAAGAAACACTCACTTCCATTGATAAGAAAGATCCCAAATATATCAAAATGCCAATCCAGAAACTGTATTAGAGTGACAAAACCCAAAGACCAACAAGATCTCAGCCCAGCTACTTTACCCAGGACTGCAGGAAAAGACAGGTCACAGAGGCTGGGACCCCAAGTTCATCCACCCTATCACAGGCCCACAAACTATGCTTCAGTGTCTCTCAGACTTAGTCTGTAGGAAAGGACAGAACCAAGAAATTATTGTCAGTCATACTTGCTGTCTTCTCTATTCCAGAATTAGGACTGAGAGCTCAGAACGGCTTCTTGAAGCTCTCCACCCGGACCCAATGTGGAAGAAGCAGAGTAACAAAAACTCTAGAAATTAAAGAAAGAAAACTCTGAAAGAAACAGTAAAGAGTGGAAACCTTTTCCTACCAGAGAGGATGAGGACTTAAGCAAATAGAAGAAAATTTCCAATAAATGAAGAAATATTAGGTGTTTAAAACTAAGATAACATTTTAGAAGAAGAAAATAATTTCACAGTAATTATAACAAGGAGAACTACATTTTAAGAAATGAATTAGTCACAAGGACTCCAAAAATCAAAGGAAGAAATAAAGAACTGAAACAAAGAATAAAATTAGAATTCTTAAGGAAAAACTTGGAAGGAGAATAACAGTTTAGAAAAGAAGGTATAAAACTTTATTCAAGTGGTAGACACCCAGAAATACTGACTAAAGCAAACCAAACTCAAAAGTTAAATGAAACAGAGAAAACAAAACAAGAAATATTAAAACAGAGCTGAAGACTGAAAAATTGAATCACATGGAAATACTTTAGAAAATAAATGAAATGGAAAAAATGCTCCAAAATCACTAATAAGTAGGGAAATATAAATTAAAGCAACTCTGACGTTCCACCTCATACTCATCAAATTGGCAAAGTTGACACAAAAGGAAAATGACAAATGTTATAAGGACTTTGAGGAAAAGAGGCATGTCAATCCACTGGTGGTGGTACAGCCATTTTGGAAAGCAATGTGGAACTACCAAGAAGTTACCAAATTGCATATGCCCCCTATCTTAGCAATAAACATCATTAGGCCAATACCTCAAAAAAAAAAAAAAAAGGAAAAGGTAAATGACCCATGTGTACAAAAAAAAGTTCTCTTTTTTGTAGTGGGAAAGAACTAAAAACTAATGGAATACCCATCAACTGGGGAAGAGCCAAACAAATTATGGTATATGAATACAAGGGAAAACTACTATGCTACAAAAATTATCAAAGAGATGGTTTCAGAGAAACCTAAGAAGATATAAACTCATGAAGAGCAGAATAAGAACAACCAGTAGAACAGTTTATGCAACAATAGCACAGTAAAGACAAACAACTTTAAAAGACGTAGGAACTATGATCAATGGGATGACCAATCACAATTTCAGAGCACTAATGACTGAAGCATGCATATCTCTACCTCCTGATAGAAGTATAATGCACTCAGGGTACAGAATGAGACCTAAGAATTCCAAGAATTTATTTTGTCTGTCTATATTTACTTGTTGTAATCTACAAGTCACCACCTGAATGAAACCCCATATTTAAAACACTTGAAAGTGCAACAAAGTCCAGAGCTTCCAGATCAAATGCATAAAAATACTATAAGGAGCCAGGATGAAAGAGATCAAGTGCCAAGGAACCGCACTGTGAAGGAAAGCAAAATTTAGAATAAAAAACCAAGAGGCAAAATAAAGAGACTAATAACTAAGAATAACCCTGCAAAGCAACTTTTTTTTTATTCTGAACTTAAAAAATAAAACAAGGATTTCCATAACGTAGTAGAATAAGAAAAAAAAAGATGACTGCACATGAAACTGCAAATCTATTATGAAATAACTTACCCAGCAAAACTGAGTATAATCCTGAATGAAACGAAATATGGATATTTAACAAACTGAAAGACTCTCAGGTATCTGTCACAAAAGACTAGAACTCAATGGAAAATTCAATATATAAGATCCAGAAGATCCATTAAGTAATAGATGACTTTTAAACATTCCTGCTGAAAAAACAGAATTGGGTAGACATTTATGCATAAATACAGTACACAAGAAAAACCTTTTACACACACACAAATTTAAACAATCTAAAAGGGCTAAACGATGATCAAGTGCCTAACTGGAGGAGTGGGGTGAGAGGTTAAAGGTCCACTGTCCTTAAAGAATCCTTTAAGGGTCAAAAGGAAAGAAACAAAGAAAATTCTGCAATGTTGTTCAATTTTGTTTGAGTAAAGAAAAGAAATTACAGGAATGAATATACTGGGAAGAAATGAAGAAAAGGAGGGGAAGGACTTACAAACTTCTCACCCTTGGGACACATCTGGAGAAAAATATACAAACACAAGAGGCTAGCGGAGAGCACCTGAGGTTCTGTGGTCTGGCATCCAAAGGTGTGTGATCAACCAGAGGTTGGAAGAGGGGTCATCTCTGACACTCCCTACAATAACTAATCATGGCCCATGTCTTCAGCCCAACCATACTTACTTTTATCCAGCAATTCTCAATGACTCTGCCACTTCCTTTACCTGTGCAAGCTCCCAAACTTCCCAGTTTTGAGTCAGGCAACAATATATCAAGGAAATTATATTCTGAGCACCCAGAGCAGTAGCACCTCTAGTTAAACTGGCACAAAAATAATACACTGGGGAGAACAGCTAAATAATATGAAATTTCTCTTGAAAAGAATTTTTTGGTAGCAGATATCATCTTAGATTCCAATGATCGATCATTACTGAAAAAGGATACTAGGACATGTTTGTGCAATTTCCCCTTTGTTGCCAGCACAACTCACTGCAGAACTCAAAATGGTGACTTCTTGCAACCTGTTCAGCTGACTGAATGAAAGATAAATGGATTATATGCAAAGTTAAAATAAGGCCAGTGAGTATCACAGAAACTTAAAGTCCTTTACGATTCTTCAACACAAAATGATCCCTCTAATTCACCTGCCATGCAATTATCTCATAAGCATGTAAGACTGTCAAACTTAAAGAAAAATGGGAGGAGGAGGGACCTCAGATGAAGAACATAGTAAGGAACAGCTAGGAAAAGCAATAACGGTTTCCATCTCAGGAATGGGGAAACTAGGCAGCAAAAATAAGTAGACAAGATCTCAGTCCAAGAAATTTAACAGGAAATTTTTCTCTGTGCTCTCAGTATAAATACCATATAAAGTCATAACAGTATCACTGGGAATCAAATATCACTTTTAATTTTCTCTTTGTAAACTCTCTTCCAAACACAAATTTAATTAATTACTGTAATACAATGCCTTAAAGCATATATACTATATTTCAACATCGTGATTTCCAAATTATTTCTAACCTAACTGAGAAATTGCCACAGATAAAAAGAGCTAGCCTTCAAGTCAAGAATAAGTAAATGAATAAAGCATATATTAAGTACTTATGAAGTGCAAAGCACTAGTGCTAAGCATCAGGGTTAAAAATATAAAAGGAAGAGAATCTCTGGAGCTCATATTTTAATGTGAGAAGAAAAACCGTCAAGAGGAAAAACTCTACATCAAATATCGCTGATGAAAATTTAATACATAAGGAACTACCGACACAAAAGACCAATAGTTCTTCATCAATAGATGTCACAAAAAATGTAAATAGAGTTCTGAAAAGGAGATCCGAGTTTAATCATGTACCTCTGATACCTGATGGCTGTGGGGAATTCACAGTACTCTGGGTCAGAAGAGTGCAACCCACAGCACTCCCAAGTGTAGTCAGAACCAAAATAAAATATAGTTCCTCTATCTGATTTCAACATGTTTATGTATTCATGGAAAAGAAATATGTAAATGTGTAGTTTTCCAAGTCAATATGAGCCTACAAGGATCCTTCTCTGTGGATTAGTGACCCTTGTTTTATTTGCAGTTGACACCACTGCTTTTAGCAGCTCTCTAATATTAATTCTCAACTCTAGGTGGCATAGACAGTGATCACCTACAATGGCTGCAATTGCCTCATACAGGAATTTATACTAATGAAATCGAAGTTGTAGAACCTATCCCTATTCAGGAGACTAGATACAACAATTTATACTTTTCTAATTATCTACAGAATCAGTCACTTTAATAAATAAAAATTCTAACGTGATGTGCCTGTAGTAGCAGTTTAGATTTGAAGATCTTTCCCACCCGTTAACAGGCCATGTGACCTGATTAGGAAGCCTAAGTGACATGTGGTGGGAGGAGCTGCCTGACAGGAAAAGGAAGTTATGTCACAGGAAATGAAGGGGGAAGGGGAGAGGGGGAGAGAGAAAAGCAGTTATGACTGCTAATGGCTGCCCTCGTGATAGTTAGAGCTGAACAGGCTGACTTAGTTGTACTGTGTGTTTGTCTTTGGGAAGACCCCAGCAGGGGGTTGGAGAGGTTTTGGGATGGCGAGGCTCTACGTTGTGTGTATTGAATATTCTACTGCTCTGATAGATTCAATAAATGACTATGTGGGATATGGTTCTCTGGTGTCTGAATAAATGTTATACTTCTGCCTTCTTTATGGAGAGTCTCTCATACTTTGCAAGACAGAACTACAAAGTCATATTGACAACTATCACTGATGTTTTTTCCTTACTGACATAGTGCCCCAAAGTATCTACTGAAATGATACTCACAAAATGGAGTTATTATATAAACCATTACCTCTTTAAATCCACAGGACGACTTGTAAGAATTATTATTGCTGCTTATGATCTGGGAGAGGAAGGAAAATAGGTACTCCCTTTTCTGTACATCCAATTTTTTAACATTATCAGAGCACATGGTGTTCACTGAAGGGATATCAAATCATTAATGTAAAATATGTCTCCTTTTGGATATAATGTATTTAATATTTTACTTATTTCAATAAAAAGGCAAGAAACTACAATCTCATCAAGAATTTTATTCTTTAAGTCTTCTCAAATGATTTTTAAGAAATGTAAGGTCTGCACATAAGCAAAAAAGTAATTCTGTAATCTTTGATTGGTCCATTCAGGTGTTGCTATTTCCACATTAGAATATGCCTAACATTAACATCATTATCTTCTTAGTTAATAACTACATAGCAAAGACTGACAAAAAATTGCCTGTGCTTAATTAGCCTATATCCAATACGGTTACATTTCACCCAAAGTGGCCTACTTGCTGCATTCCAATTCCAGGTTGCATCTTTTTACTGTTAGTCCTTCATCCCTGGAACTCAATGACTCTTCATTTATCAGTGCCTCTTGGAATCCCTGGGTTCAGCCAAGGATCAGGTCATGTGCTACCTTCTATGTGAAGTCTTTCCTGATGTCCTTCATTGTTAATGCTCTCATTCTCCTCACATTATCTTGTATTTCTTTTCCATTTACATGATAGATCTCACAGTACAATGCAAGCTCCTAGAGGGCAAACATTGTTTTTCACATTTGCTTCTACACAATAACATCCAGCATCTAATACAGTGTCTTGTACATAACAGGTGTTTAATAAATGCTTGCTGAATTGAAATAAAATCTAAACTCAGGAGTGGCAACCAGAAGTCACTTCTAAGATATCACCCTCAGGAACTCTTTTTTTTTTTAGGAACTCTTGATACTTCTAAGATGATTTACTAAATGCTAGCTGATGAATCACAACTTGTAATGTGATATTCAACATTATTATGTAGATCTTAGTATCCGACTAAGTCCTATTCCCTATGGCATCCCTTATGAAATTCCTATTTCATAAATGAACCTTACTGTCTTTGCATAAAATCATATTTTTAACGGTCCTTTAATCTTACAGTTTACGATGGGATTCAGAGAACTACCTGGCTCTACTACCCTAGTTGGCTTACAAAAAACAAATGACAATATGTACACTGAAAGGGGAAAATATGAAAAATGAAGGCACAAAAACTATCGGCCCAGAGCAAGAGGGCAGGAATTACTGGAAATAAGAGTGCAAAGAACAAATATGGTGCACATATAACCATTACAACACCAGCCTTCCAGTAAGAGGTTTCAAATTTCTTGTTTCCTTTAGTCCTCAGCTTCCTTATCACCAGTGCAAATAAAGGTAATGTCTAATCTTTCAGTGTAACCCAAGACATGGCAGACCAAATTAAGGACAAAATCCTAAGTTTATCAAAGTCTCTGTACCAATCTGCCAATCAGTTAACACACCAAGGCCCTCAGGCCCAAGTAGAGTACACCATAAAAATCTAATTCATCAATATCAATTCCTCCTACCTTCGGATTTTTTTAATAGAATCAAATCCAACAGTTTCTACAGGTTTATTTCCAATAATAATCATCTCATTTTCATCTTCTCGTTTAGTATTTTCCAATCCATAACGATTCTTAATTGCAGTGAGAAAGTCCACTCCAAAATTTGCCCGGTTTGGACGGATAAAGGATCCTCCTGTAGGGTGCCTAGACAAGGGCACAAAGGAATATTTAAAAAGACAAGCAGTCTTTTTGAGAAATCAAATATCTGTAACATAATGCTTTGTAGGTTCATACTAAATTAGAAAGCATAGCTAGGGGAAATAACATGAATTGATATGCCACAGTCAACAAAGTTCAATTCTAGGAGTCTGGAACTATAAATTCTTACTGAGTTTTGAAACTGGATTGCCATGTGACCTTAGGTAAGTCCCTTCACCTGCATTTGTAAAACAAACCACTATATACTTATTTCAGTGGGAAGTTAATAAGGATTCAATATTCAATTAGTGCAAGTATTCTGAAAAAGTAAAAAGACTGCAAAATGCTACATCAAGACAGATTGATGAAAAATAAGAATATTTCACATTTCTATAGCAATTTACAATTTTACAAAGTGCATTCCGAACAGTCCTGTAGTACAAGTATTGTCACTCAAATTATGTAAATGAAGAAACCAAATCAAAGAAAAGATAAACATATGATCCCCAAATCACACAACTAATTATAATATACCATAATGTACACAGTACACTAAATGTAGGATAATCAAGATTGTGTCTCTAAATCAAAATCTAGCATACCATAATCATTCCCGCAAATTTGTATTTATATTTTGCTAGGCTTTTTAATATTTTTGTCAGGTTATGATAGAAAAATGAATTCTATCACCCTATCTTACTCTTACTTTTACTAAGCTTGGGGAGAGATTTTAAAAGACTTCCCACAATCAGTATCATGGGATGCTGTATTATATTTCAATGAGATTTTACTAATATCTATACTAAATATTTATTTTACATTACTAATATAATACTAATTATTTCTAATATAATACCAAATATTTCATGATTGCCAAGGTAGCATTATGGAATAGCCACTTTGCAACAAAAAAATATATAAATCATATGAATCATCAAAAATGATATGAAGCTGTGAGTCCCAAAGAAAAAGATTCCAAACTTACCAGCTTCTATTTTCCAAAAGCACAATGGTATTTTTTTAACGAGAAAACAAAATCCTGGTATCAGAGAAACTGCTCATAAACTAAGTTTCTGAGTATGAAAATAACTTTTACAAAAGAAAATTATGTGATTTTTCCTTTATCATTTTGCAACATTTTTAGTTGGCACAATCAGTTACTAGATCCTGAAAATTATTATTAAAGTAAATGCTATTATATGTATACTGCTGTTCTAGCTGTATCTTCCATTTGCATAATTCCATATTTCTTTATATTTCTCATGCTTGTCATTTTTAACGGTGCAATATTCCATTCATTTCAATACATTTCATTACACTGATATATCACATAATTTATTCAGTTATTCCCTCAACCACTAGACAAGTTACTTAAAGTTTTTTACTATTATAAATAATGCTACTATGAATATTTCCATTGAAACACATTTTTTCCTTCTTTTTAATTACTTCACTGGGGTATATTTCCAGTAGAAGGTCTACTGGATAACCACTATGATCAGATTTAAAATTTTTATTGCATGTTGCCAGATTGACCTCTAAAAAGATTTGATGATCAAGACAGGAAAAGTATGATGAGTATGAGTATGTTCATTATTGAAGAATGAGTTCGAGCATCATCCCCAGTAGGCCAAGCAGTGGATGGAGAGGCAGGGGACACTAGTAGGTGAGCCAGTAGCATGGAATAGATCTTTTCAATGAAAGTGGAAAGCTAGGGAGGGGCTAGGGCAAGGAGGAGGAGAATGACTCCTATAACAGGTCTTTCCTCTTTCTCTCTTGCTAATTATAGTCCCTGCTAAAAAAGTTAAAATGTTAAGCATAGTTTAACACAATGCCTAGCACCTGGTTGGCACTTAACAAATGTTTATTGACTGAGCACAATCCTTGCTGAGATTTGCTGGCTCTGACAAAACCTGGGTGCCAAATTCACAGAAACTTCAAAAAGTTACATACTACAAGATTTTTTGTAGGGAAAGGTTGGGCATGTAGCAATTTGTAATGAAA
Organism: Phalanger gymnotis; assembly: GCA_028646595.1. Lineage (NCBI taxonomy): Eukaryota > Metazoa > Chordata > Mammalia > Diprotodontia > Phalangeridae > Phalanger > Phalanger gymnotis. The sequence goes on along the minus strand of CM053626.1, from coordinate 221,149,086 downwards.
CTTATTTATTCTGGTAAGTTTGAAAATAAATATACTTAGAATCCTTTCGAGGAACTTATATAATTAGCCATTCATCGTGACAGAAGAAAATACTGACTTCTGTTATATGTGCACATAATAAAACTTGCTTTAACAGTTTTTTAAACTGGCCCTGATAACATCTGTTTTCTCATCAGAAAAACAAAAGGTAGCAACTGACAGATATGTTCTTGAAAATAATTTCCAGATATACTATATTGACTTTGATTCCCTAAGAAATAGTTTAATATTACATGGTGGGTGCTGGTGTTACAAAGGAGGATACAAGTAGCCAACAAAATTTTTGTGCCCTCTGTTCTCTACCCCTTTATCTCAGGATATAACAATTAGCTTTGTTTTTAAGGTTAGGGTAACAAAATAGTCACTCAAGTCCCCATGGTCCCCTCCTCTGCATCTTTATGAAATCAAATGAAATTTTGTCTACAAACACAATTGCTCAGAACTCCCAGTTAGGAGAATCCCTAAAATGGAAGCAAGGGTTTGGCCTTCTGCCCCAATTTCAGTTTGTGTTCATCACTAGCTAATTTGCAGTAGCAAAGAACTGTAAACAAAGTATATGCCCATCAACTAGGCAACAGTTAAACAAATTGTGGTACAAGAATGTAATGGAATATTACTGTGCTATACAAAATATGGAATATACGAATACAGAAGAGCAAATATTTGCATGAAATGATGCAGAACGAAGAAAGCAGAGTGAAGAAAACAACATATACAATGACTACATCAGTAAGTGGCAAGAATAACCACCACAAAACAATAAAATGAATGTTGAAAAATTACAAAGAACAAGCTTCCCCAAAAAAGAGATATGAAAAGATACCTCTCCCCATTCCTTTGCAGAAGGGGGGAAAGGGGAAAGTTGTTAGGGGGGAGGGACAGGTGGGTGAGAATTCCCAAGGGTGTGGAACATTGCATATATTGCTAGATTCTTTGCATATTCTGATTGGTTTTGCTTATTTTTATTTAACTGTTCTTCCTCTTTGTCTTGTTTCTTTAAAAAAAATATATCTTTGTTATATAGGATAGCTTCTCAGGGAAGAGGAGAAGGGAGAGGGAAGAATGCAGGCAGAAAATCAGGCAATATAAAAATAATACATATCAATTTAAAAAGTCTTTTAAAGAACTCTAGTGTATGAGTCAGTTCTATCTTCTGGCTCAACTATCTTGATAGTCCAAAAGCATTCCCAAGATTCATAAAGGAATTCCCTGTGTTTCCTTCTGAACCACAAATTCTAAGAATGCCAATCATTTCTTAAATCCGTACCTTAATTTTATTTATTTCTATTTACTTTTTAGTATTTTACAATATACCAGAAGAATATCTTCCAGGGATCTAATACCTTTTGTCTGAGAATCTCAAAGTACTTTTTAATAATCTTCCACAACTACATATTTTAGACACAAGAAAACCTCTAATGGGGTTAGAATTCCTGGAAGAGATAAAGCAAGAGTTAAAAGAAGTTTTTTGTCAATGAAATGACAGTGCTAGAGGAAAAAAAAATGGAAAACTTACAATTAAGAAGTACTGAAGAAAGAAACCTTGTCTAAACTACAAACCCCCTGAAAATTAGGAACAAAAAGATGTCAATAACTCTATGAGACAACAAGAAATATTAAAAACAAAGTAAAGATGTCAGAAAAATAAAATAAAATACAAGTTATCTCACGGCCAAAACAACTGACCTAAAAACAGATTGAGGAGAGAAAAAATTTAAGTTATCATCGGACTACCTAAATTAAGACCAAAACAAGAGCCTAGACACATCTTGTTTCAAGAAATCTTAAAAGAAAACAGCCCAGATCGCCTAGAAACAGAAGGCAGAGTGCAATTAGAATATACTGGTCACCTCCTGAAACTCCAAAAAGGAAAACTTCCAGAGAACAACATACCCCAATCCAGGGCTTCCAGGTCAAATAAAAAATACTGAAATTGAATTCTTTTAAAAAGAAAAAAACTCCTAATGTCAACAAAGACATTTTAATCATCAGTACAGAAGGAATAACATCACAGGATTTTTTTTACGCTAAGAACAATAAAGTATAATTCGATCTGGTCACTTCTTAGAATACAAAAATTTTTTAAAAGTGGGTAATGTAACTGAGCAGTACTGACCTACACATTTTTGCCCAGTTTATATGACTTGGTTTAAAAGAACAACTGAAAATTTCTTCTGGTTAGGACCAAATTAATGAGAAGTGAAGGTAATTACCTAAACCACAGGTCTCATCCATCCAAAGGACAGCAGCAGAGGCAAGAGAGCACGCAGAAGTCCTAGACAGCTGTGCCTGGCACCAATGACCGTTTCACAATACAGTGTTTTAGATAAACTTATGAGAACAGATAAGCAATATCAAATGTTAGTTAAGAACTAAAGAAATTAAGGTACTAAACCTCAAAGTTATATGAAGAGAGAAAAGATTTGAGAAAAAACACAAAGTAAACTACAAATGGCCTCAGGCACTTACTAGCTGTGTAACCCTGGGAAAGTCACTTAATCACTGTTTGCCTCAGTTTCCTTATCTGTAAAATGGGGATAATAATACCACCTACCTCCCAGAGTTGTTGTGAGGCTCAAATGAGATAATAACTGCAAAGTGCTTATTAGCCTAGTGCCTGACAAATAGTAAGCACCATTACTGAAATTATCATGACTTACAGCAGAAAGGACATTTAGGAGATGGTCAAAAGAAACAAGTGAACCTTATCTCCAGAAGAATTGCAAACTATGAACAACCATATATGAGACTGCTCTAAATCACATATAAATAAGGAAATCCCTCCTCTGATTGTTCTAGAGACTATTCCAGCACCCTGTTCTTGACTGCCAATCCATTTCATGGGCGTAAGTTTCCAACAAAAGCCCCAAATCAAAATTAAGCTGTTTACTATATCCAGATAGTTTAGAAATTGGCCTAGGAGAGTTAAAAACTATCTATAACAAAATGAACAAACTTAATGGCACCTTTGTTCTGTATTGCTAATTATTCAAATTCCCAATGAGATAATGGCCCTTCATGGCTGAGTCCATGGGCTCTGGGTAAGTTTCTCAGGAGTTCAGCCTAGGCTTTGAGTTTAATATCCTTTCTCTATGAAAAAAGGACAAATAAATTTTCTATCAACTATGGGGTAAGTCACACTCTGCCTATTTCCTTTCCTCCCTCCTTTGCCCCCTTAACCAATTATTATTGGATGAAAAAAACTTGTGAAATATCACTAACACACATGAGAGATAGGATGTTTCCCATACATTTGGGGGGAGAGGGAATGGGAAGGTATCTTTGATGCTGCTATTCCCATAAGTTAGATAGGGTACTTCCACCCCCATGAACTAACCTGAAAATGCAAGCCCTCATGCTACACAGATAGCTGGTAGAGTCCCAACCCAATACAGAAACTAGAAGAGCTACAGCATCTATGCAGCAAGTCTTCCTAAGGCTTCTCCCAGCTATATAGAGAATTTCCTTCAATAAATGTCATTAGGCTATATAAATTTTCTTTTTGGGCTTCCTTTTCCTATCTTGTGGTATCAGACTTCTCATAATATCACTCATTTAGACAGTACTAGCTGCTAAAGGTAGGGATAAATGGATAGAGGCATGAAAAACTGATCAACTGTCCTTGTTACTTGGAAAAGATTCCAATCAAAAATAAAACTAATTCACTGGTGCAGCTGGGCAACTTACAGTCTGAGGGGGTGCCTTAGTTTTCACTAAGGGTTTATAGTCACACAGCAAGTATGTATCAGAGATAAGCTTTGAAGAGCTTTCTTGACTCAAGGCTGGTCTCTAGCTACTAGGCTGTACTTCCCCTCATGTGATTATAAACCAAAGGTTTAGCTGTTTGGGCTTGAACTTAGACAAAATGAATCGAGTACTATTCTGCTTTCTTCTTATTTCAGGAAGTATCTTAAATGAAGATTAATGAAATGGTAACTGCAAGCTGCTTTGGATTCATGAAGACATCATAAATTATATTAAAGCAAATTAAATACTATGACGGTTAAACATACTTTTCCCTGTAATGACTAAAATTTTGCTATTTTAACTTCTCAAGTGAGATTTCAAATATCAAAAAACTCGAATGAATTTCATAAAGTATGTATGTGTAATTTATTAGCAGGAAATCTAACTTAGTCAAGTAAAATACATATAGGTGGCATAAAATGCCTTTATTAGCTTTAAATATTCTATGCTCCATTTATAGTTTATTAAATGAAAATTGTTTAATTCTCTTTAATAAGCTGCATCAATATGACAGAACAATTGAAATTATCTCTATCTGAACTCACTGTTCCCAAAACATGCTTTTTGATCTCTGTGCTTTACCTACCCTGTTCTACTGCCTGAAATGCCATTATCCAACCCCACTCACCTGCTCCCATTCAATTTTTCACATTATTCAAGGTGTAGATCAAAAGTTATCTACATAAAACTTCTATGACCACCTGAACTAGAAGTAAAATCTCCCTCACCTAAAATACCCTAATATGTAATGGGAACATTAACTATACAAGTTTGCAATTTTCTCAATGCTCATCACATATATTCTGTTAATGTTTTGTTCTTAACAGTAAAAGCAATCTCACAAATGAAGGAATCTCATTTAGGCACCACTCTCTCTTTTTCTTAACTGTCTAGGATTGATCACCGAGGTTTATGCTCAACTAATTGGCATTCTCCTAATAAAGACATGTGATTATCATGCATGAACTAACTCAACAAATGGCCAAAGCTCACTGTCTAAAAGAACTAATTTGTTATGGCCACAGCTTCCAGAAAAACTATTAGGACTCATTTCCACAATGGATCAATGAAGCTATTTAACTGGTAGCCACTAGCCTGTGTGGTACCTAACCTTGAGAACGCTTATCATTTCTCTTCTATTCTACTGCAATAGCTTTCTAATTGGTCTCCCAATCTCAAGTCTTCTGTCCACTTCAATTCATTTTCTTTTTTTTTTTAGTCGCTTTGTCTTTAATGTGCACCAGACAATATCTTGTATATGTGTTCTGCAACCACGAAGACGGGCATCATGCGGCCACTTACATATCTTCGGTTATGTTCTCCAACCCCTTAGCCTCATAATGATGATAGAATCCAGAGATCCTCCTGTCCCTTTCCAATAGAGCCCACTGGTATGGTTTACGGGCAATTCTCCTTTCCTTGCCCCCATTGCTGTATTTCTGGATGAGAGTGGTGCTAATTCCCGGGATCCTCAAGCATATACCCATAACGGCCAGGCCCGGCAGAATTTCGAACCACATCTCCGGAAAAAGCTCCTGGCCACACACAGCTAGCAACCGTGGATACAACGCCGTTAAGGTTAAGCGCGGGGTTAAGGTCTTCAATTCATTTTCTACACAGCTCCCAAAGAGTTACTCCAACAGGATAGGTATGACCACGTCGGCTCTCTCCCGACCCCAATTCAAGAAACTCCCCTGGTTCCCTATTGTCTCTGGGATCAAATAAAAAGCACTTTTCTTTGCATTTAAAGCTCTTTATAACCTGGTCCTTTTCCAGTCCTCTTATGCTTTACTCCCCTCCAAATAATCCACTATCCAGTTACACTGGACTACTTGCACAGGCCATTCCATTTCTTTCCTTTGTACTGGTTGTCCTCCAGGTCTGGAATTCTCTCCATCCTCATTTCTGCCTCTTAATATCTTTGGTTTCTTTCAAGATTCAGCTCAAATCCTACCTTCTGGCTTCTAAGATTACCTTTCATCTAACACACACATATGCACAGAGGGATATACACATAGCTACATATAATATATACATATATTATTTGTATTTACATTTATATAATATGTACACGTTACACACCTAATTATTTAATATATGTAACATAATATATACACATATTACATACATGCCTAGTTATTTACAAGCTGTCTCCTTTATTAGAACGTGAGTTCCTTGAGGGTAGGGAGAATGTTTTTACCTATCTTTGCATCCTCAGTGCATAGCAATGTACCTAGCCCATAGTAAGCATTTCATGAAAGCTTTTTTACAGATTCCATGATCCCAAACTAATCTGAACCTGACTGGGATTCCACAAACTAAAGTCTAGGTTGGCTGCACAGCAAGCCCAGTGAAGAATCATTTCATTTTTCATTTCAATTAGCATTTATTAAACACTTACTATGGCCAAGCACTGTGCTAAGTGCCAGGGATACAAAAGAGAGCAAAAACAGGTTTTGTGATCAAGAGCTCACAGTCTACTGGGCAAGACAACATGCAAATAGCTATATACAAAAAGATACATAGAGGATAAATAGGCGGTAACCAGAACAGACTAGCATTGAGAGGAATCAGGAAAGGCTTCTTGTAGAATGTGGGATTTTAGCAAAGACATGAAGAAAGCCAGAGAAGGTTGGAGGCAGAGATGAGGAGAGAGCATTTCAAGCATGGGAGATAGCCAGTGAAAATGCTCAGAGTTGGGAGAAAGAGTGTTTTGTTTGAGAAATAGCAAGGAAGCCCCTGTCTCTGGACTGGAGAGTATACGAAGGGGAATAAAATACAAGAAGACTGGAAAAGCAGGAAGGGGTTATGTTCTAAATGGCTTTGAAAATCAAAGACAGATTTTATATTTAATCCTGGAGTCTGTAAAAGGGAGCCACTGGCGTTTACTGAATAGGAGGATCAGATCTGCATTTCAGGAAGCTCAATCTGACAGCCGAGTGGAGAACGCATTAAAGTGGGAAGAGACTTTACACAGGGAGGATCAACCAGCAGGCCACTGCAATAGTTCAGGAAGTTAGTAATAGCATCAGGATCATCTGAGGAACCAGAGGACAGCGCCCACCACCACGCTCCAGTGCCGTTAGACCGTAAGCTCCTTGAGGGCAAGAGCTGCCTTTTGCTTTCTTTGTATCCCCAGTGCTAAGAATGGTGCCTAGTACACAGTACTTGTTTTGTTTTCTTTGGAGCAATAATAACAGTCATTACGAAGCATTTCCCCTGTAAACTTAATGGTAGTGAGGCACACATATAGAAAAGACATGGGGCCGAGGCCACATACAACTCCAGAAATAGGCCAGCATTTATTAACACAGCCTCCGCAAAAGTCCTAATCCAATGCTTCATCATGACGTATGGATGAACACTGGTGCTTGAAAACCATACTAGTGAATGATAAATTTATCCTCTCTCTTTCTCCCTGTATGTGTATCTTTTTGTACACAGCTTAGTAAATGCTTATTGACTGACTGGTTGAAGAAATACTTTTGAACTTCAAATGCAAATGTACTTGCTATTTTATTAGAAAACTAAATAAGAGTTAATGAGCTGAGACAACTTTGTCCTTCTCATATTTTCACATCTGCCTCATATCACAATATGTCATATGTAAGATATTTATAATACAACTTGCCTCCCCATAACAGACAGAAAGGAAGGACCTTGTCCTGTCCTTTTCGTTTGAGATATGATTTCTCAAAAGTTCTAATCTAAGGCTTCACTGTGACTTATAGATAACCACCGGCTCTTGAAAACTATACTAGTGAATGATCAACTATGACTCCAGAGGCCCAATGATGAAACATGCTACACACCCCTGGCAGAGTAGTGATGACTCAGAGTACAGAACAAGATGCATATTTTCAGATACAGCTAATGCTGGAATTTGTTTTGCTTGGCTACGCCTATTGGTTACAAAAGTTCTGTTTTTCTTTTTTCCCCCTTATTGGAAAGGAAGGTGTGAGGAAGAGAGATGGTGATACAGAATGACAAAAAAAAAAAAAAAGAGATGTTGAATCATTTTAAAATACAGAAGAGAATAGAAGAAAGGACAGCAGGAAACACAGACAAGCAGGATAGCTTTGAAAGTTATATTTTTTATATATGTAAATGGAAAAATACAACATATAATCTACTTTTTCTGTTCAATTTTGTATATGGAAATGTTCATTTTCATTTGTTGTTTATTTTTTAAAAAATTTTTAAACTACGCTAGTGAAAAACAGAATCTGGACAAGTTCTAATTACAAGGCTTTGCATAGAAGTCTGGTGACAGGTTTTGTGTTTGCTTCTAGAAGATTAAGCTAATTAAGTACAATGAAACTCATTCCCAAAAGGTTGGACCTCAGGTGATTTTTTTAGTCCAGGTAATCCATGAAACAGATAAAATATAAATGTGACTTCCTTCTGTTTCTGCAATAACAGTATTGGAGTGGCAAAAAAGGAGGGCAGTATACTACATCATCTATCTGTAAACATTAACAACTGCTCTTATTCTTAACATACAATTTTTGTCCATGGACCAACAAGTTGACACAATACTCCTGTAATACTCTCTACCCTAGCTCTCCTGGTAATCTCATCAGCTCCCAAAGGGCTAATTATCATCTCTATGCACACAACACAGTTCTAAATATCCAGTCTTGGTCTCTCCCCTGAATTTCAGTCCCACAACAGTTATCTATTGGTCTACTTAAACTGGATGCCATAAAGACATTTCAAACTCAGTACGTCTTAGATAGGTTTCATTATCTTTCCCCCAAAACCTATACTTCACCCATTTATGTTGAAGGCTAACAATATTCTTTCAGTCTTTCAGGCTGGTAACTTACACATTATCTTTTTCACACATCTAATCAATTGTCAAGTCTCATCAATTCTGCCTCCACAACATCTCTCTCATCCAACGTCTTCTCTGTACTCACACAGCCACCACCTTAGTTCAGGCCCTCATCTCCTCTCCCCTAGATTACTGCAGTGGCCTCCTAATTGGTCTCTCTGCCACAAGGTTTTCTCCATTCTCATTCATCCTATACAATACTGCCAAAGTAATTTTCCTTAAGTGCAGATCTGACCAAGTCACTACACACATACATAACACACACACACACACACACACTCTCTCACACACTCACAGACACTCAATTAAATTATAATGGCTCCTTTTTTGCCTCTACAATTAAATATCAACTCTCTGTTAAGTTTTTAAACCCTGTCACAACCAAGCTCAAAACTATCTTTCCCACCTCACTAGACATTATTCCTTCTCCTGAACTCTGTGATTTTGCCAAATTTATTTTCTTTCTGTTTCTCACATATGGCATCCATCTCCCAACTCAGTACCTTTGAACTGGCTATCTCATGCACACCCCACCCTGTACTCCCTCCTGACCTCCGAGACCTCAGAGAATCCCTTTCTTCCTTTAAGATGTAGCTCAAGTGCCACCTACCAGACAAGGTTTTTCCTCATTCCTCAATTATTCTGTATTTATTCTCTTCATATATATTGATATCTATAAATATACATATATATCCATACACACACACACACACACAATTGTTCTAGTAGAATGTAAGCACTTTGACAATGGGGATTTTTTTTTCATTCTCTTTGACCTTACCATACAGCACAGAGCCTAAAAGACAGCAGGTACATAATACGATTGCTTGAATACTAAAGAAACAGAACATTCCATACTGACATTTTCACTACAAATGAAACCAAAGAATACAACAAAGTTACAACTAAATGGAGGAAGGTTCACAGGTTGTCCTTAGAGAGGTGAATTATGGAATTGGACCCAAAGGTAACAGGAAACATAACTTCATGGTACACCTAGTTATCCTGCCTTATAATAGGCATGATGAGTGAAACCAAGAAGGAAAAGTTACGTAGATAGGAAGAAAATTACAACACAAGAATGTGAAAAAATATATAAGAGAACTGGAAAGAGGGAAGGAGAGAGGAAGGGAAGAAGAGAGGGAGGGAGGGAGGGAGGGAGGGAGGGAGGAAGGAAGGAAGGAAGGAAGGAAGGAAGGAAGGAAGGAAGGAAGGAAGGAAGGAAGGAAGGAAGGAAGGAAGGAAACATTCATTATGCAACTGTTATGTGCCAAGCATTGTATTATATACTGGAGATATAAAAAGAAAAGTAAGATAGCCCCTGCCCTTAACAAGCTCATGCTCTAATAGAGGAGGCAATACATTTAGGACAGTTTAGTAAGAGAATGGATGAAAAGGTCCAATGGTCTTTAGGATGCATTAGCATCCTTCTGGTGGTAAGACCATCCTGGCCCTAAATTTCTGAATTTCAAAAACCATTCCTCTACTACTATCTCATCCTGGAATTTCTCTTAGCAGCAGGGGTTCTCTCTCCTAGCATATCCTACCACCTCTGCAGCCTGCTCACAACGGAATATCCTTCTGAAAGATCTGGCCCCTTTTCCCACTGGTAAGTTCCTCCTGGAAGCTGCATTGTGTGGAGGGGCCCAGGAGAGCCTTTATTGTCCCTAGGCCCTGATTCCAACTTTCTGGAATTCATTTCTCCCCATCCCCTCTCTTTTCAGCTTTCTTCTTATGTCTTATCTTCCCCCATTAGAATTTAAGTTCCTTGAGGATAAGGTCTTTCTTTTTGCTTGTATTTGTATCCTCAGAACTAAACACAGTGCCAAACACATAAGTACTTAATAAATGTCTGCTTCCTTCCTTCAAAGCTCTTCTTTATGTCCATCAGAAATTGTTTGTCAATCAGTACCTTGCTGTTGAAGAGGCCAAAAAATGGAGGCAACATGTACAGACAGCTCTTTCAAGGAATCTGATTGTAAAAGGGATGATCGATAATATGATGATAGTTTAAAGGAGTAGCAGGAGCAAGCGAAAGTCTTTTAAGAATGGGAGAGAATCAGGCATGTTTGCAGGCACAAAGGGAAAGAACCTGTAGAAAAGAAGAAGTAGAAAATTAGGGAGAAAGGGAATGAGCAGAGGCAAGGCAACAGATAAAACAGGAAAGAATCAAGGGCATAAATAGAAAAGATGGCCTTGATGAGGAGAAGGGCCATCTCCTTTTAGAGAATGAAACAAATGGGAGGAAAGGAAATGATACTGAGGTGATCTAAAGTACGAATTTTGGGAAGAAAGGAAATTTGATCTGGGAATTATGAGGTGAATTCCTCTGCTGAGAGGAGAGGTAGTAAGAGGGAGGTAGCTTGAGAAGGAAACAGAAGATATGGAATAGAATCATTATTTATCACATGGAGAATGTGATAAAGTTGATCAAAGAAGAGTACAAAGGATTGGCTTTGCAGCAGTGAGGGTCCAGCTGAAATGGGATAACATACACTTGTAGGTGATCTAGTCCACATGTTTGTGTGATTTCTTCTAGCGCTGTCCAACAGCACAGGAGCAGAAACAGACAATCGTACACTCCTACCAATTATGGTTGGAGGTTAGGAAAAAAGTGAGAAGCAAAAAATTCAAAGACTGGTTTACAAAATCGGGCAATATTTTGAAGGAAGGAAATTGAAGCTATAGCACAAGTGCTGCCTCGGAAAGCAGGAGCAGTCAAGTGATAGGAGGCTGCACTAAGGATAGAGAATAAGCATAAGAGTATGAGGAACAGAGAGAGCTGAAAGGAGGTTATAGACCTCAATGAAGAGAATTTCAGTCATTGATTGTGTGGATGAAACATTCCTATGGCATTTGTATCCCTTTACTATCTGACCCAAAATTATCTTTCAATCTTTCAATAAAATCTTATTCAGCCTCTTTCACCTCTGTCCACAATGAGAGGTGGCTCTTCTTGGTGATCTCATCAGATCCCATAGATTTAATGATCAATTCTATACTGATTATTCTCAAATATATTTATCCAGCCCTAACCCCTCTCTTAATCTCCAAACTTGCAACACCAACTGCCTATTAGATATCCCAAACCAGATGCCCTGTAGCCATTTTAAACTCAACATGTCCAAAACTAAACTCATTATCTTCTCCCCATCTCCAGCCAAATGTTCCCCATCCAAAATTCCTTACTACTTTCAAGGTCTCCCTGTATCAAGTCTCTCCCTACTCCAGAGCATACACCACTCAATTGCTGAAGTGATCTTCCTAAAGCACAGATGCGATCATGCCCCACCTGCCCCATCCCATATCCTGCCCCATTGGAAAAACTTCAGTGGCTCCCTATCAACTCCAGAATCATATATAAAATCCTCTGGCATTCAAAGCCCTTCAAAACATGGCTCCCTCCTACCTCTCCAGTCTTCTTATACCTTACTTCCGCCATGTACTTTGTGATTCAGTAAGACTGGACTTCTTGATATTTCTTGCACAAGACACTCCACCTCCCAAATGTGGCCATTTTCACTGACCATTCCTCATGTCAAAAACTCTCTCCCTCCTGGCTTCCTTGGCTTCCTTCAAGTACTAGCTAAAATCCCACCTTCTGAAGGTACATTCAAGGTGACAAAGTAGAAGAAAGAAAAGCCCTGCTTTCCTACAACACTTCCACCTCAAAGATCTAGAAAATATACCAAACTGAATCCTGAACCAGAAAAACAAGGAAAAAATCACAGTGAATCACTTTGCTAGCCTAGGTCAGCTTAGGCAGACAATCAAAGTTTTGTAGATACTGGTAATGGGATAAGGCTAGAAGCACAGGAGTACATGGAGTATTCCAGCACCTAAAAGACATCTTGCTCTGACCTAAATCTGGATCAGAAACATGCAAGAGATTAGACCAGGAGGACAGTGAGCAGCACCCTGCATCCAGGGACTGAAGAAATACTGAAACTGGGCACCAGGGGAGGAAGCATAGGTCCCAGGGGATCCCTAAACTAATACAGAATACAGACAGATACCATCTGGCAGCTGACCTGTTCACTACCAAGTGCTAGGTCACAGATCCAGGTGGACCCAGGAGAAGACCTGTGCCTAGTGCTGGCAGAAAGGAGTGTTCATAGGCCTTGGCTGTGTAGTGAAGGAGGAATAAGTTCAGAAGCAAGCAGTAGCTATGTGACTCTGATGCCAAGAACTATTAGAATAGGGGCCTCTAGCCCACGTTGTGAAACAACCAGGGCACAAATTCCAGACCAAAGGGGAGCTTTCAGTTCAGTCATTCTGAACCTACAATGTATCCCAGACAACTAACAGTAGAAGAGCCTAGAGGTAGTTGGCTGAAACTTCCAACCATGCACAAGTCAAAGGAGGTTTGCTCAGACCTAAAACTGAGTCAGGAATATGTAAAAGAGGTTCCCAAACTTATCTGGCCTATCTCCCCCTTTCAAAGAAAAAAAATTACTCGGTACCTCACTGGGGTTGGGTTAACCCTTATTTTTATTCAGTGCCCCTCAACTGCGCCCGAGGCTACTATACCCCCTCATCGTTCCAGAGCCCCCCCAGGAAAGGGGTATTGCCCACTTTGGGAACCTATGGCTTAGACCAAAAGGGCAAAGAGCAGACTTCACCCAGTATCATATCACTTTGGGAGTACTAGAAGTTTTCAGTTCTAAGTCTGAGCTATTTCTGAAGAATAAAAGAACACTCAGCATCCCAAAAAAAGCATTAGAAGAACTCAAAAGGACAGAAGCTCATCCTGGACATTCCCCCTAGAAGTATGCAAAAACCAGCACTGACATAAAAGTCAGTCATCAAGAAGGAGGCTTAAAAGAATGAGCAAACAAAAAAGAACTCCACTCTTAAGAGCTATTATAGCAACAATGAAGCTAAAGACACAAATCCAGGAGAATGACTACAGAATATTTACAAAAGCAAAGATGAAAGAAAGATACAGCTTGTGCAGGAGACTAACCAGTATTCCTGAAAGTGATAAAGAATTTAAAGCGGAAAAAAAAGCTAAAAATGATTTTTTAAAACTAAATGAGAATGGTAGAAGGGAAAAGAAATGAGAGCTATTAAATAATAAAATATGAAAAATAAAGAAATGAAAGCTATGGAATAAAGAATTGGAAAGAGAAATGGAAAGCTTGGCATAAAAGGTACAAAATGTTACTCAAGAAAATGACTTCCTATAGCCTATATTAGATTGCTCATCATCTTGGGGAGGGGGAAAGCAGAGAGAGAGAAAAAAGTTTAGAACTCAAAATCTTATAAAGTGAATGCTGAAAACAATCTATACATGTAATTGGAAAAAATAAAATACTACTAAGTGGAAAAAAAATACAGGCACACCTACAGAGAGACCAGCCAGATGTTCTACAATAATAATAAAAACTTAATTTCTACAGTTAAAAAAAACACTAAATCAACTATATAGATGTCAGATTTATTACCTTAAATGTCAATATTTACTACACTTTAAAAAAAAAACCTGGCTTCCTGAAAATCAGGATAAATCAAATAGAAGCTAATAACTTACTAAGCAATACAAAATATTAAAAAGAATTTTTAAATGAAGAAAATATAAGATATTTTTAGGTTTAGGTCAGAGCAAAATATTTACATAGCAAACCCAAGTGATCTGGAAACAGAAGAGAAAAATGGAAAACTGAGAAAAAGGAATGTACTGGAAGAAAGGGGAAGGGAGAGGAAAAATGGAGAAAACCATCTCACATAAAAGAGTCACACAAGGAGGTTTTTTACAATGGAGATACACACACACATGCACGCACACACACAGTTAGAAATCCATCTTAGCCAATAGGGAAGTAGGAGGGGAAGGGACTAAGTAAAGGGGAGAGGGGCAATAAGAGGGACGGAAGATTAAGGAAGGAAACTGTCAGAAGCAAAACAGACTTTCCGGGAAGGCCAGGGTAAAAAAGGAGATAGAAAAGGATAAATATATGAAAACAGAATGGAGAGAAATACAGTTAGCTTTCATAGCTATGAGTGTGACTTAGATGAACTTATCCATAAAACAGAAGTGTATAGCAGAATGGATTAGAAACCAGAATCCAACAATATACTGTTTATAAGAAACACACTTGCAACAGAAAGATACACAGAGTTAAAATAAGGGGGTTGGAGCAGAATCTATTATGCTTCAACTGAAGTAAAAAAGGCAGGGGTAGTAATCATAATCTCAGACAAAGCAAAGCAAAAATAGACCTAACTAAAATAGATAAGCTGGGAAACTATAAGGTGCCACAAATAAAAAGTACCACAGACAATGAAGTAACAGCAATATTGAACATAGATGTACCATAAGCCATGACACACAAATTACTAAAGGAAATGTTAAATGACTTATAGGACAAAATAGACAGCAAAAATGACTAGTGAGGAGGGGCGGAGCCAAGATGGCAGCTGGGAAGCAGTGACTGGCGTGAGCTCCCCACCAAGTCCCTCCAAAAACCTATAAAAAAATGGCTCTGAACCAATTCTAGAGCTGCAGAACCCATAAAG
>CM053626.1:221110840-221133444 GCA_028646595.1 Phalanger gymnotis | reverse complement strand
GGCGTAGAGATTTATGTTGCCCTATAAGAAAGGAAGGGAAAGGGGGATGGGAGGGGAGTAGGGTGACGGAGGGGAGGGCAGACTGGGGAACAGGGCAACCACAGTGTACACCATCTTGGAGTGGTGGGGGGGGTGGAAATGGGGAGAAAATTTGTAATTCAAACTCCTGTGAAAATCAATGCTGAAAACTAAACATATTAAAAATAAATTAAAAAAAAAAAGAAAGAAATATATTCCCCATTTCTTCTGTGTATATCATCTATTTCCACAGGATAATCAGAAATTGGGAAAGTCAACACGTCTCTTGGCAGACTCTCAATGCACTGGATATATGTTTGAAGATAGCATGTTTCCTAATTAGCCAGTTCAAGTTCACTATTCAAGCCTTATGTCCATGAATCTCAACATGAAGTCACCTATCAATATTACAAATTTATTCCTGCTAGTATCACTAAAAGGATTCCCCACATCTGCTACCATCTAAAAGTCTTCCTTACTCTGGAAAATACCACAGCATTGTTAGATACAGTCTAAACATAGGGTTGTCTTTCCTCTATTGATGTTACTAACAATTTCAAAATTGCCAATTTTCTACATATTGGGTTGATGTTGTTTTGTACTTCAAATGTAAAAATCCATTTCTATAAACAGTTGATTTATATGAAATCTTCCACCACCCTTAAATTCTCCATGGTGTTGATTCTCTACAATAAGTGCATTAACTTCAAAAGAAAAGTTAATCAATTAACTTTTATTTGTTGTTAAGATAAGAGGAATCCTTGTGGCCTTAGTACTGATAGACTGAATGAAAAATCCTTCTGGCCTTAGTACTGATACACTGAATGAGTTCTTATTCTGCTACTTTTTAATATTCACCAAAACATCAATCTTTAATTTGTACATTAGATAATACTGACTACTCATGAATACTGTGAAGATAAATGAGATATTATACTTCTTTGAAAAATATTTATATTCCATTTTTGTACTATAAGAAAGGATGAATGTGAATATTACAGAGAGGCATGTAAAGGCAGAGAGGTATGTAAAGACTTAGACGAATGTGCACAGTGAAGTAAGCAGAACCAGGAAAATAACGTATACAATGACAACAATACAAAAACGAAACAAATAAATTGAAACTGAATACTGTGAAATTATAAATACTAAGCTTTGCCCCCAGAGAAAAAGAAAGATGTTTACATTCCATAAATATGAGAAAATTTTGTCATTTTCTTGCTATATGCTGGTATTCAGAGTAACACTGCAATACTAAAAGAGACCTGAGATGCCTATATAATTAAACCAATGTTTTTTGAGCACAGTGTAGCAAGGCCTTGTGCTACTGTGATTTGAACATAACTACTACTTTTCTTGCCTTCACCTACCCAGCAAGGAATCAAAAAATGTAGCTTCTTTGCAAAAGAAGAGTTAGAACCACTGGTACTTCATGAATGAATATTACCATTAAGTTGTAGAAATCATTCTTCCTTTTCAGATCCTGAACTGCTTTCTAAATTCTTCCTTACTGTTTTTATATTCAGGATTTTATACAGAAATAATTTTTCTGTATGTATGATTATTAACCAGACAAGGCCAATGAAGATGTTGATGATAGAGACATGCTTTCAATAGTAAGCTCCAACTAACAAATCAATTAACCAAGTACCATTTCACTGTGATGTAGTGGAAAGCACTCCCCTGGGACAGTCCTCTCTGGATTTCAGTTTCATAATATGGAAAATGACAGGGTTCACTGGGCATAAGGGTAGAGAAAAGATGGCAGAATAGCAGGGAAAAGTACAGAAAACAACCACAACAAACTACCTCCCCCTCTTCTTCCCCCTGCACATGCTCTTCTAAACAAATGCACTAGACTGAATTCTGATGGGGAAATCCAGTAGAAAGTCACAGTGAGTGATTTTTTTAAACCTGGCTCAGTAGAAAGAGACCCAAAGAGAGATCTGTGGACACTGGGCATAAGACCTGGCCAGAAGAACTCATTCCAGTACTCAGGGACTATACCCAAGGGCAAGAGCAGGTCTCAGAACCATACAAAGGAGTAACCTCATGCAAGTGTAAAACAAGGGCCAAATGGCAGTTTGGTCACCCTGTTACCTAGGTCCCAATCATAGATCAGGGGTTAACTAAGTAAGGGCCTTGAGCCCAAGGGTGAAGTTCCAATGTGAAGAGCAGTCACAAGCATTAGCCTGTGTACCCAGGAAAAAGGAGGTTCAAATGAAAACAGAGGCTGTATTACTCAGTCCCCTGGAGCAGGGCAAGGTCTAAGTTTCAGCTTCAAAAGCCTACAGTGCTAACTAAGTTGCAAGCCTGAAGGACTGGGAGGATGATGTTGCCCTCCAAAGGAATACAGAAGGCAGGAAAGGGATGGAGTTTAGGGAGAAAGATAATGAGTTCTGTTTTGGAGATGTTGAGTTTAAGATGTCTTCTAAATATCCAGTTTGAGATGTCTGAAAAGCAGTTGTAGATCGGAAGTCAGCAGAGAGACTGGGGGCAGGAAAGGTAGATTTGAAAATCATCGGCGTAAAGATAACAATTAAATCCAAGGAAACTGATGAGATCACTAAGTACAAATAAGCAAAGAAGAAAATCCAGAACAGAACCTGGAAGGATACCTACAGTTAGAGGGGATGATCTAAAAGAATATGAAGCAAAGGAGACAGAAGGAGCAGTCAGATAGGAAAGAGGAAATGAGGGGAGAACAGTGTCCTGAAAACCTAGAGAGAAGAGAGTATCAAGGAGGAGAGAGTGATCAACAGTGTCACAGGCTACAGAGAGGTCAAGGACTGAATGAGGATGAGGACTGAAAAAAGGCCACTGGATTTGGCAACTAAAAGATCATTCATAATTTTGTAGAGAGCAGTTTCACTGGAATGATAAGGTCAGAAGCCAAACTATAAGAGAGTGAGAGGAGAAAAAGTGGAAGAGCATATTGTAGATGGTCTTTTTGAAGAGCTCAGCTGCAAAAGACAGAAGACATATAGCCTGATAGCAGGGATGAAAGGATCAAGTGAGGGTTTTTTGAGAACATAACAGAAACCCTGAAAGCTTGCTAATCCCAGGCCTGAGCTGTCCCTGAGAGCAAGGAATAACACAACACTTGATACCCCTAAGAAAGTAGCAACAGAACCTTCACTTCAGAAGTGCACAAAGCTCAGCCCTAACAAAGTCTGAAGACAGAAAGTAGGCTAGAAGAATAAGCAAACGAAAAAAGAATCCTACCATAAAAAGCTATTATGGTGACAGGGATGATTAAGGCACAAATCCAGAAGAAGAGCATAACTTCAAAAACATCGATTAAGCAAAGCCTCAAAGATAAATACAGCTCGGACAAAAATTCAACTAGAATTCCTAGAAGAGATGAAGCAATAGTTTTGAAAAGAGATTTAAAAAGTAACTTTATAAATGAAATTAGAGCAAAATAGAGATCATTACAAATATAAAAGGGATAATTTTCATTATATTAAATAAAAAGGTTTTACACAAACAAAACCAACGCAACCAAGATTAAAAGGAAAACAGAAAGCTGGGAAACAATTTTTACAGCAAGTGTCTCTGATAAAGTCCTCATTTCTCAAATATATAGAGAAGTGAGTCAAATTTATAAAAATACAAGTTATTCTCCAATTTATAAATGGTCAAGAGATATGAACAGGCAGTTTTCAGCAAAGAAATCAAAACTATCTATAACCATGTGAAAAAAATGCTCCAAACAACTACTCATTAGAGAAGTGCAAATTAAAACAAGTCTGAGGTACCAACTCACAAGTATCAGTTGGTTAATATGACAGAAAAGGAAAATGATAAATGTTTGAGGGGATACAGAAAATTTAGGACACTAATACATTCTTGGTGGAACTGTGAACTGATCTAACTATTCTGGAGAGCAATTTGGAACTATGCCCAAAGGATAATCAAATTGTGCACATCCTTTGATCCAGCAATACCACTACTAGGTCTATATCCCAAAGAGATTTTTAAAAAGGGGGAGGGGGACCTATTTGTACAAAAATACTAAAAGCAGCTCTTTTTGTGGTGGCAAAAAACTGAAAACTGAGGAGATGTCCATCAATTGAGGAATGACTGATCAAGCTGTGGTATACTATGGAATAGTATTCTATAAGAAATGATGAGCAGGCAGATTTCAGAAAAAGCTGGAAAGATTTACATGAACAGAACCAGGAGAACATTGTTTATAATAACAGCAATATTGTATGATAATCAACTATGGAATGATTTAGGTTTTCTCAGCAATACAATGATCCACATAATTTCAAAGGTCTCATAATAAGAAATACTATCTACATCTAGAGAAAGAACTGAAGGAGTCTGAATGCAGATCAAAGCATACTATTTTTCACTTTTTTGTGGGTTTTTTTTGTTTTTGGTCTTTTTCTTCTTTCACAACATGACTAATATGGAAACACGTTTTACATGATTGTGCATATACAATCTCTTTCAAATTGCTTAGGGAGGGGGAAAAGGGAAGGAAGGAGAAAATTTGGAACTTAAAAAAATTTTAAAATCAATGTTAAAAATTGTTCTTACATGTCAATGGAGAGAAAAAAGAAAATAGTACATTTTTTTTTAAATGAAACAAGAGCACTAGAAAAAAAAAGTTGAAAAAGAAATGAGAACTATGGCATCTGAAAGAGAATTAAGAGCTTGGCGCAAGAGGTATGAAACTGCCCAAGCAGAATGGATCAAACAGAAGTCAATAATTCCATGAGAGAAGAAATATTTAAGCAAAGTAAAAATAATCAAAAAAAATATATAAGGTATCTCATAGTAAAAACAACAGACCTGGAAAATAATCTGAAGAGGAAAATCTTAAATCATCTGACTACCCAAAAGCTATAAACAAACAAAAAAAACCACCTAGATATTGCATTTCAATAAATCTTAAAAGAAAACTGCCTAGGTTTCTTAGAACCAGAGGGCAAAGCAGAAATTGAAAAAATCCATCAGTCACTTCCTGCAAGAAACTCTAAAATGAAAATTCCCAAGAATATTACAGCCAAAATCCAAAACTTGGAGATAAAAATAATACTGAAAGCAGTTAGAAAGAAAAAATTCAAGTACCAAAGAGCCATAGTCAGATTTCCAATCTACCTTTGCTGACTTATCTCATATTATATCCTTTTACATATTCTACATCAGCCAAATTGAACATACACACTCTCCTCTGTAGGTACACACACACACACACACACACACACACACACACACACAGCTTTTCTGCCTACTCTTCCACCTTCATCTGCTATCACGCTACTCACTCTTCAAACAGTCAAATACCACCAAAAGCCTTTTCTCACGCCCAAAGTAATCATCTTATCCTTGAAAGTCACATAGTACTGTGCTTATGCCTCATGTATTTTTATAAAATTGAATATGATAAATTTGTAAGCTCCTTAATAGGGTCTGTGATTCCTCAATGGATTAAGTGTTCAGAGAAAATGAACAGCTCCCAGAAGAATTGCAAACTATTAGCAATCATATTAAAGTCTTCCAAATCATGAATAAGAAAAATGCAAATGGAAACAACCCGTAGGTTTTCTCTCACATTCAAAAAATTAACAAAGATAGAAGATTAGAAGAGCCAATATTGGAGAGGCAATGGAAAGATAGGCATACTAATGCAATGTTGGTGAAGTCGTGAATTAGTTCTGAGATTCTGAAAAGCAATTTGAAATCATGTTTTTAAAACTAATATGTCCATACCCTTTGACCCAGACATCCTATCAACTAAAGAATAGCTAAAGAATTTTTGGTGCATTAATGTGATAGAATATTACTAAATCATAAGAAACAATAAATATGAAGAAGCACACATAGACCCTGTGCTATCTTAAGAAGAGTACAATGCCTGGGCTGCTAGTGATGATGCCTGGGCTGCTAGTGATGAAAGAGTAAGTTTTGGCTTAATTTTTATTTTTAAATACAATTAAAGATCAACAGCATTTGTTCTGAATAGTACTGCATTTCTTTTCTGTGATTTGCCATTTTATTTTGATTTAGTGATGTACTGCAATTATTTTTAATGGTATAATGGAAATAAATGATTAGATAAGTGAACCTACATATAAAAATACACAGTGTATGTGCTTCTTTTAATTCTGCTATTTACAAATGAGAAGCAGCCTACTATCATATTGGATAGAGTGCTGGATTTGGAATCAAGAAAAGCTGGGTTCATGTCGAGCCTCAGATTCTTACTAGAACGTCCATTCATATATGTCTGTGAGCTTCAGGCAACTCACTAAGGTACAAACAAGCTCTGAATACTTTCTTGACATACAGATGTATCTGCCAAATGAGGTATATTTACATTTCAGTCTTAATCTTCAAGAGAAAAGTTCAACTCTGACTATCCTAATTTTGCTCTACCTGTTCCTGGGGCTGTTGAGTACCAATTTAGCCAAATGTGTTCTTCTTGCAACTGAGCAAGAAACACTATGTTACTACTGTAGAATGGACTCTTAAGTCATAGCCACAATGATCAACAATTCACGCTAAGAGCAAATCTCTCAGGAAAATGACAAGCGCATTTAAACATTACCACAATCGGAAGTTATTTTCCATCACAGAAACAAAAAAGAAAGGTACCATGATGTAATGGAAAAAGCTTGAGTCAGGAAATCAAGGTATTCACCCCCCAGTTTTACCACTGGATGATCCTGAGCAGGTCACTTAAGAGATGTTTCCTCCTCTCTAAAATGAAGTTGGACTCGATGATCTATAATATCCAAAATCTACAATCCTATGTTATTTTACCAGATCCAAACATTTTAATCAAGACTCAGCTGAAGTCCTATGCCTTCTAAACAATCTTTTCTCAGCGATTCAGTTTATCCTCTCCTTCCTCTAACACAGAGTTTGTATAGTTTATTTGGCATTAGTCTAGTATATTGTTTTTTCCTAAAAGTTTATACTTTGTCTCATCAACTAAACTTTAAACTCCTTGAAAGCAGAGAATATTTATTTGTATACCTCACGGAGCCTAAAACAGTGCATTAAACAAAGCATGAACTCAGATATTTATAATGAAAGAAAATATTCTAGAATTAGAAGGGTTTTGAGTATCAATTTGCTTGCTTGGTGGGAACTGGCTACCTGTATAAGAGTGTCACATCAGAAAGAATGTAGCTCATTTAAAGTTTTTTTTTTTTACTATATATTTAAAACCCCTTTTATTTACTCATTCATTCAGCAGCATTCATTAGGTGCTTATTAAGCGCCAGACACTGCGCCAGGAAATTGGAAAACAAAAACCAAAACAGTCCCGGCTCTCAGGGGGCTTACTGATAATAGCATGAACAAGGATAAAAAAATATGCTTAGTAAACAAAATTATTTGCACAGTGGTGGACACTAGCAAGTGGGGTGGGGCGTGAGGGGAACAGAAGGGCACAGTTATCAGGTGTGGGAGGCACCCGACTGAGCCTAAAAGAAAGTGAAAAACTTTACAAGGCAGATGTAATTAGGTCTTTGTACGCATTAGCGGGTTGGAAGGGCGGGAAAGAGAGGAGGGAGAAGGGGAAGCCTGTGCAAAGGTGAGAAGGGACGTGAAACATCGTGCAGGCAACAGCGAGCAGGCCAGTTTAACTGGATGGCAGAATGCGTGAAGGATGCTAACATGCAAAAAACCTGGAAAGGCAAAGCTGGAGCCAGATTGCGAAGGGCTCTAAGTCTGGGGATACCCAATCATTGAAGGCTCCTGCATCACAGTTAGGTCTGCTAAGGAAGACAGGCAGATGTATCTTCCACTTTAAAGAGACAGGCTACGGACCCGCCCCTTCAAATTTCAGATGCAGGTTTCTGTCTGTGATGGGATCTCAGGAACAGCCTCCAAGCCCACGGGAAGAAACCGAAAGGGTGGGGGTCGGGGGACATCTCTAATCCAGCACCCCATGAGATAAATGCAACCTAGAAAGCAATAAGGAATGAGGAACTACAGTGACTAGACTTCCCGGCCAGAGGCGGCTCCCCGACCTCACCTTCCCGTCCTGCGGGTGCTGGCGGGCGAACAACGAACCGGCTAGCAAACTGTCACGAGTCCCATTCTCCAGTTTCTTCCGCTTCCCGTAGGAAGCTGGGCAACTGCGAGACAGGAAGTCCCGCCTCCCAAGTAGAGCCGGGAACCAATGCTGGCACGCTACTCACTTCCTGGGAGATGAAATGCCTGCCACCAGAAGACCGACTAGGGTCGAACACCGGAGCGAAAAGGCGAGCGCGCATGCGCGGGAGCAGGAGAGCCCAGGGAGCAGAGGGCATGGGGTGGGACGGTGTGGACAGTGTGAGGGGACATGCGCGACATGCGCGGACGGGGCTGGGCCTTAGGTTGGTTTTGCTTGTTATCTTACTCTCATAGTTCTATTCACTCATATCAATCAAACATTTTTAAAAAAATTTTTTAAATTTATTTTCAGTTCCAAATTTTCTCCCTCCCTCCACATCCTTCCCCAAAGGCAAGCAATTATACATTATACATATATAATGTATAATGAAATGCATGTATTATACAGGTATAATGTATAATACAATATGCACCATTATACGTGTGAAGTCCTGCAAAACATATTTTCACATTAGCCATCTTGAAACAAAAATACAATATGCAGGCAGAGTTCATCTAGAAGTAGTAGCATTTTTCAAAACAAGTCCTTGGGAATTGCGGAACATTGTATTGATCAGAGTAGCTAAGTCTTTCACAGTTGATTATTGTTACATTACTATCAAAGAGCATTTATTAAACACCTACTGTATGCCAGGAACTGTGCCCTTAAGAACTGGGGTTACAAGGAAAGAGAATGAAACTAGTTTAATGCACTAATTAATTGAATTAATGCAGGAGTATGTGTAAAAATATGTACAACATAAAGTGAGTAAACACAAATAGGAATACACACAAACACACAAATATACATATACATGTATATGCAAACTAGTTATGTACAAGATAGCTTGGGAAGGGTGGACAATTCGGTTCAGATAGGTGTTTCTTAAGCATCTACTATGTGCCATGAACAATGCTAAATTATGGGGAATCAGAGGAAAGGCAAGGATCCCTATCCTCAAAGAGCACCAGTACAAGCATTTATTAAGTGTTTCTTATGTTTGAGTCACTGTACTAAAGGAATCCAAATGTTGAGGGAGAAATGAACCCCAGGGATGTAGGAATCCCAAACCAAAGTTCCCAGGTAGCCTGGAATGAATTCACAGACCCAAGCATTCTTTAAGTCAAGGAGGCAAAGATTTATTACGCTTTTCAGGGGGAAAGAGTTCTTAGGGAACCTGTGACCATACAGGGCTATAGGGAAAGTTTAAGTACAAGATTTAGGGGTGAAATCTGTCAATTAGGTGTTTTGGGGTGGGATTAGAAAGTGGTTAAGGTGTGATTAAGGAGTGGTCAGTTCTTAAAGGAACATGCACTTTTTGCATCTACTGCGCAGGTAGCTTACCCAGAGTTCACTAGGAAATAGCCCAAGGTAGGGCCAGGAGTGGGTGTGGTTTTGACTTCGAAACCTAAGTCACCAAAAGTTCACAGCTGGCTGGGAATATCCAGGTGGATTCCATCACATGTCTTGTTAGACAAGATTAATGTAAGGGAGTATACATTTGACCATGTCTAGGATACATGTTAGACTCAGTGTATAGTCAGTTATCAACATCCTGAATCAATCTATAATTAGGCATAGCTGCTTACTGAGAAAGAAGCAGAGAGAAGTTTGGGGCATGATGCCCTTTAGCTATAGAGAGGAAAGAATATGTTTTGAGAATTAGATGTGTTTTGGAATTGGAATTCTGCCACAGGCACCCAAGCAGAGGCTGTTAGAATTTGGGTCCAAGCACAAGCACCCCAAGCACAAGTACCCCATCACAAAGAGAGGCAAAAACACACTTCCTTCCCTTAAAGACCTCACATTCTAAAGGGGGTGACAACATGCATATAAATACAAGATATATACTGAGGCAAGATTCAAATTCCCAAATCTCTTTGTCACTACCTTCACTGTCTCTCTCCTATAAATCTTCTTTAATTCCACTTCCTCAACCACTACTCAGCTTCAAGTTCTCATCCCCTCTCACCTGGACTATAGCAAAAACCTTCTAATTGGTCTACTTGCCTCAGCTCTCTTCCAATCCATCCTTCACTGAGATGACATGAAGGGTTATACAAGAAGGGAAGGCACTTAGCAGCTGCTGGATTTGGGGTGGGAGGAACCAGGAAATTCCTTATGGAAAAGGTGTGATTTATAATGTCATGGAGGAAGCCAGGGATCAGCTAGCATTTATTAAAAACTACAATGTGCCAGGCACTGTACTAAGTGCTGGGGATACAAAGAAAGGCAAAAGACACTCCCTACTTTCAAGAAGCTTACAACCTAATGGAACTGCCAATATGCAACAAACAAGCTATATACAGGATAAATCGGAAATAATATTAAAGGGAAGGCAGTAGGATAAAGGATGATCTGAAAGGGCTTCTGGTAAAAGGCAGGACATTAGCTGTGATTCGAAGGAAGCCAGGGAAACTAGGAGGTGGAGATGAGGAGGGAGAGAGTTCCAAACATGAAGGACAGCCAGTGAGTGAGAAGTCTAAGCTGGGAAATCAAGTGTCTTAATCAGAAGATTAAGCACAGAAGCCTGTGTTGTGGTTGGTGAAATAGATGAGGTTTGTATGGTATAAGAAGACAGAAAAGGTAAAAAGTGCCAGGTCATAGAGGACTTTGTAAGCCAAAGAAAAGATACTATATTTGATCTTGGATGTCATAGGAAGCATCTGGAGGACGGCCAACCAATGCAAAGGCAGGAGATAGAAGGGTCCTGTGTGTAGATGAAGTGGGCCACTGTCATCGGAGTATAGAGTGTGTGGAGAGAAGGGAAGTGTAAGAAGATTGGAAAGGTGGGAAGGGTCTGGGCTGGGAAGAGCTTTAAATACCAAAGGAAGGATTTGATCCTGAAAGTGATATGGAGCCACTGGAGTTTACTGAGGAGTGAGAAGACATGGTCCAACTTGGGCTTTAGAAATATCACTTTGTTGGTTCAGCAAAGGATGGATTAGGGTGAGGAGAGAACTGAGGTGTGTAAACCAAGTAGAAGGCTTTTACCATAGTCCAGGTGAGAGGGGATAATAACCTAAAGTGAGGAAGTGGAATATAGGAAGATTTATAGGAGACATATGGTGAAGGTAGTAAGGATAAGATCTGTGAATTTGAATCCTGCCTCTGCCCCTAATTGTGTGACCCTGGAAAAGTCACATGACTTCTCTGAGCCACAGTTCTTCCATAAAATAAGAATGGGCTAGTCATCCTCTAAGGTTTCTTCCTGTTTTAAATATCTCTTTCTGTGTTCCCTTCCAGCTCTAAATTTATGCTTTAACAGAAAATGAAGAATCAGCATGAAATAATGGAGATAGAAAGACCTGGGTTCAAATTCTGCCTCAAATACTCATGTAGCTGTGTGACTCTGAATAAGGCACTTGAACTTTCTGAGCCTCAGTTCCTCATCTGTAAAATGAGGGTCTTTAGAGCCTCTTTCAGCTCTAAATGTATGTACTTATTTTGCCTTCCAGCTTGAAAACTATGGTTCTCTCCCTTCCTTTCTCCCCCTCTACTCATTGAGAAGGCAAAAAACAAAAACAAACAAAAAACAAAGCAAAACCCCTTACAAATATCTATAGTCAGGCAAAATAAATTCCTGCATTGGCCATGTCTAAAAAAAGAAAAGAGAAGGAAAAAAAGAAAAGAGGAAAGAGGAGAGAAAGGAAAAGAGGAGAAAAAAACAAAGGAGGAGAAAAAAGAATAAAAATGCTTCATTTTGCCCTCTGAGTGCATTACTTCTTTATTCAGTAGACAGTATGTTTCATCATAAGTCCGTTAGAATTGTGGTTAGTCATTGTGTTGATCAGCATTCCTGAGTCTTTGAAAGCTGATTATCTTGACAATATTGTTGTTATTATATAAATTATTCTCTTGATTCTGCTCATTTCACTTTGTATCTGTTCATGTAAGCCTTCCCAAGTTTTTCTAAAACCATCCCCTTCATCATTCTTAAATTATCTCTACTCAATCCATTTTCCAGGTCAGTTGTATTTTCTGTGAAATGTTTCACATTTTATTTTTTTTTCAGACCTTTGACTTGTTTTTTTTTATTATTATTTTTTGATGTCCCATGGAATCATTAGCTTCCATTTGTCTAATTCTAATTTTCAAGGAGTCATATTCTTCTGTATGATTTTTATATCTCTTTTTCCAAGCTGTTAATTCTTTTTTTTATATTTTTCATCCTTAACTCTCATATCTTTTCCTGTTTTTAACTCTACTGCTCTCATTTAGCTTTTTAGCTCTTTTTAACTCTTGCTTTAATTCTTGCAGGAATTGTTAGTGGACTTGTGGCCAAGCTGCATTTTTTTTCCTTTGAGGCTTTGCTTATAGTTGTTTTCAAGTCATTCTCTTCTTCTGTGTTTGTGTCTTGAGCTTCCTTGTTTCCATCATAGGTCTTTACAGTGGGATCCTTTTTCTGTTTGCTCTTTCTTCCAGCCTACTTCTTAATATTGGACTTTGTTAGTGCTGAGCTCTGAACTTTTGAGCAGAACTTCTGGCCTGAGCTTCTGTCCTCTTAAGTACTTCTGCTGCTTTCACAGTTGAGCTAGGGGCCTGCAAGATTTGAGTGCTCCCAAAGTGGTGTGAGGTAAAATCTCTTTACTTCCATCTTGGTTTAAGCCCTGAAAGTTCCTGATATAGGTTTGAGTCTGTTAGCTTGTCCTTCTTTGGGAGTTTCAGTAGACTGCTGTTGAACTTTGTCACCATTAGAACAAGAAGGAAAAGTGGAAAGCGAAAAAATCTATTTGTCATGACTTGAACAAAACCCTAGAATGAAAACCCCTAGGAACATGATAGCCAAAATCCAGAGCTTTCAGATTTAAAAAAAATACTGTAAGAAATCAGAAAGAATTCAAGTACTGAGGAGCCACAGTCAGGATCATGCATCATTTATCAGCCAAAACCATAAAAGAGCAGAGAGCTTGGAATATGATAATCCAGAAGGCAAAAGATATAGGCTTATAACCAAGAATAACTTACCCAGCTATAAATCCAATGGTAAGTGAAAGATCTTTCCCACCTATAGAATAGGCTTCAGGTGGGGCCAACAAAGGGAAGTCTGATTAGAGACAGGCCCACACCCATTTGCTAATTAGATGTGAGGCCCCATGCTAGTTAGCAAACTACTTTACTAGTTTGAGAGAGGCATGAAGTCCTCAGGGCCCTCAGAGGAGTTGCTAAGACCAGAGCCAATGGCATATGCCTGAGTTCTAGTCAATCAGATGACATCTAGAACTGTATAAAAAGAAAGAACAGAACTTGGAGCAGAGCAGAAACTGAGGATCGAGGACTGAGAGCAGAACTGGATACAACAGAGCTGGAAGCATCGGAGCAGAGAGCAGCAAGATTCAGAAGCAGAGGCCCAGCATCCGGAGTGTGCGGAGCAAAGAGTGCCGAACACAGGAGGAAGTTTCAGAGACCAAGGAACTCAGAGTCAGCAGAGCTGCAAGAGAGAGTCCTGAGGACAGAGTTAGGATTCGTGAGTGATCTTCTCCTAGGAAGGCCCTAGCATCAAAGGGAAGCACAAGTACGCCTTGGTTTCCTGCTATAATATTTTGTTATAATCTCCTTGTTACTATAGTGAGGTGGGCTTATTGGTTTTGGAATATTATTGCCACAATATCAAATTGAGGGCATTCCTTGAATCTGATCCTTTGGAGTCTAAATAAATGTTATACTTCCTGTGCCTTCTACCTAGAGAATTCCTCATACTTCAAGATTCCGAGCCATTCAGGCATGCCCACAGTCCTCTCAGAAGTCATGAATTTTGCCTTAATGATATACTAGCAAAACTGAGTATAATTCTGTAGGGGTGGAGATGGGATGAGAAATGGATCTTTAATGAAATAGAAGACTTCCAAAAATTCATGTTGAAAAGATCAAGGCTGTGTAGGATCTTTGAAGTGAAAGCACAGTAGTTGAAAACATAAGAAGGTAAATATGAATGAATAATTATAAGAGACTAAACACAAACTGTTTTCATCATAATATGGGAAGATGATCCCTGTGTCCCCTCAGAGATGTGTTATCATTAGGGGTCATAAAGGGAGTCTAATTAAACAGAAGGCCTGGAAGTGTTTTTGGAATGTCTTGATGATGTCAAAAGAAGAAAGGAAAAGGAAGGGAAGATAAGTATATTAAGGTAGGAAAGGGAGATAAAAAGTTAAGAAAACATCTCATATAATCGAGGGGCCTAAGCAAAAGTTTATTCAAACAAGGATTCAAACAAACCTTACTTTCCTCTGAAATGGTTAAAAGAGGGGAAAATATGCACACAGAGAATTGGGTGCTATTTCAGTCAACTGGGAAATAGGAGGGAAAGAGGCAAAGGAAGAAGGGAAAATTAGAGGGAAGATAGATTAAGGGAGGGATTAGTGTTAAAACAAATTCTAAACAAGGTTGTATAGAAATATTCTTAGCTTTTTTATGGTGGCAAAGAATTGGAAACTGATGAGAATGCCCATCAGTGGGGCAATGGCTGAACAAATTGTGGTATATAAATGTGTTAGAATACTATTATGCTGTAAGAAATGATAAAGGGAATAGTTTTAAAGAATTCTGAAAAGACTTTTGTGAACTGATGCAGAGTGAAATGAACAGAACCAGGAAAATAATCTATATGATGACAATATGTAATGGCAAGCAAAGTAGGACTTTTTGCTCTTTTTTTTTTTTTGGAGTGCTTCTCAACACCAAGGCAATCAAGTGCCTTTGATTGAGTCTTGCCTTTGTTTGAATCAAGAGTCTTTGATTGAATCAAGAGTCACTGATTGGAAACAGCATATATATACTCTGAGATTAGCATTTTGCTTTGGGGCTTACTCACTGGAATAATGTTCATGTGATTTGGTCAGACAAGACTCTGGGTAGCCATTAAGGATCCCTCCAGCTTTGAAAACCCAAATGTTGGTGCTTCTCTCTGTGGTAACTATGTATGTATTGCTATGGTCAGACAGTTAGAAGCCGGTCTGTTGATTTGTGGTATTTTCTCTGTTTGTAATTTCTGTTTGTATTTGCTCTGAAGTTCAGGGTGCTGACTTTTTCCCCTGATCTAAGTGAATGATATATGTATGTTTAATTAAAGTAAGATTATTAACCCCTTAATGCTTTCCTTTAGAAAAGCAGATCAAAGAAACTGTGCTAGCAGCCCTCCTGCATGCTGGTGTTATGTATCAGTAAGGCAAGATTCATAATATTGATGGTGACCATGAATATGCCCATATAGTTTGGAATCACAAAATATAAGAGACTCTATGTACAGAAGGCAGAAGAAGTAAAACATGTATTCAGACACCAGAGGATCAAATCCCAGAACCAATAACCCCAATTCAACATAGCAGTAATCGTATTCCAAAACCAGTAAGTCCACCTCAATGTTAACAGCAAGGAGATTAAAACACAGTATCACAGCAAAGAGCCAAGCCATCTGCTAGGGCCTTCTAATAAGCACTCACTCATGAATCCTAACTATCTGCTTTCTTGCGTCCTCTCTTCCGCAAGTTCTGAAAGCCCTTACAATTCTCTCTTCTTCTTGCAGTTCTGTCTTCTTCACAGTTATCTCATCTCCACTCTCCGCAGCTCTCTGGTCTGAGCTTAATGGCTACCAACAGGGTATGCTGTGTAGGCCTGGGGCTTAGCACCTAGTAGCAAAAGGGTGTGGGCCTGCCTACAAGCAAGCCTGTCCTAATCAAGTTTCCTTTAACTATCTCCACCTGAGGCCTATTGAATAGGTGAGGAAGATTGCCAGCAGCAGTGCAGGATTTAGGATGAAGTCATTAACACTAAAACATACACATGGGGCTAGGCGGGTCGTATAGTCTGGCTATAGACTGATTTTAATGGGGACATTGACAATCTTTTGTACAGGTTAATTGCTGAGTTATTCTGACTTCTCAGAAAACTACAATGATGTAACAGATTAACATAATAAAGTTTTTTATCTCTTCGTTCCCGGGAATGAGACACTAGTTCCCTTAATGCTAACTGTATTGAAACATTTCTGTTCTTTCCCATGCAGATAGCAGCTGCAAAGGCAGGTCCTTGCCCCATCCTCTTATCCTTCATGGCTTTTGCCTTGCATAGACCTTTCCTCAAATGACCTTGCCTTGCAGAGGTCTAAGAAGCCTAAACAGGATATAGCTGGCTCTCTACAAAAGATCTTTCATCACATTAGCAACACATGTTATTCGCCTTACACCTCCGCAGAAGCTGCAAATATCATTGTTCTTACACAATATTGTGAAGACGAATAACCTTGAAAGATTTAGGAATTCTGATAAGTGTAATGACCAACCTTGATTCTAAAGGACTAAGGATGAAACATGCTATCCATCTTTTGATAGAGAAGTGAAAAGACTCAGAGTTGAATCAAATATATTTTTAAATGGTCAATAAGGAAATTTATTTTACTGTACTATATGTGTTTATGTTATTATTGTTTTTCAGTCATTTCAGTTGTGCCTAACTCTTCATGACCCTAGTTGGGGTTTTCTTGGCAAAGATCTTGGAGTGGGTTGCCATTTCCTTCTCCAGCTCATTTTACAGATGAGGAAACTGAGGCAAACAGGGTTAAGTGACTTGCCCAGGGCCACATAGCTAGTAAGTTGTCTGAGGCTGGATTTCAACTCAGGTTTTCCTCACTCCAGGCCTGGCATTCTGTCCACCGTGCCACATCACATAGCTTCTCCAATATGTGATTGTAACAGAGGTTCTTTCTTCCTTTTTCAGTTTTTGAGGTTAGAAGGAACAAAGGCAGACTTTTGCTAGTTAGAAAATAAAATTTAGAATTGAGCCAATCAGAAAAATGGAAAGTAGATTGGCCAGAGACACGAGTGTTGCATTGCTGAGGCACCTGATTCAGTGCACAATCCTCCTAGCTCCCTCTTCCTCAGGAGCTTAGTTCTCTCTGATCCTTGTCATCATCAGGGATCATAGAGGGAATTTAAGAAGAGGGTCTGAGAGTGGTTTTTTATGTTTTTATGACCTTAAAAGAAGAAAGGGGAAGGGAAAAGGGATATACTAGGTAGAGGGAAGAAAGAAAGGGAAGGATAAATTATAATTTATGTGCATGAATAGGAGACTATACAAAAAAGGAAGGAGTGAGGGGAGTGAGCAATACTGGAACCTTACTTTCATCTGAACCAGTCAAAGGAGGCAAGAATACACATAATCAATCAATATTTATTAAGCACATACTTTGTTACAGGAACACAGTCTGATGGAGAAATACATTTCAACTGGGAAACTGGAGGGAATGAGGAAAAAGGAAGAAGAGGAGATAAGAGGGAGAATAGTGAAAGAGATAAGATCTAAACCAAACAAACCCTGAAGGTTGAGAGGAGGGCTTTAAAAGGAAAGAAAGGATAAGGTACCTGTAACTGAGCTCTGAGCAGGGAAAGAGAAGAGGGGCAGGAGAGCAGAAACTGATTGTATCAACCTGGAGCACTAGTCCTGGGTACCCTCTCAATGAGGCACTAGCCTCTTCTTTATCAAGAGTGGGTAGGAGAATGCAATGAACACAAGGACCAACCCACAGTTGGTTTCAGAGGACTAATGATGAAACATACTATTCACCTCCATACTATTCACAGATAGGCGAGGGACTCAAAATAAAAATGAATTAACATTGTTTTTAAAAAGGAAAAAGGGGAAGGGAATAAATATTTACATATCACATACTATGATGCAGACACAGTACCAAGCATTTTCCGCCTGCCTTCCCCAGATCTAATACAATATATGAACAGACTTTGGCAAGGGCCCTGTCCTCCCCTGAAAATGTAGTGATTTTTCTATATATGAAAATAATTTAACAGAAGATTGGAGGTGGGAGGAGAGAGCAGAAGATGGAACAGAATTTGCTCAAGCATTTTTACAAATATTACCTCATTAGATCTTCACAACAACCCTGTGAGGTAGCTGCTATTATTCTCATTCACAGTTGAGGAAACTGAGGCAAACAGACATTAAGTGGTTTCCCCAGAGTCACACAGCTAATAAGTATCTGAGGCCAGATTTGAATTCAGGTCTTCCTAACACCAAACCCAGTGCTCTATCCATTGTGCCAACAGCTGCCTTAAAACAAGGACATATAGCCATTGATGGAGGACTTTCTTTGACTGAAGTAAAAAAAATTCTGGAGTAAGATCAAAGAGATAGCATCATAAGTGGAATTCATGTAGCATATCATTCATAGGCATACCATTATAGCAAAGAATTTAGAGCCAAAAGTTCACAAAGTACTACAAGGTGTCATCAATGCACTTAATTTTATAAAAACAATCAAACAAGCATGTATTAAGCACCTACTATGTGCCAGGTACTTTGCTAAGATTACAAAGATAAAGATGAAATAGTCCCTGCCCTCAGGGAATTTGCAATCTAGAGAGGAGAAATAACAAATAGAAAATTAATAATGAGATGGAAAATGACCATGAACATCTTTTGTTCCAAACAGAGGTTCACTGGTTACCTCATTGCAAAATGCATAAAGAATTGTCAAATTTAAAGATGAATTACATATCTTTCTTACACAAAAATGCAAGTGTTCTTTATTTGCTTAACTTCTCTGGTGATGAAAAATTTTTAGTAGTATGCTGCAGTAGCTAGCATATATGAAACATACACACACACACAAACACACACACACACACACATATACACACAACCCATTTAGTCTGTCCCTCAAAGGTAAAGATGTTTTGACAAATGTGCAAATAACTGCTTCTCAAAAGAAACATGTAGTAGAGAAAACAATTTGAAAGTTAGTGTCTGGAAATCCTTACAATGTCATGTGATTTTATTTACAAAATAATATATAATCATCTATAAAATTTCTCATATCTGCATACTTCAAATGCTTAGAAACAGATTTTTGACCTATTTGAAAATCTTCCAAATGAAGAATTTCAATGGCATTTGAACCTTTTTGTTTAAAACATAAAAAATTCAACACCTTTCAATTAGTTTACAAGAATGGCTGATTGACATAAGTGAAAATAGACATTTACTTAGTTGAATTTCAACAAAAATATTTGCAAAATTGGAGGTGGCATTGAAAAATGAGCAGCCAATAATATGCTTCTTCCATTTAGATCTATGTATATTTGTGAGGTATCTTTTTCAGATATCATAGCCGATAAAACCAGTGATCAAAATGAGTTGAACTTAAAACCAACATTTGAATTGCTATGTCACAAAATGTTAAACTAGGATTTTCCAAAAAATGAAATATTTAATTGATTGGATTGATTTCTCTAAAATATTATTTTTAAAGATATTTCATATTTCATTTTATATTTCATATATTGTATGTATATGGTATATATATATGTTTTATATACTTCTATATTTTTTTATTATTTTATATTTCATATATTGTATGTATATGGTATATATATATGTTTTATATACTTCTATATTTTTTTATTATTTTATATTTCATATATTATATGTATGTGGTATATATATATGTTTTATATACTTCTATATTTTTTATTATTTTATATTTCATATATTGTATGTATATGGTATATATACATGTTTTATATACTTCTATATTTTTTTATTATTTTATATTTCATATATTGTATGTATATGGTATTATATATATGTTTTATATACTTCTATATTATTTTGTTGTACATGTTCAATATGTACAATAGTACATGCATCTGATTTATGAATAAGTAAATATGCATACATTTGAGTTTGTATCCAAAAAGCTTTACTGATCAAAAGAGCTTAGAGACCTTTGAGAGATGAGAAGTAATGAGAATCTGAACTGGGATGGTTGCTATGTAAAGAAGGGGAATAATGGAAGACATTCTATGAAAGTAAAACCTTTATAACTTAACAAATGATTGGATGTAGCTTGAGGGAGTTATGGACCAGTTAATCAAGCATTTATTAAGCTCCTATGAGCTCAAAATCTGCAAAGCTGCTTGACAGGAAATAGGGAAGTTTGGAAGAGGATTGAGTTGAAAGAAGGATAAAGGCAGGGAGGAAATAATGAGCTCCGCTTTGACATGTTGACATATTGATATGTTGTATGTGAGATGCCTATGACATGTGCAGGGAGCTGTCCAGCAGCTGTGGTACTGGAAAGATATCAGAGCTAGATATGTAGATCTGGGAGACATCTACATAAAGGTGATGATTAAACACTTTGAAGCTGATTAGGTTACTGAGAGTTATAGAGGAAATAGAAAAGGACCAAGGACAGACCCCTGAGGTACACTCATACATGAAGAGTGGGTCATGGATGATAAGCAAGTAAATGAGGATTTATCAGAGAAGTAGGTGGAAAACCAGGAGAGTAGTCACAAAAATTCCAGAAGAGAGAGCATCTAGGAGAAGAGGGTGATTGCCAGCATCATAGTATTATAGAGTTTATGGAGGATGAGAAAGGAGGGTGGAGAATATTGGATTTTGCTATTAAGAAATCATTGATAACCTTGGAGAGAGCAGTTTCAGCTAGCCTCACAAGCCAGATTGTAAGATGTAATCGGGGCCTGACACACGCACAGACTCTATCAGCTTGCTTGGCTAATACAATCTCCCTATATGGAGAAGCTGGGAAACCTACTTTGGGGACAGTTATGATGACATGTTAAGAAAAGTGACTTGGAGGGAATATGGCTCATATCCAGATGTTCTCTTACAGGTTGCACCTAAGTAAACACATGTTGAAGAGGAGGCTAATTGGTCGCAGAGGCATTCAAAAAGGCCTGTTGGCTTCAGCCACTTTTCTCTTAGCCTCATTTGCTGATTTCTTCGCTCATGGTGTCTAGAGAGATAATGCTTTTCCTGTCTGAGGCTATATGGTCCTATGAAAAGGCTTATGTCACTGACCATTCCATTTGCTTTTTTCTGTTCAAGGTGAAGAGAGTAGAGTATCATGACCTTATGAGTTTTGAATGGTTCATGATTGCTTTGCTGTCCCAGAGTCTGGCTTCCAGAGCTAGTGCCACATTGCTATCCTAAGCATCAAGGAGTTACCTTCAAGAGTGACCTCTAGGACCCCAGCCTAATAGAATCTGAGAAGAGGACTCATCAGACAGTAATGCTTCATGTGGGCATGAACTTAGTGGCTCCAGGGCTATATAGGAACTAAGCTAAGTTGAGCTTTCTCTCTCCCCTCCACATATCAAGGTGTTTCCCCAACAAGTGTTGGGGAAAATATTCTTACTATAGCTTTGAAGTAAAGGTAAAGTAAAATAACCCTTTGGGAAAAAATTGAATGGAACTGGGGTGCTAGTCCAGGGGGGAAAGCAGCTGGTGAGAGATTCAAATTAATTGACAGCAGAGAAAAGAAGCACCCCACAAGTCCCTCAAGTACCCTGAGGGGAAGAAGTAGCCAATCTGGTTCTGAGAGAGCAAAGAGTGTGCAAGCTACACCCTGTCTCTCCTTCTTCCAATCTATCCTCCATTCATATACCAAAATCATTTTTCTAAAGCACAGGTCAGACCATGTGACATACACATCCTCCCTACCCCCTTAATAAATTGCACTGGCTCCCTATTGCCCCCAGGATCAAATATAAAATTCTCTGTTTGACATTTAAACAAAGCCCTTTATAATCTAGCACTCTCCTACCTTTCCAGTCTTCTTACACCTTTCTCCCAGCCACATACTCTTCAATCCAGTAACCCTGGCATCCTTGCTGTCCCATGAACAACACACCCCTTCTCTCTTCTCTGGAGATTTTCTCTGGCTGTCTCCCATTCCTGGAATGATTTCCCTCCTTATCTCTGCCTCCTGCTTTCCCTGGCTTTCTCCAAGTCCCAATTAAAATCTCATCTGTAGGAAGGCTTTCCCAACTCCTCCTAATTCTAGTGCCTTCCTTTCCTTAATTGTGTCCTATCTGTCCTGAATATAGATTATTTGTACATATTTGCTTGCTTGCTGTCTCCTCTCGTAGACTTTGGACTCTTTAAGGGCAGGGACTGTCTTTTGCCTCTTTTTGTATCCACAGCACATAACACAGTGCCTGGCACATAATAGGCACTTAATGTTTACTGACTGACTGAAAAAAAGGTTGAAAAGCAAATAGGATATTAGGAAGTAGAATTACTTAGTTGGCATTATAATTATATATATGTGTATATATATATAATTAGAATATGGAGAATTATAGAATTATAAAGAAGTATAGAAAGGGTGATCAGGAGAAATCTTTTTTATTATTATTATTTAATATATTTAGTTTTCAGCATTGATTTTCACAAGAGTTTGAATTACAAATTTTCTCCCCATTTCTACCCTCCCCCCCACTCCAAGATGGCGTATATTCTGGTTGCCCTGTTCCCCAGTATGCCCTCCCTTCTGTCACCCCACTCCCCTCTCATCCCCTTTTCCCTTCCTTTCTTTTATGGCAAGATAAATTTCTATGCCCCATTGCCAGTGTATCTTATTTTCTAGTTGCATGCAAAAAACTTTTTTTGTTGTTTTTGAACATCTGTTTTTAAAACTTTG
>CM053626.1:221032956-221110340 GCA_028646595.1 Phalanger gymnotis | reverse complement strand
GGGGTGACACCGCTAGTTAGTGTCAGGAAGATAAGTCTTCCTGACTCAGGTGCTCTATCCACTGCACTACCTAGGGCATCCACTTAGAAATGTCCAAAAGGCAGTTGGTGAGGTAGGACCGACACTAAGTCAGTGTAAGTCTCCCTTGAGGCTCA
The DNA here is from genome assembly GCA_028646595.1 of Phalanger gymnotis. Taxonomy (NCBI): domain Eukaryota; kingdom Metazoa; phylum Chordata; class Mammalia; order Diprotodontia; family Phalangeridae; genus Phalanger; species Phalanger gymnotis. The sequence goes on along the minus strand of CM053626.1, from coordinate 221,110,185 downwards.
TCCTGGTGGCAAGTGGTGCTGTTTTGTCTTGTGACGTTCCAGAAGGCTTGCCTCAGTACAAGAAGTAGCAGCCAGTTATTGGAGCCTTGCAGGAAACTGAGTACCTGCATTGCCCTGGAGAAGGCTCTGAGAGACAAAAGGTGGAATAGGTCATGTCCTTAGAGGATGTCAGCGGAAAATTCCAAAGTGAAAAAAAGAAAAGATTTGTTTGAAGAGACTGATACAGATGCATAGGGAACTCATTTTAGATTTTTAAAAGGAAATATATAAAAGATGAAGCAACTGTAGTGTAGGGGAGATCAGAGGAAGAGCATCACTTCCACAAAGGGTTAGCAAGTAACAAAACTTTATTACAATTCATAAGGGAAGGAGAATACATGCCATTTGGGAACAGACTTGGTGTGTGGCCTCATCATCCTCAGCCATGGGCATCTGTTTTGTTTGATAATACATATTTGTTACAAGGGTTTTTTATCCTTTGCTTCAGGTGGAGCAGAGGAGGGGGGAGGATAAGGGGAAATAGAGATAGGACAAGAATAAAAAACAAAGAAAAGGTAATCCTTGAGATATTTTTATTAATGTAAAGAGAACACTAGAAAAAATGCACAGACAAGCAGTAAAGCTTTGAACGCTACAGGCAGAATTTATTATAAACTTAAAAACAAACTTTACATACAAGAGACCTGCAGCTTCATAGACAATCTTTTTTGTTTTCTATGTGTATCAGTATGTTCTATGTGTATAAAAATTCTCATTTTTTGGTGCCTGTTAGGTTCAGAATAAAAATACATTTTTTAAAAATATGGAAGCAATGCCAGGTAACAGAAGATCAATATAAGAACATGATAGTCTTGCAAATAGTGTCAGGATTGCTAAGGCTTAGTATCAGCTGAGGCTAATGCAGGAAGCTAAGGACAATAAAGTGTGTGTGTTTACTATATTGGGAGAGACAAAGGAGGATCAAAGAAGGGACCTTTAAGGGCGGATGAGATTGTCAATAACTGACAAAAGAGATAAGGGGGAATTGCTCAATGCTTTTATTCCTGCTTTCTTTGCAAAGGAGAGTGATTTTTACATGGGAAATTAAGGACAAAAATGACTTAAGAGGGAACTTATGCCAAGATAAGCATGAAGACAGGAAGCGAACACTCAGCTGCCCATGTTGAACTACGGTCACCACTGCCCAGATGAACTGCAGGACCCTTGGGTCCTTAAGACTGTCAAGTATAATTGCTGAGCCGCTGTCAGTGACATTTGAAAGATAATGGAAAAATGAGAGAAGTGCTGTAAGATTGGATAAGGACAAATGTCCTGATAAAGGAGACAGAGAAAGAGAGAGAGACAGAGAGAAAGTCAGAGAACTGTAGGCTAGTGAGCTTGACTTCAATTCTTGGGATAATTCTAACCCATTCCATTGAGGAGAAGATGGTGGTTACAAAGTCTGTGCGGCTTCATCAAGGTCATGCCAAACTAATCCCATTTCCCTTTTTGCCGGAATTAGTAATCAAATACAGATGAAGGGAATGCTGATAGTCTACCTAGCTTTTAGCAAAGCTTTTTGTAAAATTATCTCATACTGCTCTTGTGGAGATGGACAGTTAGGGATTAGATGAGAATAGATTCAGACAAACTGATAACTAGTTGGATGGCCAGACTTAAAGTGTAGCTAAGAATAGTTCACTTTCAGTGAAACAGTAAGTTTTTTTTGGTAGAGCATTCAAGGGATCTGTGCTTGGACCTCAGCCGTTTAACACTTTTAACTTGGATAAAGACATAGATGGTACACTCAAACAGTTTGTAGATGATGTAATCCTAGGAGGGAGAGCTAACACTGGATAATAGGATACACAAGGATCTTGAGAGGTTAGAGCTTTGGGCTGAATCCAAACAATACAAATCAATCTATTTTTATAAGTATAGCATGAGTAAGACATTGACAGTAGTTAACCTAAAAAACGTTTTTAGGTGTTTTTTAGTGGACTACTACGAGTTTGATGAGTCAGCAATGTGGCACGGTGACCAAAAAAACTAATGGGACGTTGGCTTCATTAAGAGAGGCATAGTTTCTAGGAACAGGGAGGTGATAACACCACTGTCTTTGTCTCCCATCAGATGAAATGCGATAGGAGCAGAACGTAGGGTTCCTCAGATGGTATTCGGTTCCGGATGTCATGGTTTAAGGTAGATACTGATGAGTTGGAAAGCACACGGAAAAGGTCAGGCAGGATGATGAAGGACCTTGTGTCCATGTCACATGAAGATCGGTTGAAAGAACTACGGATGTTTGCTCTGAAGAAGAGAAAGGTACTGGGGAGGATGGAAGAGACACAATAGCTACCTCAGGTATCTGAAGGGCTAATTTTGATTGGCTCCAGAGGGCAGAAGCAGCAACAGTGGAAAGAAGTTCAGAGGCAAATACTGCCTGAGAATAAAAGCTGATCAAAAGTAAAAAAGGCCTAGGAAGGGCAGTGATGAGTACTCCTGCCTTGCAGATTTTCTGGGAGAGGCTGGACAAACACTTGTCAAGTATGTTATAGTGGAGACTTCTTTGGTGTATTTGTTAGACCAGGTGAGTGCTAGGGTCCCTTCCAACTGTAGAAATCTGGGAATTCATGACTCAGAGAAGGATAGTGGGAAAAATGCCAGAAAATGACAAGCCATTCAAATGGAAATATCTAAAATATAATCTGAGATATAAATACATATGCACAGAGCTAATAAGTAATGTCAGATCAGATGAAGACTGAATTTAAAAAGATCAAGACTAAGTCCTGAACTTTGGGGATGAGTTCATAATTCAGAGAAAGGAGGAAAGGGGCCAATCTAAGAAGAAAGGGAGCTGTCAGAGGCAGGACATCCAGAATAGTATAATTCTGGTACTTATAAAATATTGTAGATAAGGAAATACAGTCTGAGAAAAAGCCACTGAATTTGTAACTAGATAGCACTTATATTCAAGAATTCCATTGTAGAGTGATAGGGACAGAAGTCAGACTACAGCATGGTAAGGGGAAAGGGATGCTGCACAAATGGAAATAGAGAGATGGCCTGAGAGGAATTTGGGAGAAAAAAAGTAAATATGTGTTTAATTAACAAGTTTCACGATCACCCATTGTGCATGGATAGAGATTGCATGAATAAATGGGAAATAACCCAAACCAAGAAAACTTAATTAGCTCATTCTTTTCATACATTTGTTAATGGAATTAAAACCAAGGGAGACATGGTTTATTGAATCAGCTGTACTAATATCTCCCCGTCAGTTCTTACCCTTCTCTGATTCCAAAGTCATGAGTTGTAGTGGCTATGGAAGTCATTATTACCTAATGTAAGAAACCAGTATAAAGATTATTTTGTAAGGCAATCTTCTCCAAACAAAAGTCACAAATACACTTATGCTTCTGAGACAACAAATGTACCTCATTTTACCATAAAGCTTTAGAAATTGGTTATAGACGAGGTCAAGGGCCCAATTTGAGCATGAGAGTCAATCTTTTAATATTTAAGGAGGGTTATTTCTGAGATGAGCATTGAGTAACCATCCTTTTGTAACAAGTAATATACTTCAGATTAAAAGGTTTTGACACACTAACCAAATGAGATGATAAAATGTAAAAGTCTTTCTAGTGCTATGTCACTTACTAACACCAACAACAATCTATTGGTAGTAATCAATAATGGACCAGATTTAACAGAGACTACTAAAATGATAATCCAGTTTTCAAAGACAAGCTGATTCTTGCAGTAATAAGGATAAAATAATCCTAAGTGAAAAAAATTCAAGAGCAAGAAAATCTCATCCATTCTATGAAATTAGGAAAGCATATAAATTAGTTGCATAATCCAATTCAAGTTTCCAAAGCTGATCAAGCATATGTATTTTAAAATTATTTTAGTTATAAATATACAAAGTGTTTTTTCAAAAAAATCTTTTGGTCAGATGAACTTTAAAAGCGTTTAAAAAATTAAAAAAGAGAATTTGGGATACCGTAACGGACAACACTTTTTAAATGTACATTCTTGTTTAGGATAATCATATGGTATTGAAAAATATCCAGAATTCATAAACATGCTATGGTAAATGAACAAATCCTTTCTAGCCAGTTAAAACAGCATACCAAAATTGCTTCTTAAATACTGACTGACCTGCTGACTGTTCCCTGCAGTAACTTCACCAGAACTTGCTTAATTAGCTTTGGCAAATCAACAAAGGCATTTAAGTTTCCTGTGTAATTACATGATTATTCTTGGAGAATATAAAAATAAATTATTGCTTTAAAAATATACTTATGTGCTGCTGAAATAAATAAAATTAATGTGAGAATTTTTTTTAATGGGTTAAACTCAACAGTAAAGTATTTATTGTAGAGAAAAAATTGGCATTTTTCCACTTAATGATTCTTAAGTATACACACATCCTTTAATTTAAATATTAAATCACCTTTATTCTTCCTTACCCCTTCTGTGCTAAAGAAAAAAAATGGGAGAAACTGAATTCTAAATATAACAGACAAAACATTTCTGGTCTCTTAGATCATTAGGGGCTCAAAATTATCTGTAATGGGCAAAAATATAAAACTCTAGGCTTATTTTATTTTTTTGCTGCAGTTTAATGTACATGATTTAAAAAAACAATACAAAACAGATGATTGCCATTTGTTTTTGGTATAAAGCTGATTCTACAATATGATTTTAAAAATTCAAACTCCATAAAAGTTGTTATTGCAGCCAATAACAAGGCAAGATACATGTGATCAAGCAGAATTTTAAGAAGTATTAATCCCATACCATACCCTATTGTGTAGGGAAAAATTTACTGAAAGTTTTGTTTTACAGGATAAGTATATTAATTTTCCAGTTATGTTGTCAACTTTAGATATTTTTGGAGCAAAATAAACATCTTAAGGCAGATATACATACATGTATGTATATACACACATGTGTACATAGGTAAATATACCACAAATATATATATATACATATACACACACACACAAAGTACAATATCCATCCTGTAGCAGCAAATAACCATGATTTTGTTTTTATTGGAGGTTTCCTTATGATCATTACAATGGAAAATTCAAAGTATTTTAAAAATTATTACAGCACTGTGGAAAATAGTGGGATAAAAATCCAATTCAGAGAGGCTGAACTCTTTTTTGACAAGAATGAGAAATTCACAGCAATAGTCTAAGTTCTCTCATAAAACCTGACTATATGACATAGAGATTTTATAATTTTTCCATACATCACTAACCCAAATCTGGCCTTTCTTGACCCATTTAATTTTGTGCCTTGGTGGGCAATAAAAAGAAAAAAAACCACCTGGCTTTTATAATTGCCTCACTGTATCTGTGACCAACAGGGACTGAACAGGGTAATGCTTTATTCATCCAATGATTTTTGAAGGCTAGTAGCTTGGCTGACATTTTAAATTGGTGACAGGTGGACTAAGCAAAAGTTTTGGCTAAAGTGAGCCACCAACTTAATGATGGTTTTAAAACTATCAATTTTCTTCTTTGAACATCTTACTTAAATGTTTGACTAGAGCTACCAGCTCAGGATTTCCACCAAGTGCTTCAATTTGTTTATAGGCTTCAGATTCAAGCTCCCTAAGTGTATTCCGAGTATATTCAAATGAACCTACATCCTCAAGATAATGTACACAATATTTTTTAATATCTATATTTTCTGTCCTCTGGCGCAAGATATTCTGAACCTGAGTGCTTTCAGGTCTAGACCAAATAGCATGAATAGTAGGAAATGAAAACTTGCCCTCAGTCAGATCTTCACAAAAACTTTTGTTCTCACTATATTCTTTGGAGTGTAGATTAGCATAATCATCCCTAATTTGGAAAAAAAGACCAAGTGTATTGAGGAGTGGCTTTAAATCTTCTTTATAATTGGAGAACAACTGCATAAGACCTACTGCTAATCCAAATAGTCCACCTGTCTTCTGCAGCACCATAGCTTTATACTCTTCTTCAGTGGGACATGTGTAATTATCCCTCCAGTAAATATCTAAGCCTTGTCCCTGATGAAGTTCTAGGAGTTGGCGGGTAAAGAGCTTTACTGCATCTGGGTGATTGAGAGTTAAGACCTTCTCTAGACCAAGGAAATACACATAATTGGCAGAATTGATTACAGATGGAATTCCATATATGCTGTGAGCAACAGGAAAGCCACGTCGTAGTTTTGAGTTGTCTTCAATGTCATCAATAAGTAAACTGGCATTATGTAACATCTCTGTAACTTCAATGATAATCTATTAAAAGAAAAGAAAGAATGAACTAAATTTTGATATTTCAAAGAAGCACACAAGTTAACAACTATGTAATATAACACTCCAATTTTATACTTCCACATTGTACCTACCATTCCAGATTAAAAGTACAGAAAATTTCAACTATTGTGCAACAGGTATAATAAGGAACACATCTAGGGCCTTCACAAGGCCTACTTGTAACTAGACAGAAGTTTCTTTAAAACTAGTATTTCTAAATGATATCCAATGACATTTTAAATCCATTTGACTTATTAGATTTTCACTAAGTTCACAAATATTTAAATGTATCAAAAAAATAGCTAACATTTATATAGCACCATGTGCCTGGCAATGTGCTAAACATTTTACTGTTATTATTTGATCCTCACAACAATCCTGGGAGATAAATACTATTACTACCCCTACTTTACAGATGAGGAAACTGAGATAAACAGAAGTTAAGTGACTTGCTCATGGTCACTCAGCTAGTAAATCTAAGGCTGGATTCCAGGCCTGGTGCATTACCCACAATCCGCCTAGCAGCTTCTGGATCTTTATCAAGAACATGCCTTTCAGGCATGAAGCGCACCAGGGTATTTACATTAAATTTTAACTTCTGCATTTTGATCATTTATTTAGCAACCTAAAGTCAAACTAGGGCAGAGACATCACGCCAGCTCACTGGAGGAACATTTTAAATTCTTCTAAGGTCCCTGATAATCTCCTCTGACCATAATCTCCTATTCCTTCATTTTTTCTACTCCCCCTCCTCCTACTAAAACTGCTCTTCACCCTCTCTGATCTCTGGGTTCCCAACTCTTTTTTGCTTTCCAGTTTACTATCTGCTTTGAGGGCTACACTTACCTTCCTATCAGTCTTGACCACTGTCAGGCACTTCAGTAAATGGCATTGATACTACCCTAGAATGTCTTGCTCTCTTAAAGTTCCAACATTCATGCCTGCTAATATGATTGTTTACTAAGAGATTTTTTTTTTCTGTGCATCAGACTACTGGTGAATAAGGTCATGAAACTATACTGCTTATGTCCATTATACATTTGAGCTAAACCTCAGCTGAGACCTGTTTGGAATTGTATTTAACTCCTGCTTTCCTATCCCATTCTATTTTCCACCTCTTAAGCCCTTTCTGCCCTCCTCAAATGCCCACCCTTGCTCTTGCCATCAGGAGATGACCACAACTTCTACTTTAGGATTACATGGGCATAGGTTAGAGTTGGAAAGGCATAGGACAATTTGATTGTTGTTGTGTTTGTCCCTCATTCTTGAAAAGGACCATGACATCAAGGAGATGATGACATGACTGGCAACTGACTTTGATTTGAGTGAGGGAGGGCTGTGCAAGGTAATCAGCCTCACTTTCTCCTCCAGAGCCATCTGGGTCCAGTGGCCAGATATTCACCAGGATGACTGGAGTTGGCCAGGATGCATTGGGAGACCCTGGTCCTTTTAGGCTAAAGTCTTTTCAGGCTCTCACCTTGAGTGAGGTAATGCCTATTCAGTGAATGGTCCTCTTTAAGAAGTGAGTCAAGGGATGGCCCCTTTAATCAAAAATTAAAGGACCTACTCAAGGTAACAACTTACCTTGCTACAAAGCCAAGATTCAAACCCTCATCCTCTGACTCAAAAGATTGTAACATGAACTCTCTGGATACTCCTCCCCTAAAAGGTTGTCTTATCCTTATCCTTTTCCATTTTTCTCAGAGGAAGAGTGGATTCTGCAGGTGGTCAGGGACACCTCTCTTCATGATCTTGTTCCTCCCTGTCTATTCTAAGGCCATATTCTATTATATGTCCCTCTTCCCTAGCTCCTTTTCTTCTGCATATAAACATGCTCAGGTTTTGCCTATTCTAAAAAACCCCAAAAGTCCTTTGACCCTTCTATCCTTATGAGGTACTCTTCCTCCTTTCTTCTCCCTTTCACTGTTAAACTTCTTGGAAGAGTAACCTACAGTTGTCATCTCTTCTTCACACCTTTAGCACCTCACAATTTGGATTCTACTCTTACCACACTACTAAGATTACTCTCAGGGGATCAATGACTTTCTAATTGGTTACTCTGACATTTTCTTCTATGTTCTCAGTATCCTGGCCTTTTCTGCACTATGACACTGCTGAGTAGCTGCTTCTCCTTGAAGCTCTCTTCTTCCTCTCTCCTCTGTCCTCTTTTTATGAACATTCTTTTCTTTCACTGGCTCCTCATCTCTCTCCACTAAGGCCAGAATTCCCCTCTCTAGACTCACTCCCTTAATATTCTCATCGACCCACAGAGTTGCAGCTATTATCTCTATACAGATGGCTGCCAAAACTACCGTCTCTACTTCCAACTCTCTGCTGAACTCTAAGTTCTCATTTCTAAGTGCCTACATCTAAGTGCCTACAATCTCTATCTAGCACCTCAACCTCTACACATCCTGAACCAAACTGTCAGTCAATAAGCCTGTATTAGGGCCCCTACATGCCAGTCACCATGCTAAGTGCTGAGGATACAAAAAGAGGCCACAGACAGTCCCTACCCTCCAGGAGCTCACTGCCCAAACAAATCCTCCCTATGGACCTTGCTATTTCTATTCATGGTAACGCCATGCTTTCGAGTCACCCAAGCTAGATCCTCACTCAGTTCCAAGAAGAACAGAATGGATAGAAGGGGTGACTGAAGAGCACTACATATGGAGATGGTACACACATGGAAGAAAAGTCTAAGGTCTGGAGAGGGGAAATGTGATGAAAACAATCTGAATGAGGATCTAACACACACAACCCCGCCCCCCCAAGTTAAACTGTCATGGGAGCAAACTACAAAAGAAGGAGAAATAGAGTAGTAAAGGAAAAGGATCACAAACCTGGATTTGAAGAATGACAGAGCAAAGACAGGGAACTTAAATTGTGAAAATATCTGCTTCAGGATTTTATTTCCCTAAAACTGAATGCCTGATAAATTCCTTGATTTGCTATGAATTTAAGGCTTCAAAAAGTCAGAAGGAAAATTGCTCTTCTGATCACTAAGGAGCTGACTACTGAAAGAGAAATTATGGGAACTTTAGGAGGGCATGAAACATCCATCACAGAGCTTGTGACAGAAAAGAAGGGGAAAACCAAGTTCAATGGCTACCTTGTTTGGGGATCAAAGCTTTCAAAGGGTTCAGAGAAGGATCATCTAGGTCAAATCAGTTCTAAAGGGATGAGAAGCTCTCAAGAATGAAATTCTGACCCTACAAACAAAACCAATTCTGGTAAGGATAAAAAGAATGTAGTAATTAAAAGGGATTCACCCACCAAATCAGACTTGAAAAATCACATATAGATGACAGAAGCAAAGGCATGTAACAGAGGGCTAAAATAAAAGAGAGCCATGACCCTATGATACGAGTATTCCTGGAAGCAACAGAGTAAGTAGCTCCCTGCCTCCCCCCCCCGCCTCAAGTTATGTTGGGAGCAAGAAGGAGTTCAGAAAAACAAATAGAATTGCTGCTTGGGGAAGATGGGATAACATACAACATAGAAAAGATGGAACTACTAAAATTTAATTTTGTTTCTATTTTCTTTGTTAAGGAGAATGATCACTGATTGAAAGAGATAGAAAGGAAAAAGAAAGGAAAAAAAAAAACCAGGAAGCTGTTGTAATCCAGAATAGGTTAGGAGGTAAGAGTACACCTTTTTGCTCTCCTTGAGTGTAAGTTATAAGGCTCTAGCCCTGTTTAGAAAGCATATTTGTAAATGACAGAAAGTTGGTGGGTATAACTAATATGTTGAATGAGGTGGAGGTTGGTGGGTATAACTAATATGTTGAATGAGGTGGAGTCCAAATGGTCTTGACTCTCTGGACTTGATAGGTCATAACTAAAAAGATAAAATGTCACTGTTCAAACTGGAGATGGAGTGACTCCACAGCTGTTCTAGAAAAGATGTGAATGTAAAAGCTCGATGTGAATCAATGTGATGAGGCAGTCAGAAAATCCAGGCTACATTGAGAGAGCATCTTCTAGGACAATTTCTATAATGAGGGAGTTGATACCCTGCTGTATTTTGCCTTCATTAGACCACATCTGAAAATTCTGCTCAGCTCTTGGCACTGCATGGCAGGCAGGTCACCAACATGCTGAAGAGTATGAAGTAGCCAATTAGTATGGTTAAAGGAAGAGAATCCAGGAATTAGAGGTGAACTAGGTGAAGTAATTGGGAATGTTTAATCTAGAGAAGAGAAGATTGGGGGGGGGGGCATCACGATATTTATCTTTAAGTATCTGAAGAGATGGACTTACAGAAGAGGAATTTTGCTTGGCTACAAAGGGCAGAACTAGAAGCAATGGATGAAAGTTGCAGAAAGGCAGATTTTAGGTAGAAATAAGGTTTGACTTCCTAACAATTAGGTATGTCCAAAAGTAGAATGGATTGCCTTGGGGGTAGCAAGTTCTTCCTCACTGGAAGCCTTGACACAAAAGCTGGATGACATTTTGGTAATATAATTATAGAAGAGATCCTAATTCAGGTCCAAGTTGGACTAGATGTCATCTGAGTGCCCTCTTAATTCAGCTTCTATGAATATTAATGTTTTTGTTTCTATTTACTCAGCACCTAATACAATGTTTTACACATATTAATTAGGTGTCCTTCACGATCTCTCTCCAGGCTTATTTCACCTTACTCTTCTCTTCTACACTATGGTTTGGTCAGGATATTACACAGGCTCTTCTTCAAACTTGGCACTTCATCTTCCAACTCTGGGCCTTCGCATAAGTTATGCCCCAGATGTGGAAGGGGTCCCCGTATTGCCTTTGTCTCTTAAAATTCCTGGCTTCCCTTAAGGTTCAGCTGATATGCAGCTTCTTATGGGAAGCTTGTCCTGTAGTTGTTAGCACTTTCTCTCCACCAAAATCATGTCTACACCACTTATTTCTATAGAGCATTTTCCCAGCAGAGTACAAGTTTCTTGAAGGCAGGATTATTATACAATTTATTTTTGTGCCCCCAGGCTCTAGTACAGGGCTTTGTACATAAAAGTTGCTCATTGGATTGTAAAGGTGTTAAAAAATGTTCATTAAATGTTCATTAATGTGACTATTTAAATTTACAACCTGTGTAAAATTCTCATTAGTATAATGTCTTACTGCTAACTACTAAAATTCTTTAACACTCACAATCTAACATTTGCATAAAGCTTTCACACTTCTTATTTCATTAATCCTCATAGAACACAAAGGGTGATTTGTCCAAGGTAATGAAGTTAGTCAGGAATCAATGAAGTTCTTCTAACCTATAGCCTGGTAATTTTTCCACAACTTTATAATGCAAGATCCAATGTATAAGACAGATCTGGCAGAGGTGGGCATTTATGTGGATAGCTAGGTGGTACAGTGGATAGAGTGCTGGGCCTGGAGTCAGGAAGAGTTCAAATCTGGCCTCAGACACTTACTAGCTATGCAACCCTGGACAAGTAACTTAACCATGTTGATCTCAGTTTCCTCATCTATAAAATGAGCTGGAGAAGGAAATGGCAAACCACTCTAGTACCTTTGCCAAGAAAACCCCAAATGGGGTCAGGCAGAGTCAGATATGACTGAAATGAATGAACAACAAAAGCGGAGGTAAGTGACATCACAATATCCTCATCTTGGCCATTAAATTCTTATAGATGATTTCTCAATTTCAGGGCCTGTGTAATGGTATCATTAAGGCTAAATCTCAGAGCCACATGCTATTAAGCACTGTCCTACAGGAAAAACTGGTGGCTTAAAAGACATAGCATTTTAGGCTTAATGAGATCTTCATAATACCTATGGTTCTAGCAGTTTAAAAAAATTAAAATATTGGGAAATATATAAATACCTGTGTCTTATCTTCAGGAACTTTCAGCCAGTGATTAAATGCCTGTGAAAGTTTGGTTCTCACTTGCTTACCTGCAATTAAAATAATTTTTTGTTAGCAATTAGTATTTTACCTACTGAAAATCCATAAATGTTTTCCAGAGTTACTCAGTCCAGGCCAAGTTAAGTCATCTTCACTATACTGTCTTATTCCCAGATCTGGGAAATATAAAGTCTTACATGCCTGTAAGGAAGACCAAGACCACTTTTTACCCCACTTCTCTGTATTAAAAGCAAAGAATTTTAGAGTTAGAAAAGGCCTCAGGGATCATAACATACTTTATCCTCACCTCCAATTTTAAAGATGAGTAAATTGGCCCAATGGAATGGTAAGTGACGTGGGCAAAGTCACATTGCTAGTTAATGGCAGAGTTGGGTCAGAAAATTTTAATAAATTCTTTCAGTAAAGCTAATTTAACTTAGAAATAAATACTTAGATCTAAAATTGTTTACATTTTATTTCACTTATATCTAGACTCACTCTCTGAATCTGGACTTCTCTACAAACTTTACCTTGCTTGCTAACTTACCCACCTGGAAAAATTTCTATTCTTAGGGGTAGGTATGTCTGTCTGTCTCTCATTTTTTCCCCTGTTGTGATGGCCTTTATTATAATTTTCTAAAAATTCATTATTTATTTTTAGAATTCTTTAAAAAAAAATTTGAGTTCTAAATCCTTTCCCTCCCTCCTACGTTTCCTTCACCCAATGAGAAGGCAAGCAATATGATACAAATTATACATGGAGAATCACGGGAAACATTTCCATGTTAGCCATATTGCAAAAATGAAAGCAAGAAAAATAAAGAAAGGGAAAGTACTTCACTTTGTACTCAGAATTCATCAGTTCTCTTTTTGGAGGTGGATAGTATTTTCATCATGAGTTCTCTGGAATTGTCTTGGATCACTGTACTGATCAGAGTAGCTAAGTCTTACTGCTGATCATTGTTATAATACTGCTGTTATTGTGCACAATGATCTCAGTTCTTCTTACTTCACTTTGCATGAGTTCACATAAGTCTATCCAGGTTTTGCTGAAACCATCCTATTCATCATTTCTTACAGCACAGATAGTATTCCATCAAAATCACGTATCATAACTTGTCAGCCATTCCTTAACTAATGATCATCCCCTCAATTTCCAATTCTTTGCCACCACAAAAAGAGGCGCTATAAATATTTTTGTACATATAGGTCCTTTTCCCTTTTCTTTGATCTCTTTGGGATATAGACCTTAGTTGTGGTATTGCTGGATCAAAATGTGTGCAGTTTTATAGCCTTTTGAGCATAATTCCAAATTGTTCTGTAGAGTGGTTGGACCAGTTTACATCTCCACCAAAAGTATATTAATGTCCCAATTTTTCCACATCCCCTCCAGCATTTGCCATTTTCCTTTTCTGCAATGTTGGCCAATCTAACAGGTGTGAGGTGGTACCTTAAGTTGTTTTCATCTGCATTTTTCTAATCAACAGTGATTTAGAGCATTTTTTTCATATAACTATGGATAGCTTTGATTTCTTCTTCTGAAAATTACCTGTGCATATTCTTTGACCATTTGTCAACTGGGGTATGGCTCTTATTTTTATAAATCTGACTCAGCAAAAGTGAATTAGAAAAGACAAGGTATGTGAGATGGCACGCCCTACCCAGTGTGTGATGGAGTTAGTGTTAGAGTTCTGAGGGGATGATCTTAGACACTTGCATTTTGGTATTGTTTTATTTCCTCTGAAAGACAGTGGAGTAGTATAACAATTTAGTGATCAGATGGGAGACAGCCTCTGGACTTTATAAATCATCATTTGGTTAAAAGGAAATGGCTACTGATTTACTCTGTAGCATCTATTGATACAACTTCAGGAACCACCTGAGTAGCAGAGGGATTACTGCCAAGCAGATGGGCTGGATAATGTCAATATTAAAGAAAGTAGCAAATGGAGACCAAGTTCATGACATATCTTTTAGTTGATGTTCTATAAAACATAAGCAAAGTTTTCTGAATATAATTTTTTTTTGCATCCCATAGAAGGGCCATTACAAAACGTGAATTGAATTGTGGGATCCCAAATATCCAAACCTTCATGGGGTCCACATAACAGTAAATGCTAAGAGAGTAAACATTTACTATTTGCCATTGCTAGATAGCTCTTTTAAGCTTACCTAACTTTGGACATTCCAGTCCATTTTCCCATTCCTTCAATTAACAAATAAATAAATAAGTGGCATATTATTCCATTCAAACTCTAAGGAAGAAATAAGCTGAAAATTAAAACTGGTTTGTGAAGGCACTGAGACCATCACCTCATTCTCATTTCAAATCAGTATAGAAGTGGATTTTGATCTGTATTGATTTTACATGCAGAAAAATTTCTAGTCCAAGAATTCACAGGGTTTTTAGAGTAACTAAATTTAAGTCATTCTGAGTTTAACAGAAAATTGCCTCCACTTTGGACAATCCTTGAAGAAATCTTAGTTTGTACACACATACATGTAACTAAGGAATAAAGCTTCCTATATCTATTCTTCAGTGAACAATGTAAAAGGAAGTGAGCAGGTACTTAAAGATGTACTTGTGATTTAAAGAGTGACGATACGATGATTGTGACTTTTGTAAATAAGTCACTAGCTACTTGTGTTATGCTTTGAAATTTACAGCATGGGTACAATATTACTGTACTTTGAATTTTAGTCATGTTTCTAAGCATTTGGGTATGTAATGTCAATTTACAATTTAAAATTGTGTTTTCTTTTATGGCACTTACGTATGAGTTCAACTGTCATACTTTGTGGACACATCAACACTTTTCATCTCTAATGATTTGGGCAAATCATTGGTGATAACATTAACTGAGCTAAAACAGAAATGATAAGGCCCTACTCTCTTTATTGGTGACTTTCTCAAATGGAGACTCTCTCTCACTGGTGACCATGGTGAGGGTACTTACTGGGGACCTCCATTTTGGAAAGGACTCAAATCACGCTTCACTTTACTCAAGGCTTGATTCTCTCTCTTCCTTCTCAGCTGCCACATCACTCCCATATAGATACAGGTCTCCTGTCCCATCCTTTCATCTCCATATATGTCTTTTCCACTCATTAGAATGTAAGCTCCTTGAGAGCAGGGATTGTCTTATGTGTTTATATTTATCTTAGGGCCACAATTGAGAAATACAGGTATGCTTGGCAGAATGGAACAGTGGTTTTCCTCAAAAAACTGGCTGTTACATGAATCACTTTTTAGTAATTTATGATGAATCACATTATAGTCAGTTTGGAATCAAAGACTAGGATTCAAATCACTGCCACTTACTACCTTTGACTTTTTTATTTTGGTAAATATTTAGTGATATATTTTGTTTTTTTACATCACCAAGATTCCTCCTAGTATCTCTTTCCTTTCCCCTCTCAGAGGGCCATTCCACATAACAAAGAATATTTTTTGAAGAAAAAAGGGAAGAGAACAAAAATCAGCTAACTGAACAATATAAAAAAATTCAGAAAATATATGCAGTGCACTACACCCACAGACCTCCCATCTCTGTAAAGGAGTGAATGGGAGTGTCTTCTTATCTCTTCTTTGAGGACACACTTGTTATTTGTAATCTTGCAATATTGACTTTCGATTTTATTTTTGGGTGACTGTTCTTTCCATTTACATTGATGTAGTCATTGTGTGTGGTTGGGGTCTTTTTTTTTTGGCTCTGCTTACTTTACTTTGCATCAGTTCATATAGATCTTTTCATGCTTCTCTGCATGCATTGCATTCATCATTTTAAAGCATAGTACTATTTCATTACATTCACACATCATACTTCATTTACCCATTCTCCAACTGAAGGGTACCTACTTTGTGTCTGTTTTTCTACCACGAAAAAGTGCTGCTATAAATATTTTGGTGTATAAGGATTTTCTTATCAATGCTCTTTTTGGCGTATAAGATTAGTAGTAGAATTTCTGGGTCAAAGGATGTTGACATCTTTGTCACTTTATTTACATAATTCCAAATGGCTTTCCAAAATGATTATACCAATCCATAGCTCTACCAATAATACACTACTGTACTATCTTCTCACAATTCTTCCTACTTGACTATTGACTATTCCAATCTTTTGTCATCTTTGACAATTTGCAGGGTGTGAGATATAACCTTTAGCATTGTTTTGATTTAGATTTCTCTCATTACTAGTGATGCTGACTATTCTTTCATATGATTACTGTTTGCGATTCTTTAGAAAACTGTTAATTCATATCATCTGACCACTTACCTACTGGGGAATGGCTTTTGTTCATATACAGCTGTTATCTGCCCATCTTGGATACCAAAACCTTATCTGAGAAATTTGATAATTTTTTTCCACATCTGACTGCTTCCCTTCTTATCCTGGGTACTTCAGTTTCATTTGTGCAGAAGTTCATGTAATCAAAATTATAGATCTTATAATTTCTAGTGGTCTCTCTCCCTTGTTTGGTTAAGAATACCTCTTGCTGTGAAAGGTATATGATCTGCTTCTTTTCTAATTTATCTTAAAATATGATCTGTAATATTCAAGAGTATCTAATTTGAATTCATTGTGCAATGAGGAATACAATGTTGGTCTAAGTCAGGGCTATCCAACCTTAGGTTTTAATTGAAACAATAGATAATATATTTTCATTTGCCATTTTAGCGAGAGCTCTGCAGTAGCTCGGCTTCATTTACTAAAGCATTTATGTAAATTTCTATGCTTGTTAGGTGGGCCGCATAAATTGCACCACGGGCTGCATTTTGGACAGCCCTGGTCTAAGTCTAATTTCTGCAGACTTCTTTCTAGTTTTTTTTCCAACAGTTTTTATGAAATAGGGACTTCTTGCCTAAGTAATTTATGTTTTCTGGTTTACTGAACATTGCATTAATGAGTTCCATTAATTCTCTCTTGTCTAGTCTATTCTACCTATCTACCTCTCTATTTCTTTAACCAATACCAAATATTTTTGATGATCCATGCTTTAAAATATAGTTTGAGATCTGAAAGTGCTATTTTCCCTTCATCTTTGCCTTTTTTTCATTATTTCTCCTGCTGCTCTAGGTCTTTTTTTTTTTTCACCAAAAGATTTTTTAAAACAAGATCTATAAACTGTCACTTAGACAATTTGATAGGTATGGCATTAAAAATGTAAATTAACTTTGGTAGTGACTAAACCATGGGAATAGAATATTCCTCCAGCTATTTGTTGTGTTTCATTTCTCTAAATAGCACTTTGTAATCAAATCTATACATGTATTTTGTGTATGATTGGTCTCTAAAAATTCTATGCATTTTGTACTTATTTGGAATGATATCTCCCTATGTTATTTCTTGGATTTGTTCTTATACTGAAATGCTGTTGGGTTTTGTGGGTTTATTTTATAGCCTGCAACTTAGTTGAAACTATTCTCTCAATTAATATCTTTGCTAATTCCCTAGAATTTTCTAGGTGAATCAACATGCTAATAGCAAATAGGAATAATTTTATCTCCTTTTTGCCTGTCTTCATATCTTTAATGTCTTTCTGCTCAACTAATGCTATCAATTCCAAAACTACATCCAGTAATAATGAGGAGATGGGTATTTTTCCTTCGCTTCTGTATTTATTAGAAAAGGTTCTGATGGTGTACTTGCTTTTGGTTTTGAGAAAGATACCTTTTACAATATGGCAATACTTTTTAGTTTTCAGCATAAATGAGTGTTGTGCTTTGACAAAGGTTTCTCTCTGCATCTACTGAGATAATCATGTGGTTTTAGATATTTGTACTTTTAATATGATTCATTATGTTGATTGTTTTCTTAACATTGTGCTATTTCTGGCATAAATCCAGCCTGGCCATAACAAATAATTTATTGCATGAAAGGCTGTAGTAGGTTTGATTTTATTTAAACATTTTGAATTGATAATTCATTAAAGACACTGATCTATTACTCTCCCTCAGTGCTTTACCCTATTGTGATTTAGGTTTTAGGGCTATGTTTGTATCATAAAAGGAGTCAGGTAGAGTGTTCTGTATCTTAATTTTTGAGAAAAATTTGTGTAGTTTTGGTACTAGTTGTTCTTTTAAAAAATTTGACAGAATTCTCCTATGAATCCCTTTAGGACTAGAAGGGTCTTTCCCCTTTGGTTGTTCTATTATGGTGAGTTCTATTTCATTTACTCAAATTGAACTAGGATCTCTTTTTAGTCTTATATTACTTTGAGTATTTTATAATTTTAAAGGTATTCTGCTCTTTTGTGTTCTTATTATAAAATGATACACAATAGGTTCTGATAATTTTTTACTTCTAATTTTGTTGTGATTTCACTTAGATTATTTACTATTTTTCTGATTATATTTTCTGCCCTCTTCTTTTTAATCATATTGGCTAAAAGATTATCAATTTTGCTAGTATTTTCTAAAGATCACCTAAGTTTTGTTTATTGTCTTTTGGGTTTCCAGTTTATCTATTTCTCCTCTAATTTTCAGTATCTCCCCTTTTGTGCTTTTTTAAAAAGTTTTATTTGTTGGCTTCCTAAGTTTTAAAAATACATATTGTTTGTCAATATATATTTTTTAAAATGTAATTTTTCCTTTGACGGCTGCTTTAGCTGATTCCATAAATTTTGGTATGTTCTCTCATCATGATATTTTCCTTTAAATAATATACATAATTAATTGTTTTTATAATTCTTTGATTCACTTATTATTTAGGACTTCACTGTTAAATCTCCACTTGGTTCTGTATCTTTTGTTTGTGCTTGATGAATGGATTACTATTTTTATTTGTGTTATAGTTTCTAAAAGATGTATTTAGTATTTTTGCCTTTTTATGTTTATTTGCAATATATCTGTGCCCTCATACATTGTTTATTTTTTTTTATAAAAGTTTAATGTGGTACTGAGAAATACGTATATTCTTTATCAGTCCCATTTAGAAGATCTCATAAGTAAGTTCTAGTTTCTCAAACATTCTGTTCAACTTATTTCCCCTTTTGTTTACCTTCATGTTCTAACCTTTAACTTTCAAAAGTTATTGGTGCCTAATATCTATCAAAGCAAATTTTGTCAGAAATTAGTACTTATTCTAATGTTCCAAGCCATTGTTTCCCCATCCCCCACATTCTTCATAGCAAAACCCTGTTTTTACTCTAAGATTTCAATGACAGTAGATAATATCATGAGAAACAATAACAGCAATTGAAAAAGTTTAAATCATTTAAGAATAAACACTACTCATGGTTCTTCAACAGTTCTTAAATCTTCAAAGGTTCTACTCTGAAATGCTCTGGTTTGAAAGAAGTTTTGTATACATCTCTTCAATTTGATCTCTGTAATCTTTCTCTCACTCATTCAGTTCTTTCTATTCCACTGCAACCTATGTTTGGCCCTTATCTTTTCTTGCCTAATATATTGTAAAAGGTTATATAAAAGTATTCTGCAAAACTTTAAGCCCTATGTAAATGTATTATATAAATTTAAGCCCTATATAAATACTATTATTAGACTTCCTGCCTCTAGTCTTTCCCCTTTCCATGCCATCCTTCACACCACTGCCTGAATAATTTTCTAATTGTACCATCTTTACTACATTTTCTATTGAAAATCTTCTAGTGGCTCTCCACTGCTTAGAAATGATATATAAACTCCAAATCATGGCTCTCCATAGTCTAGTTTTAAGTAACTTTATTATTTCTGGGAAATCTGGACTACTTTTAAAAAAAAATTAAATATTTTACTAAAATCTCCCATTCTCTTCTCCTTTACTTAAGGCTTTGAGAATATACTGGTCCTCCCTAGTGGCATCACTTAGAAGCTTCCACAAGTCTTGTAGCTCTAGTTTTTCTAACTTGTGCCCTCATTTCCTTTCCCCTCCATCTTATCTAGGATCTTGACCATCTGATTACATAAAATTTCATTAGTATGATCTCTTCTTCTAGGTTATTTCCCCATACCTTTCACTCATAAAGAACTGAGCCACAGAGAATACCCTTTTCAGTATGTGTTTACTTCCTGATTTCTTCTTCTTTTTTCATTTTCCACCCCCCTCTTTTATTAGCATTTCTGGACCCAGAAGACACTCCGCAGAAAATGATCTTAATGCTGAACTGCTGAGTATAGCACCATTACGGAAATCTCAAATCATTAAACTATATCTCATCTCTTTCACTTAGGTAGAGAGGGAAATGTTTAAGATATGGGGTGTTCAGATAAGTAGAGCTCAGCAGAAATCTTGCAGCTTTCAAGCTTTGTTTTTGAATAGTTTTCAGAAATGAATTTTACTTTAATTATGCATAGGTTCATAGTAGAAAGCATGGGAGTAGATGTAGGTGATCACATCTTTTAATTAAACCACTTCATTTTCTAAGAGAAAAAACTGAAGGTCAGAGTTTAAATGACTTGTCCAACTACTATAGTACAGAGAGGAGGGCCAAGGATACATTTTAAAGAGAACATCCATACTTATAAAGTGGCAGAATGAGGTCAATGTGGAATAGGAGTTGGAATACCTCAGCAGCAGTTCTGGTTTAAACACTATTTGTGTGAACTCTCTGGTCTTGTTTTTTCATTTGTCAAATGAGGGAATTGTACTAGAACTAAGGTTTCTATAGTCTACTATTCCGTGAATCTAAAAGCTGGATGGTCATGAAGGAAGGAGCATCATGAAAGTTAATTTGGTAATAAAGATGCCGATGTAGGAAAAGCTGACAAAAGGAAGGTACTATAGAAACATAAAAACTAGAGGTCATCTCAGAGTTCACCTAGTGGTGTTCTTTCATCTTACAGCTCAGGAAACCTAGATGCCCTCCAGAGAGGCACAGAGATGAAATGACTTTTCCCAATTACCAAAGGCCAAGAGAAAAAGGCACTGGGTCATCATTTTCAAACACAACCTAGCACTATACGATGCTACCTCCCCTGTATACAAGTGTCTGATGCTACACAGAGATCAAGGAGAATGAGTATTGAAGAGAGGCCACCGAATTTGGGGATTATATGATCATTAGAGTTCAAAAGCACTAGAGAATTGGTGGCAGACGGGATAAGGAGAGGAGCAATAAACTAAAAACTTTTAAGGTGTGAAGATAGACTAAAAAAACCCCAGTAAAACTGGAGATTGTTTACTGAAAGCAAAAAGGTGAGATGGGAGGCGTTAACAATTTAGAGGTTTGTAATGCGCTCAGGGAATGTGATGTACAGTGAAGCAATAAGTGGGACAAAAATTATAACACAGATAATGTCAAGAAGGAATCAGACACCTAGACAAGAGATTTGGACAAAAGAGACCACAGGCCAAAAAAAAAAAAAGCAACCTGATATACCATCCCTTTCCTTTAGGAGATTTTATTTCCTTTTCTATGAAGGCAAAAAGTTCCTTTGGCTTGAAGGACTCAGGACTTGCAGGTAGAAAGTAGAATTACCTGGCTGGAGTGAGGATGAGGAATAGCAGTTGCTGGTACATGAAAAAGATTAGATTATTTGTCATGGAGAATTTGACATTGGTGATCACATTCCTTGGATATTTTCTCTCTTCCTTTATTCCTTTTCATTGAGTTCATCAGGTCGATGGGTTCAACTATCACCTCGACAGGGATGACTTCTAGATCTCCAGTCCCACAATACCAACTGCCTCCAAGACCTTTCCAACGAATGTCCTGTAGCATCTCCTACTCTTTCTGTCCAAAACAGAACTCAATGCCTTTTCTCCCATGTCAGATGCCCCAGTTCCTAACTCACCAGTTTTGGTTGAGAAACGATTGTCCTTACAGTCACCCAAGTTTGCCACCTCAGAGTCAGCCTTAACTCTTTATTTTCCCTCATATCCAATCACTTCCTCAATCCAAAACAGAGGAAGTAAAATCAAGAGCTCATATCCTTAACCTCTACTCCTCAAACATCTTCTCTTGTCAAGGACAGAGCTCTTAATCCTTTCATCTCTGAAAGGTCCTCCCTGCTATTTCAGAAAAGCCTCAGACACACTTCACTTTACTACCTGGACATATTTTTGGTCTGGCCTCTACGCATATATGCTCGATCCTTCTTCCATCCCTCGCCCCCCAAACCCCCGAACCATGATCAAATCAATTCTACCACTACTATAAGGGGTTTGTCAATTTACTCTCCCATGATCCTATTCACCATCTCTGGAAATTTCTGGACCAAAATGTCTCCGTGGCCATCACTCCCTTAAGGATATAGTTGTCTTTATTAGGATGTAAATTTCTTGAGGGCAGGGACTACTTCTGCTTTTATATCCTCATTCCTTGGTACAAAGGACCAAAGATATCAGGAGGGTGATGTCTTGATAAGTGAAATGGATTTGAGTGAGGCAGAGCTGTTCAAAGTCATCAGCCCCACTCTTTCCTCTACAGTCATCACAGACCAGAGGCAAGACATAGGCCAGGACATGGTCTGGAGATGGCCCAGGATGCATGGAAAACCTTGACCTTTATAAGCTAATAGGTCTTTTCCAGGTCTCAATTTGTCTGAGGCAACACCCATTCAGCTAGGTAAGAACTGAGGAAAATGAAAGCTTAGTTTGCCTAGTAGCGGCTTCCTCCCTCCCCCACCTGCCCCTGAACCCAATTCCAGCTGAGCAATGCTATTTCCTCTCCTCCTCTTTTCCCTGTCCATGTGAGGAATCATACCTGTACATGTGGGTTCTGTCCAAAGGAATATAAATTTTGATTGCTTATACTTTGCAATGCATCTTGGGGTTTGGGGACTAGATTTTTTCTTATCTACTTATTTATTCAATCATTGTTTTTCCCCCCCAAATCTGAGACAACTCTTTAGTCTCATCTAATTTTCAGTTATGATTTCTTGAAATATAGCTCTGAAAAACCAGGCTTTCATAAAACCTATGAGGACTGAAATGAAGTTATATGATTATACCTCTAGACTCAAATCACTCTAGCTCTCACTGATTGGGCAATAACAGGTCCAGCCCAAGCCTCATTTGCTCATTCCTTGGGTTTTGATGGTTCAGTGAGTATAGATAGCAACTGTTTCTATTCTGGTCAGAAATTCTGAGGGTCTTTCCCTCCCTAAGTAATTCTTTTTCAGGCTTTAATTGTTAAATAGGTGTTGCCCTCCAACAGGCTGAGACCTGGGAAAGACCTTAGTTTAAAAAGGCCAAGGTCTCCCACTGCATGCTGGGCCATCTCCAGTCATCCTGACCTATGTCTTGCCACTGGACTTTGATGACTCTGGAGGACTAAAGCTGATGGCTTTGCACAGCCCTGCCTCATGGATATCACTGGTCCTCTTCAAGAACAAAGGATGAAAAACAACCTTGGTACGTAGTAAGTGCTTAACACATCATTTTTCACTCATTAATTCATTCACCTACTCATTTGTTCATTCTCTCCACTTACCAGCCTAGCTGAGGTGCTTATCACCTGTCCAGATTACTACATCAGCCTTCTGTTTCCTCCCCTTTTTCCAATCCATCCTCCACAGCAGCCAATGATAATCTTGTTTGGTCATGATTTTCAAGGTGTCTTATGATTCTTAAATTACCTTTTGTCAACTTCTTTTTCAGGTCAGTTTTTATGATAGTGGATACTTTATATTTTCTTCAATTCCCCCCTCTCCCAATCTTTTTATGTTGTTTTAATATTTCTTGTCTCTTGTACTGAAAAAATTCTGCTTTCTCTGTTCTAGCTGTCTGGGAAATGTGTTATTTAGTCAAGATTTTCAGCCTTCTATTTGAAGACTTTTTTTCCAATTTTTTTACTCCAGGGTTCTTACATAACTTTCATTAAACTTTTATTTCATTTCTTTTGGGTATTCTTTTATTACATTTTTTTTTTCCTCTGAAAATCTGCTTGTAGGTGTTGTGGGATTACCCTTTCTTCTGAGTTTATTTCTTAGGCATCTCTTTGGCCCATGGTATTTCTTCATTTTTTTGCATGTTTTCATCTATTTAACCTTTTCTTTAGCCTTTTTATCTGGTTTGGGCCTTTGTGCCAAAGCCAGGCTATACTTTCTTCTGTACTCTTGGATGGGATGTTTAAATCCTTTTTGGTCTTGTCTCTCATTTCCATGTTGGCCTCCACTTCTCCTGTTATGTTTGGGTTCAGAGGTCTGGCAGTCTTCTAGACCCTTATCCCAATGCCTCTGGGGCATACCTGACCATAACACTTGCAGGTGTCAAGTTTTATTTACCTGAGGCAAGCCCTCTCTCTCAATGTGTACAGGATTTTTGCTGTCTTTTTGCAGAGGCCTCTGCTGAATGAAAAAGCTTATTGTTACGTAGAGCCAACAACAGTGGCTGGAAAACAGGGACTCGCTTAAGCTCTCCCCCAAATCCCTCCAAACATCTGTAAAAAATGGCTCTGAACAAATTCTAGAGCTACAGAACCCAAGAAATAACAGAAGGAAACAAGTCTCCAGCCCAAGACAGCCTGGATGGTCACTAGGAAGGGTCTACTGCACAGTGCTGGGAGTGGAGCGGAGCCCAGTGTGGGCTGCGCCAGGACCCACCAGACCAGGAGTTGGGTGGAGCAGGCCTTAGGGCCTTAAATCACTGAGCTGTGGCAGTTATCAGGTTTCTCAACCACAAATGCCAAAGACAATGGAGTAGATTGGTGGGAACACTGCTGGATCTGGGTGAGATAAGTGCATGGTCCGGGCCCAGCCCTGGGGGCAGCAGAGGTGGCACAGGAATGGGAGCAGCAGGAGCTGGAGCCCTTGGCTCGCACAGTAGGAGGAATCAAGTGGCCAGTCAGAGCACAAGTGCAGGGATTGCTTTGTTGGCTCAGGGACAGGGTTCTCTTGCTTTGCCCTGCTTGGTTCTGGATCACAGTCCTGGTTGGCGGTTCTTAGGGGAGGAGGAGTGCTGGTGTGGGAGAGCTTCCAGGGACTGTGGAGTAGAAGTAGCTCTGAAAACAGCAGCCCAAGGCCCCTAAAGGTTGAGACAAAGTAATCTCTTCTCTAAAAGCAGTCATTCCCCAACAAAAAGCTCAAGGGCCAAGTAGTTGTCTGGGAACATGAACAGGCAGCAAAAACAGACTCAGACTATAGCACCTTCTTTTGGTGACAAAGAAGATCAAAATATAGAGCCAGAAGAAGTCAACAAAGCCAAAGAGCCTACATCAAAAGCCTCCAAGAAAAATATGAATTGGTCTCAGGCCATGGAAGAGCTCAAAAAGGATTTGGAAAAGCAAGTAAGAGAAGTAGAGGAAAAATTGGTAAGAGTAATGAGAATGATCCAAGAAAACCATGAAAAGCAAGTCAATGACTTGCTAAAGGAGACCCCAAAAAATACCTAAGAAAACAACACCTTAAAAATAGACTAACCCAAATGGCAAAAGAGCTCCAAAAAGCCAATGAGAAGAAGAATGACTTAAAAGGCAGAATTAGCCAAATGGAAAAGGAGGTCCAAAAGACCATGGAAGAAAACGCCACCTTAAAAATTAGCTTGGGGCAAACAGAAGCTAGTGACTTGATGAGAAATCAAGATATTATAAAACGGAACCAAAGGAATGAAAAAATGGAAGACAATGTGAAATATCTCATTAGAAAAACCACTGACCTGGAGAATAGATCTAGGAGAGATCATTTAAGAATTACTGGACTACCTGAAAGCCATGATCAAAAAAAGAGCCTAGAGCCTATCTTTCAAGAAATTATGAAGGAGAACTGCCCTGAGATTCTAGAACCAGAGGGTAAAATAGAAACTGAAAGAATCTACCGAAAGCCTCTTGAAAAAGATCCTGCCAAAAAAACTCCTAGGAATATTGTAGCCAAATTGCAGAGTTCCCAAGTCAAGAAGAAAATATTGCAAGTAGTCAGAAAGAAATAATTCAAGTATTGTGGAAACACAATCAGGGTAACACAAGATCTAGCAGCTTCTACATTAAGGGACTGAAGGGCTTGGAATACGATATTCTGGCGGTCAAAGGAGCTAGGATTAAAACCAAGAATCACCTACCCAGCAAAACTGAGTATAATACTCCAAGACAAAATACAGACTTTCAATAAAATAGAGGACTTTCAAGCTTTCTCAGTAAAAAGACCAGAGCTGAATGGAAAATTTGACTTTCAAATACAAGAATCAAGAGAAGCATGAAAAGGTAAACAGGAAAGAGAAATCATAAGGGACTTACTAAAGTAGAACTCTTTTATTTATATTCCTACATGGAAAGATATTTGTAATTCATGAGACCCTTCTCAGTATTAGAGTAGTTGAAGGGAATACATACATATAGACATATAGACAGAGGGCACAGGGTGAGTTGAATATGAAGGGATGATATCTAAAAAAAAAATTCAGAGGTGAGAGAAGAATATATTGGAGAAGGAGAAAGGGAGAGATAGAATGGGGTAAATTATCTCACATAAAAGTGGTAAGAAAAAGCAGTTCTGTTGGAAAGGAAGAGGGGGCAGGTGCGGGGGAATGAGTGAATCTTACTCTGATCGGATTTGACCTGAGGAGGGAATAACATACGCACTCAATTGGGTATGTTACCCCACAGGAAAGTAGAGGAAGGAGATATGAGAGGGAGGAATGACAGAAGGGAGGGAAGATTGGAGGAGGAAGTAATCAAAAGCAAACACTTTCGAAAAGGCATAGGGTCCAGGGAGAAAACTGAATAAAGGGGGACAGGATAGGATGGAGGTTAGTCTTTCACGACATGACTATTATGGAAGTGTTTTGCATAATTATACATGTGTGGCCTATGTTGAATTGCTTGTCTTTTCAAGGAGGGTGGGTGGGGAGGGAAGAAGGGAGAGAATTTGGAACTCAAAGTTCTAAAAACAAATGCTCACAAAAAAGTTGTTTTTACATGCAATTGGGAAATAAGATATACAAGCAATGGGTTATAGAAATCTATCTTGCCCTACAAGAAAGTAAGGGGAAAGTGGGTGGGTGGGGGGCAGTGAGGTGACAGAAGGAAGGGCAGACTGGGGAAAGGGGCAATAAGAAAATATGCTATGCTATCTTGGAGTGGGGGGGAGGGAAGAAATGGGGAGAAAATTTGTAACTCAAAATCTTGTGGAAATCAATGATGAAAACTAAAAATATTAAAAATAAAATAAAAAAAGAAAAAGCTTATTGCTGTTTCTTTGTGTTCGTAAATATCATTATTTGATCTGATACTTTTTATAGCTCCTTATAGGACTATGACTAACAGGGCTCTGCTATGACCTTTTGAATCATCATGTTAATTGGAAGTCTTAGCAAGGTCATGTTCCAAGTCTAAACATGTTAGTCTGTGTTCGATAAACTCCATTGGGTTCCTGGACTAAAGATAAAAAGTCCCCTTTTTGGATTTTAAGGTTCTTTACAATATAATGACTCCAACCTTCCTCTGTCTCTTTCTCGAATTGAATTCTTTATTTCTTTTTTTATTAGTTAATTTATTCTTTGTTTTCAACATTCACTTCCATAAGTTTTAAATTTTCTCCCCTCTTGCCTCCCTCCCTCCCAAAGATGACCTGTTATCTGATATAGGCTCTACATATAAATTACTATTAAACATATTTTCACATTAGTTATACTATACAGAATTATAATGAATGGGAGAAACCGTGAGAAAGAAAACAAAGGAAAACAAAAAAAAAGAAAATAGTCTGCTTTGCTCTGCATTCAGACTCCATGGTTCTTTCTCTGCATGTGGATGGCATTTTCCATCATGAGTCCTTTGGAAATGTTTTAGGTCCTTGCATTGCTGAGAAGGGCTAAGTCTAACAAATCAGTCAATGCACACTGTGGCTATATGAACATCAATTCATGTAAGTCTTTCCAGGTTTTTCTGAAGTCCACTTGCTCATCATTTCTTATAGCACAATAGTATTCCATTTCATTCATATACCACAACTTATTCAGCCATTCCCCAATTGATGGACATCCCCTCAATTTTCAGTCCTTAGCCACCACAAAGAGAGCTGCTATAAATATTTTTGTACACGTGGGTCCTTTTCTCATTTTTATGATTTCTTTGGGATACAGACCTAGTAGTGGTATTGTTGGGTCAGAGGGTATGCACGTTTTTATATGCTCTCCAGAATGGTTGGATCAGCTCATAGCTCCACCAACAATGAATTAGTTTCCAACTTTCTCACATCTTCTCCAACATCTATCATTTTCCTGTTTTATCGTGTTAACCAATCTGATAGGTGTGATGTGGTACCTCTGAGTTATTTTAATTTGCACCTCTCTAATTAATAGTGATTTAGAGCAATTTTTCATATGACTACAGATAGCTTTAATTTCTTCCTCTGAAAACTGCTTGCTCATATTCTTTGACCATTTATCAATTGGGGAATGACTTGTATTCTTATACATTTGACTCAGTTCTCTATATTTTAGAAATGAAGTCTTTATCAGACACACTAGTTGTAAATTTTTTTTTTCCAATTTTCTGCTTCACTCCTAATCTTGGTTGCATTGTCTTTGTGCAAAAACTTTTCAATTTAATGTAATCAAAATTATCCATTTTGCATTTCATAATGTTCTCTATCTCTTGTTTGGTTATAAATTCCTCTATTCTCCAAAAATCTGACAGATAAACTATTCCATGCTCACCTAATTTGTTTATAGTATCAGCCTTTATATCTAAATCATTTACCCATTTGGACTCTATTTTGGTAGTGTCAGACATTAGTCTATGCCCAGTTTCCACCATACTATTTTCCAGTTTTTCCAGCAGTTTTTTTCAAATAGTGAGTTCTTATCTCTGAATTCTTTATTCCTTTTCCCACTGACTTCTTTCTTCATGGAGCCCTACCACTCTCCCCCTGAATTTTGTCTAGCCCCCTTCCAGGCTCAGTGGACACTGCTCCCCTCTTCTCTTTTGTGCACTATCTGCTCCAGCCAAACTAGCCTGCTCGCTGTTTCCCATTCTGAGAATTTTATCTCTCATCTTTAGGCTGCTGCACATGCAGTTTGTTCCTCACGCTTGGCATGCACATCACCCTAGTGCCTCAGAGGACCCCTAGTTTATTTCACAACTCAGGTTAGGTGCCATCTCCCACAGGTAGCCTATCTTGGTGTTTCAGTTGCTAGTGCCTTCTCCCTGAATATTACTTTGAATATATTTTATATGTATGAGTTGTTTGTCCTCCAAAGAATACATTCCCAAAGGGAGTTTTTAAGTTTTTTCTTTTTTATCTTCAGCACCTAGCACAGAGCACGGTATATAAAGGGTGCTTAATACATTTTTGTTGAATGAACTGAATGCAGGAATGAATCCCTTCTTCCTCTAATTGTCAGTTTTTCCTAATCCACTGGTTCCTCCTTGCTACCTACAGCATGTTCTGGTATCCCCAGTCCTTAAAACATTAACAGCAGCAACAACAACACTTTCACTTGCTCCTAACCATCCCTTGGAACAATTACTCCCTATTTTCTCACCTCCCACTCATTTCTCAATCTTTATCATGTGGCTTCCATTCTCATCATTTGACTGAAACTACCCTCTTCAAGGTGATAAAAGATCCCTTTATTGCTAATTCAGTGGCCTTTCCTCAAACTTTTTGATCCTCTATGGCAGTGCTCTACAGTGTCTGACACTTGACTTACCTGCATTCTCCATCTTCTTTCCCAGAATCTATAAAATTTTATACTGATGCAACAATAATTTTTATTTTAGTTTTAGTCTCATGCTTCATCGTGGCATGAGGTTATATTAGTTTCTCAAAGGTTACATTAGAAAACTACATCTTTATGACCTAAGTAGAAGCGGCTCTGATTATGGGCATAGTGTTTATGTGTGCTACTCAAGCTGGAAAAGATCCATAAGGAGGCTGAGCACCAGGCAAAGACTATTTTTTCCAGTAACAACTCAAATAGTTGATTAATGTGCAGAGCAACTGTAACTGGCATTGTGGGAGGAAAAGTCCAAAGTGATGAAATAATGGATAGTTTGAAGTATTAGGGGTGGAGTATGGGGGGAGGGGGGTGGTAATTTATATGGCCACTAGGTGGGTAAAAAATTTTAAAAAGTCTGTCACACAATTTCCTCAGTCTTCAGATCAACTTAAGGCATGTTTGTAGAAGACAAAAGTATACAGATATTTATGTTCTCCTCGAATTTTGTTCATTCAAGTTATTCTTATACATGTCTTGAGTATATTAGATAAATAATTTCCAAAATATCTGATAGCTTCTGTTTTTTACGATGAGGGGAAAGGAAACAACTACTTTATATCTACTCTTTTTAGTGTTTTTAAAATTATGAATGCTGTATTTTATTAGTGGTTTTTTTTCTGTATCTATTGATATAATCAAAAATTCTTTTTTAGTGTTATCCTTACCTGATTTTAAAATCAGCAACATATTTATCTCATAAAAAGCTATTTGCCAATGTTTTTTCCACCTTTCTTTAGAACTAATTCCTTTCTATTCATCATGGGCATTCCTTCAAAATACATTTCTTCTTACCCCAATGGGTTACAAAAATTATTAGACATAGCTTTAAAGCAAAGTATAACTTTCCAAAAACACCTAACAACATTTTTTTGTAATCAGGGATGAGGAGCTGAGGAAGGACATATTTGCTGGTGATTAAGGAAAACATAACTCCAAGAGAGGATTTAAAGAGGAAAAAAAGTGCCTCAGATTGTCTCTTAGAAAAATAGGAAGAACTAGAATCCAAAGGGTGTTTTATATTGCTTCTTAGAAAGTTGGAGAAAGGTTGAGCAAATTGTCGTATCTGAATGTAGTAGAACATTACTGAGCCGTGAGAAATGCAAAAAGAGACTATTTTAGAGAATCCCAGATAGTACAAATTGATACAGAGTGAAGTGAGCAGAATCAGAACAATTTATGCAAAGACAGCAACATTGCCGAGAAAAATGTCTTTGAAAAACTTAACTCTGATCAATGCAGTGACCAAGCACACCTCCAGAAGACCAAAGATGAGGTACGTTATTCAACTCAACTCCTGACAGAGAATATACAAAAGGCAAAAAAAGAATATAGATTTTTGGACATGACCACTCAGTGGATTCATTTTGTTTGACTCAGCTTACTTGTTACAAGGGTTTTCTTTTTTTTCCTTTCTCTTGGTTTTTAATTGGGGATGGGGAAAGGTAAAGAGTTAAGAGGAGTGAGGTTAGTAATAATGATGGAAAAACAAAAGGCACTGAAACATTTTAAAAATGCATAGAGGAGAACAGAAGGAAATTGAGAAGGAAGCTTTGCTATGTATTAAAATAGAACAGTTACCTGGTAATTGAAGTAAGTACCTGTAGGGTTCTAAAAGAATTCTTTCAGATGTTTTCTGAGTTTCTTCCATAATTTGTAGAATTCAAAAAAGCTGATCTGTTAAAAAACAAAAGTTATTACCATGGTGATAACTTTATTCCTCAAATTATCTCTTTAATGTGACTCTAGAAAGAAAAACAAAATGAAACAAAATTCTCATTGCTCCTTTCTTAGCATTATGCCTCAACAGGTCTTTCAGTGTCTACCTTGTTCCCCTTATTCCTGAGTAAAGGCTGAAAGCTTGTCAGTGTAACTCCTTTTGATTACAGCCAGACTTACTTTGTCTTTAAGAGATGCTTTAAAAATGTATCACTATACACATGTGATTTCTAAGTCATGTATGAGTAGAAATGACACAGAATGATTTAATAACTAAAATCTTAAAACACTATTAAACATCATACATAAGAAATGAGTAAACATAGTTTTACATGCTCAGGGAAAGAAATTTTTTTTTTCATACTAAGAAAAGGCACCCACAATCAATTCGGTTTAGGTTCTCTGAATTAAAACATGCAACAATGTTTTAATTGAAAGCAATGGTCTTTATGGCTTATGGCTTTGAATCCACTGAAGGACTTGTTCATGTTTGTTTACCCTAGAAAACAGAAGACTACAGTGAGACATAAAAGCTATCTCCAAGTATGTAAAGGGCCATCACATGGGGGATTAGATTTGTTTTGTTTGGCTACAGAGGAAGAAATGAGGAGGAAGCAGAAGTTGACAGGAGGCAAGGCAGATAGGCCTGGATGTAAGGAAAAACTTCTTAACAACAATAACTAACGCTTATTTAGGGCTTTAAGGTTCGAAGTGCACTTTACATATGCTATCTCTTACAACAGCCCTGTGAAGTAGGCACCATCATTATCCCTACTTTACAGATGAGGGTCATAGAGCTAGCAAAAAACTGGGGCAGGATGTGAATCCAGGTCTTCCTGATTCCAAGGCTACTGCTCAACCCGCCTGCTCTACGATCTGGCTGCCAAGTAGACTCTTTCAAGAGTGGAATGAGCTGCCATAGGAGGTAATGTTTTCCTTCAACTGAGGTTTTAAGCAAAGATTTGCATGTGATAGAGGGGGTTCTTGCTTAAGTACAGGTAGACAAAATTGTGCTTCAATGGTTCCCTTTCACTCTGAAATGATCCTACTTTAACTGCAACATTCTATTTCAATAATATTTGAACATAGTTTTCTATGTCTCTCTGTATTACTTTGGCTTTCTTAAATCTTGAGTCTCATCATTTTTTCTTTTACTATATTCTACCTATCTAATTAACTATTTCCTAATTGCTACAAGGTGCCATACATGCTTGAATCAATTTCTTTATTTCACACTCTATATTCTAAAACACTTGTATTGTTCCCTGATCAATCACTGTCTTTAAACTTCTAGCTGCACTACAGATATGAAGATTCAACACCTTTGATGCCAGTTAATAAAACATGAGTTTCTTATCCAAGGATTAATTTATAGAGCTAGAAAAAAATTAAATTCATTTTTTTACATTGGAAAATATATAATTTTATTTATACAATTAAAAAGTTGTATATAGAAACTTATAATACAGGTCTGTAAAAGCTACTTATTGCTGGAAGAACTGCCAAGCAAAAGAGAGACAGTTTTATCTTTTTTGGTTGATCATTAGGAAAAATTAGAGGAATACAGAAAAACACAGCAAATTTTAAAAAAATTGAAGAAATTTTTTCTAGGTACAAATTTTTATAAATACAAAAACATCCACAAATTTATTTGAATACTAAATAAATAACTGTCTAGCAATACCTGATCTCAACTTGACTATAAAACAGTAATCAAGGTATTGATTAATCAATTGGCTGAATGGAATTAGGTATACAATATTCAGAAGCAAATGAGCATGACAGCCTATTGTTTGATAAACATTCTAGCTACTAGGGTAAGACTTCACTATCTGACATAAACTGTTTGGAAAACTGGAAAAGAGTATGGCAGAAACTAGGTATAGACCAATATTACTCATTGTGTATGAAAATGTACAGGACTTCAATGCAAGAGTGACATCATAAACAAATGGAGGTGTAAAGAAGAAATTATTTTTTCAGATCTATGGAAAGAGGAGGAGTTCATCTCCTCTTTGAGAGGCTCATAGGGGGCGGAGCCAAGATAGCAGCGTGAAAACAGGGACTCGCTTGAGCTCTCTCTCAAGTCCCTCCAAACACCTGTAAAAAATAACTCTAAACAAATTCTAGAGCTACAGAACCCACGAAACGACAGAAAGAGGCTCATAGCAGATAAAGTGAACAATTTTATTACATAACATTGAATTTTTTTGTTTGTACAAACAAAACCAAATGTAGCTAAAATTAAAGAGAGGTAACTGGAAAAAAAATCTTTGTAGCAGGTTTCTCTGATAAAGGCCTGATTTCCAAGATGTATAGGAAACTGGCTTAAATTTCAAATTCATAAGAATAAAAGTAAAAAAGAAAAGAAAAAGAAAACAATAAAAGCCATTTCCAATTGATAAATGGCCAAAGGATATGAACAGTTTTTCGATAACAAAATCCCAGCTCTCAAAAGCCGTATATAAGTGTTTCAATTCATTAATGATAAGAAAAATGTAAATTTAGGCAACTCTGAAGTTCTACCTCATATCCATCAGACTGAAGAAATGGGCAAAAATGAAAATGAGGAATGACACATTAGTGTCTTTTACTGATGGGTGCTAATCAGTGCAGGGATGCCAACTTATGCAGAACTGCTGCTCTGGTGAAAAAAAAAATCTTTTTTCCAAGATTCAACAAGAAGTATTTCATCTAAGAAACTATTCATTTCAACTGTAGGGTCCCTGCTAATCATTATGAGGTATTTCTCATAAGATAAAATTATAAGAGTAAAAAAAAGGCTAAAAACAAACACAAAAACCTCCCAAGGATTAGAATTTCAAAAGTTTTATTCGGAGTTGTTTAAATAGTATGGTGGAGGTGCATTTCAATACCTGTGTGACAAGAGAAAGTCACTTCAGCCTACTGGGCCTTAATTTCCTCATCTATAAAATCTAATCAAGAGTGTTATAGTGGAAAGGGCTTGAGATTTGTGGTCAGAGGAACTGGGTTCAAATTCTACCTCTGCCACTCTGTTTAACTTTGGCTAAGTCATCTGACCTCTCTGGGTCTCAGCATCCTTTCTGTAAAAAAAGGGTTAAGCAGAACCTTTAAGGTCCTTTCTGGAGCTAAACCTATGAGTCTACACAATCACTACCAAAAGTATGAATGAAAATATCACTAGAAAAGTCAAAGTTTGAGCAACTGAAAAACCAACAAAGATCCTAGAGGGCAGAAAATGAAACATGCTGCTTGTGGTAGGGCCTAGAGGGAAGGGACTACTAAGGTAAAGGACCGAATGGATTGTCATCTATGGTCACAGCCTGATGTTTTCAGTTGTTTTTCTTTCTTACAAGAGACAGTTCAACATGGAAGAAAAGAGCTGAAATGACTCTAATTCAAAGAAAAAAGGCATCAATAAAATATTTTTAAAAGGTATATTACAATTCATAAATTAATTGGGAAAATATAGAGATTTGTGCTATGTTGGCTCAGCCTACCTATGTTAAAGACTATTCAAATTTTCATTTTTCCTTTATTTTTAGCAAAATCACTTTCTAGTGGTTCTTAGTAGGGTAGTCCCCAAATATCTGATATACTTTCTCAATTTATAAATGGCATATCTTTCTACCAAATCCTTTTTTTGTTATAATGTATAAAAAAGGAAGGTGATTTTTCTTTTGTATGTTTATACCCTGTTGAAAGACTTCATGTTGTAACAGGGAGACAATCCTTTAGGGTAAGGAAGACTTGGGTTTAAGTCCTACCTCTGTAAACTGGGGCAAGTCACTTAATATCTCAGTGCCTCCAGGCAGCCTCACTTATCACAGCTTATACTGGTAGAGGGAATTTCTATCAGTGAAAACTCAATTCCTACTTTAAAAAAAATGGGCCTCCTATCCAACTAAAGAAATTTTCTCCATTTTGGGTTTGAATTTCTTGGATTTTCTAGATAAACAATGATCTCATCTACAGAAACTTTTGATGACTTCATTTCTACCCATTATTCCTTTGGAAGCAGTGTGACACAGTGAAAAGATGGCTAACTCTAGAATCTACGAGCCTGAGTTCAACTCTCAACTCTGACTTTTCCTGTTGGAGATATGGCCAGACAAGTCACTTAACTTCTTGAGACTCAGTTTCCACATCTATAAAATGATGGAATTGGTTTGGACTCTGTCTCCTCCTTTCCCACATTAAGCATGTAGTACTTTGCATATAGTCAATACTTAAGAAATGATTCTTGAAAAAACAATTCATATGGAAAAACCAATAATCAACCACAGAAAGCAAGAAGAGTTGATAAGAGAATTACCCAGTCAGATTTCAAAATATGCTAAAAAGTAGTAATTATCGTAACTATCCAGGGCTAGATTAAAAATAGACCAATGAACACAATAGAGAATGGAGAAACAGAAACAAACGTACACAAGAAATTAGTATTTGATACAGCCAAGAGTACAAAACATTGGGAAAAAGAAATTATTATTCAATAAAACTATTGGAGAAGCTGTATAGCAATGTTTCCCATCCTCTCAAAATGCGTTTATATTCTTACCTCACATTAAAGAATAAAATAAATTTCAGGCTAACTTAAATACTTTTAAATAGAAAGAAAAAGTAATATATTTTTTTCAACTGTGTCAAGAATTTTTAATTAAACAAACAGAATTATTGGAAGACAAATATTTTATTTACTTTTTTTTTGGTCCAGAACTGTGATTTATTCATGTGGCATGAAAACTGTCCAGGCAGCTGATGTCTATCTTCAGATGGGCAACCTTTTTCTAACTTAAAAAAAAGTCTTTAAGTCTTAGAGGTTAAGCGACTTCCCTGATCCAAAATCTAGTTAATATCGGAGGCAGGAGTTGAACTCAGATCTTCCTATCTCCAACACCGGCCCATTATCTGTGACAGGAGGCCACAAAAACTCTATGGATTTAACTATAAACAAAAACTTTTTTTTTTTGGCAGTACGAAGCCTATGGTAGCCAAAATAAAAAGAAATTATGTTAGAAAAAAATCTTTTTAGTAAATATACTTGATAAAAATTTGACATCTGTACTATAAGAAACATAAAAATTTGTTAATATTTCAAAGTGGGAAAATGCCCATAGATATCAGATAATGTCAAAAGGTTACTTGAAAAATTATTTAAACTCCCTAAAATTAAAAGAATTACAAATTAAAGAAACTTTTGAGGTAACTTTAAGCTGCGAAATTTGCAAATAATAAAATTCGAAAGAAGTTGAAGCAAATGTGCAAAAGTGGTTGGTAGAACTATAAATTAGTACAATTTTTTAAAAAGCAGCTTAGCAATATAAGAGTGTCAAACCTAGTCATACGATTTGGCATAATGATCTAATAAAAGACTTACCATTGTGAAAATATTTGTAACTGTTTCCTTTGTAATAATGTAAAATTGATGTAATCTTCATGATCAAGAATTGTGAGACATCTAAATAAACTGTGGCATACTAATGCATCATTGTTGTTCATTTGCTTCAGTCATGACTGACTCTTTGTGACTGCATTTGGGGTTTTCTTGGTAAAGATACTAGAATGGTTTGCTATTCTCCAGCTCATTTTATAGATGAGGAAAATAAGGCAAATAGGATTAAGTGACTTGCCCAGGGTAACACAGCTAATGAGTATCTGACACTGAATTTGAACTCAGGAAGATGAGTCTTCCTGACTTCAGGCCTGGCACTTTATCCCTTGAGCCCCCTACCTACCCCAAACTGCACATGTAATTATACCATAAAATGACAAATATCGAGAATATGAAAAATATGGAAACATAAAGTGATGCAGAATGAAGAAAACAAACTAGAAAATGCATATTGACTAGGAATATATAAAAAGAGAGCAACAATACCAAGTTGAAAAAGAAATTAGAAAAAGGACATAGGGTCTTTTTTTTAAGGTTCTAATTTTCCCTTTATTAACATGTAAGTAGTTCAACTTTTACCTGGGGATTTTATCTTTTATATCTATGGTTTTACCCTTTGTATTTGAAACTGTTATTAGGTACAAAACCACACCCCACAAAAAAACCTTTAATGACTTATGAGGAAAACAAACAAAAAAAAGCAGAGGAGAGTGAAAGTGGATAGGAAAAATTTATTCCAAAAATATGACTGATGTTATACTGATGTATGGACGTGTAAAATGACTAATAATGGCATAAATAGAAAGGGAGAAACAGTATTATCCTTACATAGCAGAGAAAGAGAGTTTTCTGTCTTTAAAAAGCCTTGAAACTTGGAAAAATACTTGAGCATATCTGTGATATCATCTTTGTGGGTTATTTCTTCCAAAGTTACAGTTCATCCACAATATACATCTTTTTATCTTGTGAGATATACCACCCATTTCATACACTAGAGCCATTCATTCCTTTAGACCTTTTTAACACTTAAAGAGTCTTGGCTGGAAGGGCCCTTAGAGGGCACATAGTAGAACATTTACCTGAACAAATATCCCCTAGGTAAGACATGCAACAAAAGCAACAAGAGCCCCACACCTTTGCTTGAAGGTTTGTGGGGGGGCAAGGAAGGGAACACTACCATCACTATTTGCCAAGGCAGCACATTCCCCATTTGGAAATTATTAAGCAGTTTTTTTATTACATCAAAACCCTAAAGTTACATCTCTTAATTCCCACCTACTACTATTGGGACAGCTAAGTGGTACTGTGGACAAAGCACAGAGTCTAGGGGATAGAAAGACCTGAGTTCAAATTTGGGCTCAGACACGTACGTACTAGTTATGTAGCCCTGGACAAGTCATTTATCCTCTACTTGTCTCAGTTTCTTCAATTGTAAAATGGTGTTAATACCTTGTAGGATTGTTGGGAGGAATAAATGAGATAGTTGTCTGGCAGGTAGTAGGTACTTATTCCCTTCCCTTTACCCCCTAGGCTCTAAGCAGAACAATTTCTTTCCAGCTCTGGTCCCATATTACCAAAAGTCTGCTGGGATCCCAACCTGAATATCCTGTATTAATCTCACCCTTAATGTACCAAGATGGAACTTTTCTTTCCCCCTAAACCTACCTCTCCTCCATACTTTCTTATTTATGTTGAGGGTACCACCATTCTCCCAATCATCATTAAGGTTCATAGCCTCAGTTATCCTTGACTCCATTCTTAAGTCATACCTTGACCAGCATCCCCATCCAAATAGTTGCCAAATTTTGCTTCCACAACCGCCCTCACTTCTACCCCCTTCCTTCTATTCACATGATAACCATCCTAGGTCAGGCCTTCATCACATCTCGCCTGGGCTAGACTCTCAACTGGTGTTTCCATGTGTGCAAGTGTGACATTCGGACTGCTGAAGTTGCTTCCCCTCATTCTTGCTATAGAAATAGCCCATGGACCAGAGGCAAAATCATTTCTCAATAATGTTTTCATTAATGAGGGATAAAAGTTTAAAGTTAAAAAAACAATCAACCTGTAAATGTAAAAAACAATTCCGTCTGTAAACATTATCTAGCTAGATCACTTTCACAACTAGGCAGGCAGTTTCTAGGAAGACAAACTCTTTAATTTCTGGAAGGAATATGATCATATAGTTGAAACTTAAAGAAACTGAGCAAAGGGAATGACCAGAAGTATAGCATGTCTGTGGCTTAATTTGACTCAACACAGGAAACTTCACTTGGCCCTGATGTGGAAAGGAGTAGTAATTTCACAACTCTTTACCAAGCCTGTGGTGAGCTTCTTAGTTGGTGGAACAATTGGTCTGGTTAATTCCAATAACAGAATATAACTTAGATAAAATGTACCATCCTTCATATCATCCATCATATTATAACATCCTTCAGAGGCAACTACAGTTTCAGAAATAGTTTTTTATGCATCAACTCTTATAATGTACCCTAGACTTTGGGATAGCAGTCATCAGACTATACGTGGTATTTCCTTAATAATTTCTTGAGAATTTTGAGATAGTCTGGTTACTTCCTCCTAAGGTTCTTATGTACACAAATAAATATAAGGAAATCTGAGGGACACAATAGTAATAATTAAGGGATCAGTGAAAGTTTAATGGAGGAAGTGACAACTAAATTGAGCTTTGAAGACAAAGACGATGAGAGACAAAGATAAAAAAAGACTTAAGTCTAGGCATGGGAAACCACCTGCACAAATTTTCAGAGGCAAAAGATGGAATTTTGAATTCAGAAAATTGCTAGTAGTTCACTTTGGCTAAAGTGTGTAATTTGTGATAGGGAACATTATGGAATAAATCTGGAAAGGCAGGAAAGAACTAGCTTGCGGAGAGACTTAAATGCCAAACTGAGGAATGTATTCTCAACTAGAGACCATAGGTAGACACTGAAGGTTTTGAAGGCAGCACAATAAATGCCCATGTCTGTGGCTTCAGGAAGATTATTTTGGCAGCCACATAAGAAAGGATGGACTGTATATATACAGAAGAGAGTAGAAACAAAGAAACAATTAAGTCAATATAGATGAGAGACAATTAAAGCCCTAATAAAGGTGGTGGTCATGTGCATGAAGAGATCTGTAATAATACAGAGGTAGAATTGATAGGACTTGGCCAATGAATGACTATGAAGGATGAGGAAAAAGGCAGAGTTAAGGATGACTCTAAGGTATCAAACCTGGGGTCCTGGGAGGATGGTATGGTACCTTCAAACAGAGAATGGTAAGTTTGGAAGGAGGGACTTGTTGGGTGGAGAAGGGGAGAAGTCCACCAGTCCCATTTCAGACATGCTGAATTTGGGACATCCAGTAGTCGACAACATGGACCTAGAGTTCAGGAGATGAACTGAAAGATGAAATTAGCAGTTGGTTCAGCCATTAGCCATTTATTAAATGCTTACTAAGTGCAATGATCTGTTCTTGGGACTGGGGATACAGAGAGAGAAAAAAACTAAACAGTCCTTGACTTCAAGGTACTTACATTCTATTGGGAGAAAACAGAATATACACACATACATATATCTCTACATACACAAATAAATAACATACATGCACATACAACACATAATCTACAAATTAATGTTGTAGGAGGTGGAGCTCAGGAAAGGTGTCACATAGAAGATGGCACTTGAGCCGAGCTTTGAAGGTAGCCAGAAAATCTAAGGGGGTAGACAGGATAGGGAGTGCATTCCAGGGACTGGGGATAGAATGAGCAAAGTCATAGAGATAGGAGAGGGGATGTCATTTGTGGGGAATAGTACATTCTGGAATTAGTCCAGTTTGGTTAGAATGTAGAGTACGCAGAGGGAAGTAATATAAAATAAGCCTGGAAAAGTAGGCTGGGGCTAGATTGTGAAGGCTCTAAATGTCAGACAGAGGAGTTGACTTACTTTTAAGAAAGAAAAGTAAAAGAAAGAAAAAGCCAGACAGTGGAAGTTCTCTTTCATGACTATATGTAGCTTCTGTGACAACCTTCTGAGATGTCCTCCAGATCCCTTGGCTGTTTATAGTGTATTCTCTCCATGACATCACTTCCATTTCCATTTCTTTGTTCTTTATTCAAATATCACACCCTCAAGTACAGCCCCTTAGCTTTGTAGCTTTTTACACAAATGAGTTAACTTGCTCATATATGAGGTTACTTTGCCACACTTAATCATGCTTTCTGTAAACATCTAATCAGATTTTGGGAAAATGTCAAGGGAAATCAGCTTGAGAGATTCCCTTTTGGTCTTTTCTAATGATAAATCATGAACCCTGAATTTGGGGTCACCAGTATCAGAGTACAGGAAGGGATAGCTCTGTTCAGGCAAGGTCTCCAGCTTTTTTCTTCTCTATTTGGTCTCTGAGGTCCTCTTTTATAACTCTGACTGTTAAATATTTGTGGATGATTAATTGAACAAAAAACATTTATGTGGCTGGTACTCTGCTAAAGAAAGGCAAAAGGTACAAAAACAGTTCCTGCCCTCCAGGAGCTTACCTACTCCGAAGGAGATGATGTGAAAATAAAGATGAGGTGCTTATATGATGCATATAGATTAGAAGGCAGGTATCTCAAGAGGGGAAAACTCTACTGCCTAGGGGGACTGGGAAGACCTGCCATTGAAGGTTATATCTGAACAGAGTCTAGAGAGAAGTCGGGGAAACTAAAAGTAAGAGAGGAGAATATTCCATAAGAGAACGTTAGTCAATGCTAAGGCACAGATAGGAAATGGAGTGACATATGTAAGAAACAGCAGGTAATAAAATATGAGAAGACCAGAAAGGTAGAAATGGGCCAGGTTGTAAAGTAGCTTAAATGCCAAACAGGGGACTTTATTTGATTTTGAAGTAATAGGGAGCCACTGGAGTTTATGAGTGGAGGGGACACAGGCCTACATTTTAGGAAAATCACTTTGATAGGTTAGGGGAAGATAGACTGGAGCAGAGAGAGACTTGAGGCAAGGAGATTATTTAGAAGGCTACTGCAACAATCCAGGAGACAGGTGATGAAGGCATGAACTAGGGTGGTGACTGGGTGAATGGAGAAAAAGGGACATATACAAGAGATATAGTGAAGGTAGAAATGATAAGGTTTGGCAATGGACTGGGTATGTGGCTGAAGAGGAGTTGAAGAAGATAACAACACTGAGAAGTGGGGAGATAGGAATGATGGAGGTACCCTGGCCTATGAGGCCCTATCTCATGACACTAAATTACTTGTATGGTGCACACACACACACACACACACACACACTCATAATGGTCAGACCTACTGATGCTAATTGATTAGTTTCTTCTCCATACAAGAGAGAAGCCTATTTGGAAATTGAAATGAAAATCAAACGCTTCTTTGGTTAAGTATACAGACTTGGAGCTAGGATGATGATGACAGGAACAGTCTATCCAAACCCAAAAGATGCTTTTTTTGGAGGCCCCCCCACCTTTTTAACATAATGTTGGAGATACCCTGCCCAGTTGCTATCAAAGTTTATCCAGTTCAAAAAACCCAATTTCAATTCTGATTATATTAATGTTTACATCAAGAAGTCTGATTGATCAGGGACAAGTCTCTTCCTAACATACCCTCTCTGACACATCATCTACTGTCAAGTCAATTATTTCCTTCCTTATTCCAACCATTCCTTAATTCAGGGTCTCTCCCTAAAGCAAAGGGTCTGGGCTAGGATTAGAAGCATAATATTCCATGTAAGTGTTGGAAAATTTAATAGAGTGAATAAGGGGCCAGGGCCTGCTGCTAGCTACATAAAAATCACCCAATGAGGCAGCAATGCTATGTAGAGAAGCAAAAGCAGTTAATCTGGAGTCAAAATACACCCAAGTTCTTGACTGCTATCTACCAGCTGTATAATCTTAAGGAAGTCACTTAGTCTCTTGAGACCTCGGTTTCCTCATCTGTAAAATGAGAGGGTTGGAATAGATGATGTCTAAGGTCCATTCCAGATCTAAGACATGAAAGCATTTTGAAAAAAAAAAAAATATAAAGTAAACCAAAAAAGTACTGCTGTTAATTTTGGCTCTGATCTGCATTGTACCACTAGACTCTATTTGTTTGTAACTGTACACATTTTCAAGATGGTTGGCTGGCTGTCTCAGGAGTCAAGCCTTTGCATAATACCCTGGCTTGACTATTGTGGTACTTTATCCGATGAGACCGAAACAGTCAAATTTACTTAAAAAAAAGTTTTGTGTTTTGTTCTTTTATGTCATTCATTTCCTGATACCTTTCCCTCTTACCTCCTCAGAACCCTCTTTTTTCACAAAAGAAAAAGATAAAATGGATGGACAATGCAATTGAGTAAGCAACATTTTACATTCATAATCTGGTCCATAGCTAGGTCAAAAGGTTTTACAGCAGTGGTTCTTAATCTGGGGTCCACAGATTTCTGAGGGGTCCATTAATTTTAAAAATGCATGTTTTAATATAATTGGTTTTCTTTGTTATTCTCTTTTATTTTACTCACTTAAAAATATTCTGAGAAAGGATGAACCACACTGCCAAAGGGGTCCATGAAACAAACAAAAATGTTAAGAACTCCTGCTGGAGTTCTTGGAGATGTCTGGGAAGCATATGCTCTACCAAAAAGCAGCTCAATTTGTTACAGCAAAGAAGCAGAAACATGGAATAGGGAATAGTTGAATGAATTAAAATGTATACATATAATAAAATATTATTACACCATAAGAAATGACAAAAGGTACAGTTTCAGAGAAACCTGGGAAGTATTATATGAATTAGTGCAGAGTGAAATGGGTAGAACTGACAATTTATTCAGTATTAACAAAAACTACAAAGAAAAACAACTTTGATTTCAAAACTCTTATCAATGGCAATGACCAACCACAATTCTATCAGACTGATTTTGAAGCATGCCACCTACTTCTAACAGACTGATGGACACAAAACCTAGAATAAGGCATATGCTTTTGGACATGGCCAATGTGAGAATTTACTTTGCTTGACTATAAGTTTTTTAAAAAATAGATTTTTACTGATATTTTGTTTTTATATTACTTAGATTTCCCACTGTATGCTTCCTCTCCCCCTCCTAGAGAGCCATCTCTTAAAACAAATAATTTTTTTAAAGTGGAAAAAGGGGAAAAAAATTCAGCAAAAGCAATCAATATATTGAAAAATCTGGCATTATATGCTGTGTTCCATTCTGGTGAAATTCAGCCTCTGCAAAGGAGTTTCACTAGGTTTTGTTTCCTATCTCTTTTTTTGGGC
This sequence comes from Phalanger gymnotis, assembly GCA_028646595.1. Lineage (NCBI taxonomy): Eukaryota > Metazoa > Chordata > Mammalia > Diprotodontia > Phalangeridae > Phalanger > Phalanger gymnotis. The sequence goes on along the minus strand of CM053626.1, from coordinate 221,066,077 downwards.
CAAACTTGTTCTTTATAATCATTTGTTTATATTGTTTTCCTGCCCCTGCCTGCTTAACTGAATATCAGTTCATGTAAGTCTTTCCATGATTCTCTGAATTCATTATGTTCATTGTTTCTTACAGTACAATAATATTCCATTTCATTCATGTACCAGAATGTTTATCCCCCTCCCCCGCACTGACTAACTTTATTTCGATTAGCAGTAAATGCTTGCTGATTGATTTTCAGTTCTTTGCTGACATGAAAAATGTTGCTATAAATATTTTCATGTATATTAAAGCTTTTAGCTTAAAACCACAATAAGACATTTGGGGAACCCTGTGTGTTACAAGAGTTTTGTTTTTCTTTTTTCCCAATGTGAGGGACTAGAAGAGTTGAGAGTAAGAGGTGGGGAAGGAATAGGGTTGTCAGAAAAAGAAAAAGAAAAGAGGATCACTGAATTTTTTTTAATGAACAATAGAGAACAGAAAGAAGGTCAAAATGAAACACAAGGCAAGCACAGGAATATAAGGAAAAAAGGAAAATCAAGCTGCATAAAATAAGATTTGTATTTTTATGTATAAACCTAATGAAATTCTGTACATGAAAATGATCATTTTATCTGGTTTTTAAGTTTTGAAAAAAAAATAGTGCCTTTGCAATGTGGTGTCCAACCTCATTATTCAATTGAAACTGCAAATTCCAAAGTCACGATCTCTTACTACCAAATTTAATGGCCTCTTCTTAATACTCATTCTTCTCAGGTTCCCTATAGCATTTAATGGAGTTGATCATCCTCTCCTCCTGGAACTCTCTTCACATTTCTTCTGCCTGTCTGACTGTTCCTTCTCAATCTCTTTTGCTGGCTTATCATAGGTATCACACTCCTTGTAGTTACATGCTAAGGCTGTGACCTGTGTTCTCTTTTCTTTATATACTAGTTCAGTTGGTGACTCTATCAGCCTCCAACTGTTTAATTATCACCTCTACTCAGATGACTCTCAGATCTATATATCTAATCTGGAGCAGTTAGAAATTTTAAACTCGATGACCCATGGGTATCTCAAGCTCAACATGGCCAAAAGCCACCCTTCTTCCAAACTTGACTAAGAATATGATACCATCCTGCCAATAACCCACATTGACAACCTAGTATTACCTTCAATCTAATTTTCACTCAATTTACAAATCCACTCTGTTGCCATGTATGGTCAGTTGCATTTCTCCATCTGCCCCCTTCTTTTCATTCACAAGGCCACCACCTTAGTTCAGGTCTTCATTACCTCTTTCTTGGACTGTCGAAATAACCTTGTAATTGGTCTCCCTACATCAAGTATCTCCATACAACAATCCATCCTCCAGAGATGCTAAAGTGATCTCCTTTAAAGCCATGATCTGATCATGTCACCCAGCCTAATACACTCCAGGGACTTCCTATTGCCTTTAGGATCAAACAGAACCCTGTTTGGCATTTAAAGCTCTTCCCAATTTGGTTCTCCTTTTCCTTCTCCAGGTTTACTACTTATTAACCCCCTCCTTGCACTCTAAAGTCCAACCAAAATGGCCTTCTTGCTGTTCCTCATATGTGCCGTTCATTTTCCATCTTTGTGCCTTTGTGATGGCAATCTGTTCTCCTTCCCTTCTCCCACCTCTTAGAATCCTTGGTTTGCTTTGAAGATTAGCTCCAGTTCCATCTTTTGCACATGGACTTTTCTGGTCCCTTCTGTGGTTAACTGATCTCCCTCCCTCTGTCTTTCCTTCCTGATAGTTTCCCCGCATAGAATGTAAAGCTTCTTGATGACAGTTTCACTTTTGTTGCCATATTCCTAGTGACTAGTATAATGTCTGGAAGATAAAATTAATAAATGCTTTTTGCTTGACTACTGAATTCTATGAATGAGTTCTAGCCCACCAATATCCCACTTAAAAATGTGGCATTTATAATGATCTGATCTGACCACTATAACAGGATAAGCATTCAGTGGTGGCCACAAGACTGTAGACTAATATTAGACAACTCTTTGAAGTCATGTGACATTGCTAACACAATCTATGAGCTAAAAGGGGCTTCCAATGTTATCTCGGCAAAGCTGTACCTTAGCAGTAAAACCAACACCTCCCACGAGTGTTCATTAAGCCTCCACATTAACAGCTTCAGTGCTGGGCAACTTACTACCTCTTGATGCAGCCTATTCTTCTTTGAGTAATCTTGAAACATCCAAGGGATGGTGACTGGCAGGGCCTTGGCCTTCTACTCAGACCAGCTAGCCTGGAACCCATCGTCCACCCCTCCAATTTTTTTTCCCCTTCCTGACTCAAACTCATGCAACTCTGGCTCCTCATAGCGAGACTGTTTTGTGAAAACCAGGGAAGACTATTCCAAGACTAAGGCTGAAATGGCAATATCACGACTCTTTGTCTAGACTAATAGTCCTACTTACAGGCTTGGAGTATATTCTATCCATTCCTTCATTCAAGACCTCATCCATGAAATCATTCCCTTCTTTCCATCTGTTCCTCTCTACTGACTCCTGAAGTAGGCCCTCTCATCTCAGATGAAGGTGATGACTTTGGGGGAGAAATGAAGAAGAGAGAGTGATGCACGTGCACACTGAACCTGGAAGAGATTTATACTGAAATTATCTTTTTAATAGCTATTATTTTTATTTTGTTTTTTAGCTCAGGAATTACTGAACAATATACTTTTTTTAAATTTTCCACTTGGTCTCACATTTTTTATCACTTAAAAAAATTAGAGGCAAGGTGGCACAATGGATTGAGCACTGGGTCTGGGGTCAAGAAGACCCAAATTTAAATCTGATCTCCGACACTTTCTAGCTGGGGAACCCTGGGCAAATCACTTAACTTCAGTCCATTTCAGTTTCCTCAGTGGTAAAATGAGAGTAATAATAGCAGCTGTCTACCAGAGTTGTGGTAAAGTTCAAATGAAACAGTATCTGTAAAGTGCTTAGCACAGTGCCTGGTTGTATTGGTAATTAAGGTGGGACTCTTTTTTTTAACTGTTTTCTCTTTCAGAATGCTAAAGTAACCAAAAGCCTTTGAATAAATCTTACTAGGTACAAAGCTCCAGGCTCACACCCTTTTGCTAACTTGGTATGAATTCCTAGGCCCACACCCTTTAGCTCCATAGCTGTGGAGTATAAGAAGGGTATATACACTCAAGAGGTTAGCATTTTGTTTGAGGCTCTCACTCACTGGAAGAGTGTCATGTGATTCGACCAGACAAGAGTCTGGGCTGCCTTTGTTAAGAGCCCCCCAGCTTTGGAAAATCCAGATGTAGGTGCTTCTCTGGTAACTATGTATATCGTGATTTGGTTAGAGAGAAATGTTGATCTGTTTATATCTCTTTGTAATTTCTGTTTGTATTTGCTCTGAAGTTCAGGGAGCTGGTTTTCCTCCTGAACTGAGTGAATGATATATGTATGTTTGATTAAAGTGAAGTTGCTTTCCTTAGAAAGGCAGATCAAAGAACCTGTGCTAGCGGCCCTTCTATGTGCTGGTGTTGTTGGCCTTACGCCCCCACAACAACTGTTAGCAACATTGTTGTTACACTGGTACATAGCTAGCGCTTAATACATGCTTGTTTTCTTCCTTTAACCATATCTTTTTTTTATGCTGGTTACTATTTTCATTGCCTTAGGATCTGTAGCCTTATGTGGAGGATGGAGTTCATTAAAATACCCAAGGTAACGCAAACTCTTGCTTAGTCATATTTTCTCTATTTTGAACTTAGGCAATTTTCTGAACCAAAATACAGAACTTGACATTTATCCCTACCCATCTTCATTTTCTTTACTCCTTCAATCCTACCCTGATGCTTCATTATGATACAGTGATGAACCTGGGTTCTTCAAGGCTATGCCAGCAATGGCTGTAGGACCTGTGTGGCTGTAAAGAGTTCAAATGTAGGCTCAGGAATAAGCTATATATCTTTTATGTGATGACCAAACTAGTTAACTTTGGAGCAGCTCATGAAAACCATCTATTGAAATATAAAGGGACAGGGCCTGGACCTGTAATTTCTCTGGTAAATGGAACTCCCTCTACAAATGTAGGTTGGCCCTTTTTCTGCAATTTACAGTTATACCAAGATGCCCAGAGATCAGACTTGAATGACTTGCCTAGAGTCGCAAATCAGTATGTGTCAAGAGGTGAGGTCTTAACCTAGGTTTTCCTTTTTCTGAGGAGGCCAGCTCTCTCTTCACTATTTCCAGGTATTGGCAAAGTACAGTTTGAACCAACAAAATAAAACTTTATTTAAAAATGTAAAAACCATTCTTAAGCTTGAAGACTGTACAAAGACAGGTGACTGGATTTAGTTTGCTGACACCTGCACTGTAAATGGGGTTGCTAAGCACTGGGGACAAATACAAAAAAGCTACCTAGATAAAAGGGCACACTCTGCCCTGAAGGAGCTTACATTTGAAAGACAACACCTTAATGATAGAAAAGGGAATGGTGTTTGGAGAATGGCCTGGAATTATGCCCAAAGAGTTTTAAAACTGTGTATACCCTTTGATCCAGCAATACCACTACTAGGTCTGTCTCCCAAGGTGTTCAGGGAAAAAGAAAAAGAACCTATATGTTCTAAAATATTTACAGCAGCTCTTTTTGAGTTGGCAAAGACCTGAAAATTGAGAAGAAGCCCATCAGTTGCAGTATATGACTGTAATGGAATACTACTGTGCTGTAAAAAATGATGAGTGGGTTGATTTTAGAAAAACACAGAAGGACTTGCACAAAAGAGAACTTTCATGAAAGTTCACTGAAGATCATAAAAAAATGCAAAGTGAGTAGAACTCAGAGAATATTGTATACATTAACAGCAATACTATTCAAAGAGTAACCATGAATGACTAAGTTATTCTGAGTAATATGAACATTCAAATCAACTATGAAGGATTTATATGAAGGAAAATGCTATCCACTTCTGGAGAAAGAAGTGAATTATGTAAGTATATACTGTAGAGTTTCACACGTATATCTATATCAAATGTTAACTTTCTGTAATGTGGGGATTGGAGGGAAGGAGGGGGCCACCTTGGAACTCAAAATGTAACAAAAAAAAAAACAAACCAGTGTTAACTGAGTGTGGAAATGACTGGGAACTGAGTCTGGTTGGGAAGTGAGATAGAGGCTTGATTACAGGCAAGATAAGGTAAAAGTTCATCCCAGGTGGGAAACCCAAGGGTGGAGCCAAGGTTTCTGAAGGACTGGTGTGAGGGAGAAAATGAGGATGATGGCTAGAGTACAGGGGGCATAGCAAGGAGATATCCAGAAGTATCTGCCCCCTCTCCTGGTCTGGACTGTTGAAGTAACTAATTTAAAAGTCTGAAGGACCTATAAGTAAGTTTCATCTTTCTCCATTCATCCAATTATTACAGCTGGTTGACATTTTTGGAGCATGATTCTGTCATCTAAAATATTAACTATTTGTCCTAACTTTGTATCAACTTCAAATTTAATAACAAGCATCGAGGGGTTGTGAAGGAAACATATGTCTAATATCATCCAGTCTCTGTAGTATGCTTCAGGAACTCTGCTGATGTTTATACTGGGCTTTGTCTAATCTAGTCAGGTGGTCATTTCCTTTCAGCTTAGAAGTTAATTCTTCCTAAATAATTTTAAGCACAGTGTAACATAGTAAACCTTTTTTTTTTTTTTAAACAAGAAAATAAAGATACTTAAATTGGAAGTAAAATACCCCACTTCGTCCAATGGTATCCATAATGAAAGTGTTAAAAAAAAAAAAGGCTAAGGATAGTAGAACCCTGAAAACACTACTCAAGGCTCCCTTCCAGGTTGCTACCAACATTAATCAACTTTCTTTTTTAGACACTGGCACTGAACCAAATGTGCACCTTCCATATTACTATAAACTTCTTTCTCTTGCTTATCCTGAAGAAACACATGAAACTCCAACAGCATCTTTGAGCTCTGCCACATTTACACCCTTAAGCAAAGGGCATTGGCTTTAGTAGGCAATATTAGACAGACTGGTCTGAAGGTACCCGTTGTTACCAAGTCACTGATATGCTACATGCTATGAGTGACAAACAACTTGCTAACAACAACAACAACAAAAAAACCAGGATGTACAGAATAATAATAGGAGGTAGCATGGATAAAACACTATACTTGGGAGTCAGGAAGACTTGAGCTAGAATCTTACCTACTTATTAGTTGTGTGACCACGACACTTAATCTCCCTTGGCCTCAGTTTCCTCATCTGTAAAATGGGGATGCTATTGTATACAGCTTACAGAGTTGCTATGAGCCTCAAATGAGATAACATCCACAAAATATTTTGCGAACTTAAAGAGCTATATAAATGCTGGTTATTTATTATTATTCTCTTGGATGCCATCCTAGACAACAGCTATGCTAGCAGAACACAATTATAAACAGAAGGGAAGGCACTTGCAAACTCCAGACACCATGGATAAGCTGAGGAAGATCTTCTTGCTCTTCTTTCTTCCTTTTTATCTCCTTACTGTTTGTAGGAAAAATTAATTATATGCCTGGTTTGAGGAGAACTCCAGTAATATTTTGTTACTTTACTCTTATTTTTCCTAAGTACACTGATTAAATTGTGGCCCAATTGTTTTTGAAACTTGAGCAACCCCTGCAGGGCTGACTAAGTTGCCTGAATTGCTGTTCAAATTTTGTCAGATGTCTTAGCAGTCTAGATATATTGTGCCAATTCTACCAGTCTTATAATTTTATCAAAAAAAAAAAAAAAGAATCCAGAATCATAAAAGTGAAGCTGGAAGGGACCCTAGAGGCCTATCTAGGCACTTTACAAATGAGGAAAACTAAGGTTCAGGAGGTTAAGTGTGTCTTGTCCAGAATCACAGAGGAAATATTAGAGATAAGATTTGAATCCAGGTCCATTGACTTCTTTCCATGGTACCACACTGAGACTAAAATTTTCTGGGTATACTTTTTTTTAGTTTCTGAGATCATCTGTTTCATGAATGATCTATTCAGTAACTGATTTAGAACTTGATGAAATTTGCTTCTTCCAATCTACCATAGGCTAAAAAACCAAGATTGTTAAGACTAACTAAATTAGGAGTAAACAGACTATAAGTAAAATGCATAAACAATGGGGCACGCATGGCCTTTGGTGAAATTTGTTTTGGATGCTTATAGCTTTGTTTTCTTTCTGATTCTCAGCAGAGTTGTATAGAAGTTGCTGGATAAATGGAGTCTACAGTACTCGGTATTTCAATCTCTGATAACTTCTCTTAGTTTCCTTGTTTAAAAACAAAAAAAAGATCCCTTTCCTCCTCTCTTACTCACAGTACTGTTCTTCCTCAATATCCCTATTAGTTCTGGTGACCTTCATAGAGCAGACCGCACAGTCATCTCGGACTGTGATCTCATTCTCTATAGGCTCTTGGACACAAAGAAAGAGTTCTTATAATTGAGGATTTTTCCCCTTAATACCAAGGTATTAAGCCAATGATGTAATAAGCTTTGAGAATCTAGTCTGCTTGAGGGGTTGCACACAAAAGAAAGCAGTCTTACATTCCATAATTTGCAATTTAAGAAAAAGAAAACACAAAACTTCTTCAGGTCCTTACTACTAATATTCTACATATAACCAGTTGTATAAATAAACATGCAGATTAATATAATGTATATTAATGCTTTGCTTTATGGGCATAGATGACAAATATGTAACTATAGTAGGCTTTTCGATGACAAATGGTAAAGAATTCCAAAATAAAGTGCTCATTCTTATATAAAGAGATACAGAAGAGAACTGGACCAAGCTACTATGATCATATATTAATTAGCTCTTGCAGCAGACCCAAATGATCCATTGGGCAAAAATGCAAGGGCTTAGTCTAAGCTACACAGTTATAATATACTACTTTCCACATAATGATTAATCCTACTATCATTTGTTTCAAAACTCTGTATTGCATAGACTCAAAGCATCTTGTATACCACATTTGTTTACCTACACAAAGCAGACAATTTTTCACCTGCCATGACAACAAGATTACAGAGTAAGTTCCCCTAAATTATCCCCACAAGTAATGGCAGAATACTATGAATATGTCTGGAAAAAGGGATGCAAAGGAAATGTGATATGTAAGACTTTTAAAAATCCTACGTCTATCTTAACCAGTTTTATGTGTTTAGTACACAAAGAAATAATTGAACTTTTTCAAAGTATCGTTGGAAATAATAAAGACTAATTTAATAAGCTGCGATCTGCACTGCGATAGATGGTATACTACATTTCAAGCTGAAGCTCTGCCATGGTTACATCATTTAAATAAATTTTTTAAAATCACAGAAAATAAAACTACCTTCATAAAGACCAGGCATGAAGCAGTTCTACAATTGTGTCTTGGGTTAGTTTTGTCCTGTAAATTAGAACATAAGATCCTAGGCAGCAAGGACCAGTTTTATGTTTCACAGTATCTAGCACAATACTGGGCCCACAGCAGCTTTCAATAAAAAGTAATTGATACTATTAATTAGCTATGAAGTTGAACAAGGCATTTCACCTCTGTGGACTCTTTTTCCTTATCTGTAGAAATGAAGGGATTGAAAGAGATGATTTCTAGGTTATCTTCTAGTCTTTACATTCTATGATTCTTCCTTCTCTGCCTAGCAGGATGTTTATCACCATGTCTTTTCTAGGAAGGAATAAACAGGGAACAATAGCGGAGAAATAATAGAAGTCATTTTGTCCTTGACACACACACACACACACACTTTAAGACTTTAAGATTTGTTAAGTGCTTTCCATACATTTTCTTTTTTTTTTCTACAAAATTTGGCTGTCATTTATTGAAGGCAGATTACACAATTTGTTCTCTGCCCCATGGTGGTTCCCATTCCCTCACAACACAACACACAGATTTTCTCATTTGATCCTTAACAATCCTGTGAGAGAGGTATATACTATAGGCATTATTATTCCTATTTTATACACATAGATTTTCTCATTTGACCCTTAACAATCCTGTGAGAGAGGTATATACTATAGGCATTATTATTCCTATTTTATAAATGAAGAAACTGAGATTCAGACTGGTTAAGTGACTTGCTCATGGAAGGACTGTTAATAAATATCATGGGTCTTTCCCTGGCTCCAACTTCAGCACTCTAACAATTATCTCATTTCTTTTTTTTTTTTGTTTTAGAAAACAGGAAACATTACCTACTGCGGAATATATCCTAACCTGATTCATCTATAAAATCTTAATTTATCAGAGTGGATATATATCCTCAACCTTTTAAATTGAGGTATCAGGTACCTTAATTCAAATAAATTCGTTTGTGACACATGATATCCAATGTTACAGGTGAAAGAAAAATGACAAATGTCTCCCTGGAAAAGGCATAACTACATTATTCTTCATTCTTCTGATTGGAAAAACTGCCTTAGACTTGCAGTCAAAAAAAACAGCAATGACATCAATGCAAATGATCTATAAAGAACCTACAAAATCAAACTTCTTTTTGCAAAAAATTAAAAAAGGTTAAAACAAACATTTCTGGCAAGAGAGTGGTGCTTCCTATGATGTATTTATGAAGCAGGACGCTTTCTCCGGATTCCAAACAGCTAGAATTCAACACCAAAACCATGGGATTATGAGTCTGAGGAAATCTTAGATCGACAGCAGGAATGAACTTCCAGTCTAAGAGTTAATTCTTAGAGGGTGTGGGAGAAGGGTGAAGAAGTTTGTGAACTTGTAAAAATATATTTTACTAAGTGCATTTCAGTAATAGGTTTACTTTGTAATCTATGTATTTTATGAATTAAAAAATTATTCTGTGAAAGGGTCCACAGGCTTCGCCAGACTACCAAAGGAGTCCAGGGAATAAATTAGATTAAGAACCCTGACCCAGTTCTAAGGCCCTCATCTTAAAAGATGAGGTCCAGAGAGAGTAAGTGTCACACTTGTGCCAAAGAGCAGGCTGGCTGAATTCAATTCCAGATCCTCTGGATCTTAAAAAAAAATGCACCAGGAAGGCCCCAGGAAATTGACAGAAGCCACATGCAGTCGTTCGGAGGGTGGCTGAACCGGATTTTTAGCCAATATTGAAGGACTATTATTTCAAAACCAGTTCCGCCCTCCGCGGAGATCACCAGGTTAGGCGCCCTCTTCATACCGGGTTCACGCTCCTGCCTCCATCCTCCCTTCCTCCCTCTCCCTCTGCCCTTAAAGAAGAAAAAAAAAAAAGAAACCACACACATCTACCCGTTTCAGCATCCGGGTCCTTGTCCTTCTTTCTTTTCTCTCCCCGCCCCCTCTGCTCTCTCACCATTCGGGTTCCCCCGCCGCTCCACCTCTGCTCTCGGTAGAACGGTGATAATAGTTTCACACCGCCGGTCCCGAAGCAGCACTACACTGCCTCAACTTCCTCCTTTATAGTTCACTTTGAGGCTCCTCCCGCCACCAACACGAATCCCTCCCACTGCTTCAGCTCGGCACTCTCCGCCCTTTTCAGCCGCCAGCGACACCGCATTACTCGGTGCGAGAAAATGCGCCATCCCCGTCGCACTGCGCAGGCGTCGCTACCGCCTCCCTAGCGATAACTAGCTCTGGGCCTCCTCCGCCCTCCACTCCACTCCTATTCCCCGCACGCTGACGCGGAGCATTAGGGGTTTTGCAGTCTTTGGCGGTAGGAGGCTGGAGCTTTGGCTTCTGAGGTTGGACTACAACTCCCAGCAAGCTATGCGGCGTAACTTTCTGTTTCCATAGAACTGGTGGAAAATGGCGTCGGTGTTTGTATCCTGGGGACCAATAACGAAAGGGTGGGGGCGGGTTCTAAAGATCACCAGCCAATCCCAGGCCTCCTAATGGGCAGTCTAAGGAAGGAGGGTAGAGAGGGGCGGGAGGGAAATCGAGGGGAGGGAACAAGGGGAGGGGAAGGGGGATCGGGGGAGGGAGGGGGAGTGATGTTTGCCCGTCAGTCGAGTCCGGAGTGAGCAGCTCAGACACCGGATCGGAGTGGAGACCCTGAGCCGCTGCCGCCGTCACGGCCACTGTCTGGACCAGTGCCTGGAGGGAGCCGCAGAGGGTCCATCGCAGTCTTTCTCTGGAGGGGGGCCCGATTTGGGGCCCGGACCCAGAGTCCGGGAGGGATTTTTCTTCGTTCTTCGCTCCCTCCCCCCCAGTGAGGGAGCCAGAGCGGCCGCCAAACAAAGGTACCAGCCGCCGCCGCGGGAGGAGGAGGAGGAGCCGCGGCCGCCGCCGGACCCGTGGCCTCCCCTTCCCCCATCTCGCCCCCCAGGCCCGCTCCCTGTTGCCGGCTTTGGGGTGGAGCAGGGGAAGGGGGCTCGGGACGTGACGGGTTTCAGCCTCAGCACCCAGCCAGGTAGGGACATTTTCTTGGCGGGGGAATGCGGCGGCCGGAGGGGACACGGTTCCGGGGAGGTCGTGTGTCCCCGTATCTCCCCCCACACACACTCCGCCCTCCCTCCCCAGCCCGGAGGAGAGTGAACGCCACCCCCGCGGCGAGCGCCCGAGCGCTGGGCCCTGCCTGCCCGCCCGGCCCTCGGTGCCGCGGACTCCCAGGCTCTTCGTGCCTCGGGGGAGCGGGAAGAAGGAAGGGGTGACGGGCCTCGGAGCCTCCCGGGCAGGGACCCCTCAGTGGGCGCCCGTGCTGCCAGCCCCGCGGCGTCCTCGGGCTGGGCAGCCAGCTGTGGGGGCGCCGGCCTGACTGCACCGCCGTGGTGCAGGCCGGCCGGCCGGGAGAAGGAGGGGAACCAGCGAGCCCGAGCTCGGGGCGGGGAAGGATCCGGGGCCGGACTCCAGGGTTTGTTGTGACTTTCTCCTGTGACAGAAATGGCGTCATTGCCGGAGACTGGGAAACTCCGCCGGGTCCCACAATGGGGAAGCGGCCCGGCCCGGGGAGCGGCGGGGGGGTGGGGGAGGATGCCGGAGGGAGAGCCGGCCCGGTCGAGGGCGAGAGCCCCGGCTCGGAAGGACCTTCCTTCCGGGAGGCGGCGGAGCGAGAGAGCCTTGGGCGGGGGGAATTTGAAGCCATTTCCTCGCCCCCCCCACCCCCCCGCAGAGAATGAGGTTCCTGGGGTGGTGATTCGGTGTCTTTTGTTTCCACCTCAGGTGCAGGTGAATTCTGTGTCTGCGAGAGGATCGTGTCTGCGAGAGGATCGCGGCTGCCGAATCACCACCATGAAGGTAATAAAGATATTATCCGAGAAACCTCAGTGCAGGGGTGGGGTGGGGGGAAGCCGGACGCGTCGGGGTCTTTAGGGGGTCGTGGCAGGGAGCTATCGGGGTGCGCAGAGTGTGCTCGCGGGCTCGGTGCCCGAGTCCTCTAGAGCTAGGGAAGGGGATGGGGTCAGAGCTGGTGCATTGTACTTACTGCTGGGTGTTTCGTTCTCTGGGCCTGGGGGGTTGAGTTGGAGTCTCGTATTTTGGGGATCCATAGTGGAACCTCACTTATGTTAGGATGATCCATTTTTTTTGGAGCATTTCTTCCCAGTGAGATAGATAAGAAGAACGGTTCTCTGCTTTCTTTTTTTTTTTGGCATTGAGAGAAAACACTTTGAGAAGTCTGAAAGCACACCAAGTAATGCTTCCTCACCTTGAAACTAAACATTGTTGTGGTTCTGTCAGTCAATAGAGATAAAACAAAATTTTATTTAACGTGTGGGTTTTTAAACAGAAAATTTTTACTCTGCATAAAACTATTCTTTGAACTGTGCGAAGTGAGAATTGTGTTTTGAAAACTGCCGTGTGACTTGTATTTATTTCCAGGGACATAGTGCTTTGTATATGATTGTATGTGATCCATTCCCCTGCACTGATCCCTTTTGATTTAAACATTTTCAGTCGATGCATGGCTTTTAGGAAAATTTTTCTTTTGCTTAAGACAGAAACCCATTTTACATAAGCTTTTTTAGATGCCTGGTAATTTATTTTCCAAATCGTAAGGACAGAAATAATGAAGGACAGTGCATAAAATGTAGGATTTTTTTTTTAACCTTTTGGGTTTGCTTATTTGGTTGAAGATAGGATAGCCATAGATGTCTGTTACTTTCTTTATCTTTTCAACTTAGATATATATCGAATATTGACAGTTGCACTTAATATACACTAGGAAAAAAAGAGAATTAAAATTTTGAATCGTTTAGATTCAACTGGTGGTACCAAGCCAAGCAGACATTTTTCTTTTCTGTAAAAATTCAGCTATGCTCGAAAAGGGTGGGTGTGTTCATAATTGGTTATAGTAATAATGCTACAAATTGTAGTAGGTTAAAATTTAAATGCTAACTACTTTAGGCAGTTCATTGAACAATCTCTTTATATATTTTGGTTCTATTTAAAATCAAGACAATTTAAAAAATCCTGTAGCACAATTAAGGCTTGTACTGAATAAGTTTATGGAAGGAAGTAAAAGCTGTGATCTTTTGAAATTCTGAGTACTGTTTAGCCTACCCAGTTTTTTGCTAGCTTCTTGGGTTTGTGCTATGTACATGTGTATGAAAAGGTTTTCATTCTTCGTCTCATTTCCAATATGTGTTAATTCAGTTAAAGAGTATGTAATACTAAATGTATCTGTGATATCTGGAAATATACAAGAAGATATGCATGATTATAGTAATGACATTGGGGAATGTATGTGAGAGGACCAGAAATTAATTCATTAAGAAAAATACAGTTCTTCCGTAACGGTCATAAATTTCTTGGGAAAATATTAGACTGAAAAATGCTTTAAGTTTAAAAATGGAGCAATATTTAACACATAATTGTGAAATTTTTTGACAATCATAACTTTATTTTAAGATTTCTTGTTTAACTGCCATTCTTTTAAAAAAAAATAAAGCTAGGCATTTAAACAGTTCCACATGTCAGAACAAAATCAAATTACACTTGGATATTTATAATTGCATTTTAAAAATTGTTAGTTTTTCCCTAGCTGGTACCAGTGTTAAAATGCTTGATAATTTAAAATGAACTAATTTTACATTTGTTGCAATTCCTGGTATCATAATTTACCCCTTCTTTTAAGAAGGACAGAGCCAGTGACATTGTACTTTTTTCAAATATAGAACTTAGCTTTTTGTATACAACATAATTTTTATGTGGTAAGTTAAAGTTCTTTAGCTATTATTATTTTGCTTGTGATTTAAGCCAGTCTCAGAATTGTTGTATATATATTTTTTCACCCGTGGCCTCTATTTCTACGATGATTTAGTAGCATTTGAGACAGAAACCAAATAAATTTATACTTTCTAACAATTACTATATAACAGAGTTGGTATTGTATATAATAAGGTAGGGCAAAAAAGGTAATCATTGCTAATCCATGTATTTGTAGACAGCACTTAATCAATACATAATAATTCGCCCTTTTGGTTTTGGAACATCTTAGAAAATTGGAATAAAAATGTATATCTGTATATATTTATATATACCACTTTTACATGCTATTAGCAAAAAATTTTCCCATTGTAGTACTTGTAAAGTATTCTTTAAACAAATGAAGTCCATTTACAACCTGGTATATTCCATCTTGTGATATGTTACTGCGATTATGGGAAGTGAGATTAGATACCTCTAACACGTTTAATAAATGGCATAGGTGATGTTATGTTGAATTTCCATTTTTCTGATTTCCATGTTTGATTTTTTTACTGCTTGAATTTCTAAGACTAGGAAAATTGTAGATTATTGAAATTCACCAATTACCCCATAACTATATTTTAATTGTTAGCTTCAAACTCCTTTCTTTACTACACTTTTAACATAATTTATAGAAGAAAGAATTGATCCTCCGTTTTCTTCCACACTCTGGTAGGAGGTTCAAATTAATTAGAATTCATATGATTGGAGGGATGACAGCAAAGAGGAAGCCTTTGTAATTGACTATCAGAATATTAGCCCTTGCATAATCCATAGTTAGCTGTTTCCACATATGACTTAGATTCAAAATAAAACAAGTATATTTTGTGGTAGATGTCTTTTTGAGGAATGCATAATTCGTATATTTAACTGGATTTCCTTCTCTCTCAATGTATTGGTAACTCTTTAGTTAGTTTTCCTAGTAGAAGCGAGTTACCCAAAACTAAGGGAATTTTTGCATTTCAGCTTGCAACCTTAGAGACCCTGAGGTTTTTTAAGTTGATATGACTGAAAGAAGCCAATATTAAAAAAAAAATGAGACAACTATATTGTAGTGGAAAGTGTAGGATTTGGAGTTGGAAAACCTGGGTTTGAATCCTAGTTCTTTTATGGGTGATCTTAATTTTCCTCATTTACAAAATGGAAATAATGGTAACTCACAGAATTCTAAGGATCAAACTACCTGACATAGGTAAGGCAATTTATAAACTGTAAAGCATTATATCATTGTCAGCTTATTATGATGATTGATAGCCCCCCCCCCCTTTGTTGGGACCTCTGTAACTGCATGATCATTGATCCAGAGTCTTCTCCTTAGACTTCTTGCAACCTCCCCTCCCCCACCCCCCCTATTATATTGGACTGTTTGGAGTTAAATAGTTCTAGAGTCTAGACCCTAAATGGTATCATCTTTTGGAGAGTGATCTGTTCCAAATGTTTTCTTGGTTCACTTGGGAGTCCCATGCTTAGAGCTGCAGTTTGGAAACCACCATTAGCATTTAACTTTTGAGAAGTGTTGCTAGTAAACATTTACCTTATGAAATGTGTTGAAGCAAAACACACATATATGGTTTTAAGTGATTTCAGTTATAGAGCTGTGATAACGTATGAAAAACTTAGAACAAGAAATTTAAGTAGCAAATAGTGGTATGTTTTGATACTCGACAAATTCTGCGAAATAAACTTAGAAGTTTAGATTTTCACTAGCACTACCTTTGTGGCTCCAAAAGTTATGACTATTGTGTGATATTTATAAATTCATGATCCAGTCTATAGTGTTTTCATATTTGAGAAATCTGTCATAAAAAATGAAAACCATGATGTAAAATTGTTTTACCTAGTCGTTTTTTTTATCTAATATTGAAATGATTATAAAATTATTGAGCTTACTGGATTTTTTTAGGATGAGATTTAGATAAATAAATCGTAACCTATTCCCTAATATTTATTACTATATGTATATCATTTTTCTTACTAATATCTAGTTTTTGAATATGTATGTTAAAGCGAAAGGAAAATGTTGAATAACTCTGATGGTTTTTCTTTTTCTTATAAAGGACAGTGTACCATGTTTATCTTATCCCCAAATACTACATTAATCTATTTTAAATAAAGTATAAAGTATGTCTTTGTAATAGTACATCAGAATAAAAAGGAGCAATAAAAAAGTTTCTTAAACTACTTTTCCATATAAGTAAGTTGATTTTAAAAGGTAGAATTTAGATCTTATGCTAAAAATGAGCAAGCATAAATTTATCTTAGTGTCAGGGAGCTCCTAAAACTGGAGTACTCTACAGAAATATCTTGTTTCTCAGAGATACGAATGTGTAAAAAAGGTTGAAGTGTCATTTCTAGAATCAAGAAGATGGCAGAAGAGACATAATCATGAAGTTCACTCCATTTTTCCATTGAATGGTTAAACAAATAATGTTATTTTTTTTAAAAAACTGAATCTGTGACTTCCTTACTCAGTGAGAAAACTCTTCCTAATGCAGATGCCCCCCCCCTTTTTTTTTTTGGCAACATAAAGAGTTTTAGAGAATTCCTTGGGGGCACTGAGAGGGTAAAGTACATGTCTTGGATCACATAACCAGGATATGTGGAAGGTGGGACCTAAATCCAGGTCTTTTTAGTTGCAAGGCCTATTCTTTATCTAGAGTCAGTCAATAGGAGTGTATTAAGTGCTTACTGTGTTACCACTCTGCTTCATGATATTCATGAAATAATTAGAAAAATAAATATGCTTTTATTATTACTTAAGAGTTATTACATATGAAAAGCAATAGGTTTAATCAATCAACAAACATTTATTAAGCACCTAGGTCTAGACTGGATTCAAAGACAGAAATGAAATAGTCCCTAACCTCAAGGAATTTTCATTCTATTTGGGAAAACAAAATGTACATATATAAACCTATATGAAATATATTCAAAATAAATACTAGGTAATTTTTGTTGTTACAAGGGTAGGCTGTATCAACTGTCAACTTACAGTAGTTCAGGAAAGGCTTCATGTAGAAGGTATGGAATCATCAAGATCTGGGTTTGAATTATGTCTCGAATCCTTACTATCTTGTGTGACTCTAGGCAAGGTACTTAACCTCTTTTATCTTTATTTTCTTCATCTGTAAAATACTGATAATTATACCTATAGTTCCTACTTCATAAATCTTTGTGAGAATAAAATAAGATGTTATGTAAAACATTTTGTGAACCTTGAAGCCTCAGTGTATCAGTTGTTATAAAATTGACTTTTTACACTAACAAGATGAGGCACAAAAAGTATGATTAATAATAAAATTAATTGGCCTTTGGAATGCCATCTAGATACTGCTACTTATACCTTGAAATACTGCGAAGTTATTTTATTATTGAAATACTTATTACTATAAGGTATTCTAAGGTGCTATAATTTATGGATTGTGGGAAGAATTACCAATTCTGATTATGATTTTAAACTTCAATCCTTATTTCAGGAGCATATACTCTATATAATGATAGGGAATTAGACTCATGACTGTCTTAGGCTAATCAAACTTAAAAACCTCTTTTTTCTTATAGCTATCAGGGGGCATGATTTAACCCTATTCTGTCTGAAATTGTATACTAAATTATGTTATCACAGGGTTATACTATATTTGTAAAGTAAAATACATTTGCATTGTGAAGATGTCCTTGAGAGCAGAGTCATGATCAATTTTCATTAAAAACCACATTTGGTTTTTTATCGTTTGAACTATATGACAACCCAGAGATACATTTTATCACTGAGAGATGAAGATTGTGACTTAGGAAGCATGTGAGCAAATGCCATTTATTGAATAAATTTTTCAGTGCTTTAAAAGAACTTTGATTCAGTGCTCTGGATTTTCCCTCCATCATAAAATGACAGCCTCTCCTTGCCTTACTTAGATACTTTCTCATAAATTTTTAGTGCCAAAGAAATTAAACTGATAGCCAAACTTCTGGTGCTAATCCTCTCAGAGCTTGCCCTTGCTGGTCCTTTGATTGGCCTTTGATGATATTAAAAACTTTGTTGAATATGCAGTCTTCTGGCATGGGGAGGGGGGTGAGTGAGAACCTGGAGTTATCTTTACAACAGGATAGAAGTATCATTAAAGTAAGACTTGGTTTAAAGACTTTTTTTTTTTTAAAGAAAAACTTGAATAAAATTTGCCTTCTATAGATGGTAAAATGAAAAAGCATGGTTCAGTAGTAACTAGTCAATAACTTGTTAATTTACTGAATGCTTGATCTAGTTTGCTCACCAGCTTAAAGTAATATTCTCTCTCCTAGAAGAAACCTGTCTCCTTCCTCTGTGTCCCCCCCCCCCCCCATGGCCCTCCAAAAAGTATCACATGAATTGCTGAGACTTTAAAGTAGGTTTTTGCATTTTAATTTTGGTAGGTTTTACTTACTGCACTTGCAGGGATTTGGGATATGTGAGTTGTGTCTGATAGACTTAGAAGTTCTTTAAAAAGTTCTTGATGCAAGGCAATAGCTTTCTTTTTTATACAGTCCTTGGTTTCCACTTAAAACCATTCTATAGTTTCTGAAACTTTTTATATTTAACTAAACTTTCTTGATGCAAAGAAGTTTTATTGTTAGTGATTGCAATACCTGCTGCTTCTAACCTAGTTTGCTGTGTTGTTTCCCAGATATCAGTGTTTACTGTATGAAATAAATCCATGTAAGCCTAGAGGTTAGGTCTTGGGGTACTTGACAAATAACTGAACTTATTTCTTCTTTGTCTTATTAATTTCTTAGTTTAATATGCCTTCAGCCTAGCTTATGTAAAGCAAAAAAATTTCTTCCTTCAAGAGATCAATATCTATTTCCATGTGGTAGTGAGTCACCTGAAGCTAGGCTAGCATAGTGAGCTTGTGGGTGTGGGGTAAGTGACTTTTGGGGCTCTGCCAAGCCAAAGAGGCTTGACTAGTGTAGAGGAGAGTGGGAGATAGCAGACTAGTCTGAAGACAGCAGCAACTGCTGTTGTCAAACTTAAAATATGAGAGTTTACTTATGTCTTGCTTTGATAGTTGAAAAACTTTGCTTTTTAAATATTTCTTGCCATATGCTAATAGAGGTACCTCAAAAGGTTGTCCTGGCAAAAATAGCTGTGTACATGTCTGTATTGTTATCATCTCATGGTTAATGGAAATTGTTCTTGAACTTTTAAAAATACAAAGGAATTGAGGGTTTTAATTAACATTTTAAAATATGGATAGTAGCTGTCTTTGTTTTTCCTCGGTTTGGAGTACTATTTGGTCTTCTAAAGGAGGCAGAGAGAGGCATGTGGATAAAGGCCTGGCTTTGAAATCTGAAAGATTAGTGTAAGTCTTTGTGTGTATGTGCTTGGCACATACACTAATTGTGTGACCATGGATAAGATACTTTATCACTGGGTGTCCCAAGTAGCTTTCTAAGACTTCAAGTTACTCTTGAGTACAGATAGAAGAAATCTGAATTTATGGAGGGAATTTCCATATACCAGGGAGTCTTCCACACAGACATGATTACAGGATCTAACAAAAAGGAAAAAAAAAACCACAACAAAACCAAGAAGGATCTGTTCTATTGAAAGCAAAGTTATTAATTAGATAAGTTCTAATCTTAGTTATAAGGACAGGTTATTCTAGAATCATAAACCAAAGCTTGACACTGTCAGTGCTATGATTTTATAAATGAGAATACCAGTTGTGATGATTTTACTGTCTCTTAGTTTGCATTATAATTTCTCATTTTCGTACATTGCTGTATTATCTATGAGAGCATGGTATAGTGGGAAAAGTCATGGATTTGTAATCAGAGGACTTGGTTTAAATCCTATCTCCACTATGTGACCTTGGGCAAATCACTTAACTTTTCTAGGCCTCAGTTTCTTAACTTGTAAAACGAGGGGTCTTGGATAGAAGACATAGGTTCCTTCTAGGTCTAAATTTGTGATTTTGTGATCTTAATATGTCTTTGGAATTGCTATAAACTGGAGTGGGAAATAAATGAATTGGAGTCATAGTCCCACAAGGTGATTGAGCAACTTCTATGAGGAATCCCAATTCACCGTATCTCTCTCTTCCTGCCTCTCTCTCTTTCCCTGTCTTTCTCTCTTTTCCTCCTTCCATCTCTTTTCTTTCTCTCTCTCTCTCTTTCTCACCCTCTTTATATTTGACCTTGGGGGTGATAGGGAACTGCTGGAGTTTACTGAGTAGGGCAGTGGTGTCAAACTCAAATAGAAATGGAGCCCACTAATACTATACATAAGCATTCCTGTGGGCCATGTATTAGAAAACCACATATTAGTATTATCTATGTTTTGTTTTATTTTAATTTATTTTGTTAAATATTTCCCAGTCAAATTTTAATCTGTTTCAGGTCATACTCCAGAGTGTTGGGGCTATGTGTTTGACATCCCTTGAATAGAGGTTATGACAGAGTAAGACCTGTAGTTTAGAAAATTCTCCTTGGCAATTGAATGGATAGATTGGAATGGAGAGGTAGTTGTGGAAGATGAACCAGTTGAAGGCTATTACAATGATCCATGTGAGAGGTGATGAGGGGCTCTACCAGAGTGATGGCTTGGTGAGTGGAGGGAAAGGGATAGAGAGTGTGTGTGTGTGTGTGTAAGATACAAATGGCAGGATTGGGCAACGAATTAGATATGAGGGGTGAGAGAAAGTGAGGTTTTAAGGGTTACGCCAAGGTGGTAACCCTGTGTGACTAGGAGAATTGGTGGTGTCCACAATGGTAATAGGGAATGTGAGAAGAGGGGAAGGTTTTGGGGGAAAGAGAATAAGTTCCACTTTGGATATGTTGAGCCCAGTTCAAGATGTCCCAAAGGCAGCTGGTGATAGGGGACTGGAACTTGGGAGAGAGACCACATCTGCATATGTAGATTTGAAAATTTTCTGCATAGAGAAGATAATTGAACTCACCAAGTGAAAAATCATAAAGGAAAAAAAGAAGACGACCTGGGACAGAGCCTTGAGAGAGACTTTATTTTGAAAGATCTTGACAACTTTTATTTCACAGAATCATTCTTATGAGTCAAATAGGAAACATTTTTATATTCTTACGAATGAGAAACAGATTCATTGAGATTGAGAGATTTGTCCATAGACATATATCAAGCTGGCAGCAAAGCCAGGATTAGAATTCTGGTTTTCTTTTCTGTTATTTGTAAAACTAAGCCATACTGCCTTTCTGGCTAGTTACTATTGTGTGTATGTGAGTAATAAAAGTTATTGCCATTTCATGACCTAGTGACTCATAGATTGTGTTCGTTGGGGTCAAATATTATTTTCCTAAGATGAGTGGAATTTTAATAATTAAAAAATTGTTGTACTTAATACTTAGTGTTTACTTTATCTGCCTAATATAATACTTAAGGGAAAAATGACTCACATAAGTAAAAAACTAAATGCTGATACATAAATGTTTTCCCAGCTGATTTCTTAAAAATCAGAAGAAACCACATGATTGTACAATAAAAGTAACTAATTAAAACCTACACAAAACAGTTTACCTCAGTGAAAAAACTAGCTTGCAAATTGGTACAGCATAAGCTTAGAAGAGAATAATACTTGATTGTCTTGAATTATTTTACAGTGGGAGAAAACAAACCTTAGATAATCAAGCATTGGAACCAAGCATTAAAGAAGTGGAAGATCTACATCTGTTAGACATACCCTGTTAATAAATATAGTGCCAGAGGAGACCTTGGGATCATTGGATCTAGGCTTGGTTATTTAGCCAGTTAAGTGACATACAGGACAGATAGCTGTTTAGTCTTCTCTGCTCTTAAACCTTAGTACATTTTTTTAGTTTTTAACATTCTTAATGTTTAGTCGTCTCTTTAACATTTTTCTAATGTTAAGGTCATAAATCTTTAAAATTTACCTTCTTTCTTATCTTATTTGGACTTGACATTTCAATTTCGTTTTTTCTCTCTATTGTAAAAGTTTTTAATAAACATACCTACATACCTTCTCTTTGTCAAAAAGTAAACAGAATTCTTGATAATGTGTCTACAGTTTTTAGTAGATTTAACTTGAATTATAGGACCTTGATTCAAGCCTTAGTACTGTTATTTATTTGTTAGCTGTGTGATCTCAATTCAATCTATTTACTTCTCTGGGTCTCAGTTTCTGCATCTGTAAAATGAGAATGTTGGATTATAAAATCTCTAAAGTCTCTTCTAATTCTTTAACATTCCTTAATCTAACCTGAAAGTGTGTTGAGGTTTAATTTGGTAAAACCAAAGCCTAGGCCTCTTCTCTCTCCATACTATTTCTCTTGTTGATGTCTCAGTTCCCTTAAATTTTATACTGATAGTTTGAAGATCTGTCCAGCCATAATGTCTCTCCTAATCTTCATTCTTGCACCTCTAAATATCTTAAACTGGATGTTTCCTATAGATGTCTTAAATTTAACACGTCCCAGACTTTATTGTTGTACGTCGTCATTGTACCCATCAAGCCGTCTAACTTTTCTTGACTTTGTAATTACTGTTGGTTCATTCTCTCAGTTACTCAGACTCAAAATCTATATATTATCCTCCACTCCTCACTCTCTTTAAACCTCTTCTCCCTACCTCCCACCCTGTCCAGTTTGATGTTGATTCTACCTCTCCCATCATCTCTGATAAATGCCCCCTTCTCTCCTGACACTGCTAACACTCTGGTGCAATCCTTCATCACATCATGCTTGGGCTAGTGCAATAGGCTTCTGGTTAGACTCCCTGCCTCACTGTCACCCTTTGCCACATAAACACACACACACACACACACACACACACATCCTTCATTGACTCAGATTTCAAAAGTGATCTTCCTAAAGCACAGGTTTGACCCTTAGGATCATATATAAAGCCCTTTGGCATTCGAAGCCAAACATGGCCCCCTTCTCCCTTTCTAGTTTTCTTACACCCTATTCTCCTCCACATCTTCTGTGATCCAATGATACTGGCCTCCTTGCTGCAGGTAAGACATTCCATGTCCTGACTTTATTTTCACTGGATAATCTCCCGTGTCTGTAATTCTTTTCCCTCTTCACTTTTGCCTCCTGGCTTCCCTGGCTTTCTTCAAGTCCCAGCTAAAAATCCCATCTTCTACCAGAAACCTCTCCTGTTCCTCCTTGGTAGTAATGTCTTCCATCTGTTGATCATCTTTGGTTGATCCTGAATATATTTTATTTACACAAAATTTGCATGTTGTCTCCCCCATTAGTTCCTTGATAGCAGAGACTGATCTTTTTTGCCTTTCTTTGCATCCTCAGTGTTTAATATGGTGATTAGTATGTTGTTGTTCATTTGTTTCTGACTCTTTGTGACGCCATGGACCATAGCACACCAACCCTGTCCGTGAAGTTTTTTTGGCAAGGATACTGGAGTGGTTTGCCATTTCCTTCTGCAGTGGAATAAGGAAAACAGAATGACTTGCGGTCACCCAGCTAGTAAGTGTCTGAGGCTAAATTTGAACTCAGGTCTTCCCAACTCCAGGCCCACTACTCTATCCACTAAGCCACCTTCAAGCATATAGAAGATGCTTAATAAAATACTGTTGATTTGACTTGGTAAACAGACCAGTTAATTGTAATCTGTAACCTTAGGAAGTAGACCTGTGATTTCATTTAGTTTAGGGAACTTGTTGGTGAGGTAACTCTCTCTGCTAATGCACCTTCTCTGCAACTTCAAGTCCTCGAGAGTAGCTTAGGGCACCAAGAAATTAAGTGCCTTGCCCAGGGCCATATTGTCAGTTTGCTTTAGAGGTAGGATTTGATCCAGAATCTTCATCCCTCAAGGCTCTGTGTCTCAGTGTTTTTCTAATTCTAATCAGTGATCAAAGTTAAACTTCTTATATATCTTTAACCTATCTTGTTTTGCGCTTACAAGTATGTTACATTGCCAGGAATTTCTGATGTTTTCATTTTTCCATACTTGAAGTTTAACTTTTAACAAAGGCTCAATTACCATTATATTTAGCAGTCAGAAATGACCATTATAAAGATATCTTCTCCATTTTACTTGTGAGACCTTTTTGAATTCTAAATTTCTTAAAAATCATATATTATCTGTTTTTTTTAGCCTATGTCTGATGAGAAACAGTAATCAAAAATTAGAATAGCCAGATGAGAATGGAAAAAAGTGAAAGCTGAGCTCTGTTACTGAAGCAAAGAGACAGATACTGAAAAAGACAAACTTTAGATGAAAAAAAAAATGTTCAGATGATGACCCTGAGTTGTCAAGGAAAGATTTTATTATATTCAATATCTGTTGTTTCAGAGGGCAGGTAAGTCTATGACTTTCATTGGTAGTGAACTCAAAATTTCGTTTAGCACTTCGTAATTTCATGAAAAATTACCTATTCTTTATAATCTGGCTCCTTCTTGTCTTTCTGATTTTCTGCCCTTTACTTTCTCTCCCCCATGTACTCTGTGATCCAGTGATACTCTTTCACTGTACCAAGAATGAGCTCAGACTGTGCATTTTCACTGCCTGTTCCTCAGGCCTTACAATTTTTTCCCTCCTCAGCTTTACCTCCTGCACTTCTTGGTTTCCTTTGAGTCTCAGCTAGAAGGCTTTTCTGATTCTTCATAATAGCGTACCTTCCCTCCGTTATCATCTGTAATTATTCTGTGTCTGTGAGAGTGTGTGTGCTTTGTTTATACAGAGTTGCTTGTATGTTGTTTATTATTGTTTATACAGAGTTGCTTGTATGTTGTTATCCCCTAATATTAGATTGTGAGTTCCTGGAGAACAGGGACTGCTTTTTTTTGCCTTTCTTTGTATCCCCAGAGATTAGTTCAGTACCTGGCACATAGGAACTTCATAAATGCTTGTTTACTGATAGTCACTGTGGAGTAATGAGGTGTTCCATAAAAGCTGTCATTGTATTTTATTTTATTTTTTTTTGAGGGGGAGGGCAGGGCAGTTGGGGTTAAGTGACTTGTCCAAAGTCACACAGCTAGTGTGTCAAGTGTCTGAGTTCGAATTTGAACTCAGGTCCTCCTGACTCCAGGGCCGGTGCTCTACTCACTGCACCACCTAGCTGCCCCCCTGTCATTGTATTAAAGCAGTAACATAAGTTTTAGAAAAATACAGATTTTAAACCAAGAACATTAACTTAAGTGGATATGATTTGAGTGGATATTAAATAGGGTGGATATTAGATATGATTTTAAATAATCATAACACCATTGAATTATAGCTTATGATATCAATATAGCACATAAAATCACCTAACCAAATTTGTTGTTTAGCAATGTCTGACTCTTTGTGACTCCATTTGAGGTTTTCTTGACAAAGATACTGGAATGGTTTGACATTTCTTTCTCTAGCTCATTTTATTGCTGAGGAGATTGAGGCAACCAGGATTAAGTGTCTTGCCCAGGGTCACACAGGTAATACACGTCTGAGGCCAGATTTGAATTTGGGAAAATAAGTCTTCCTGCTTTCGGGTCCGGCACTCTTTGTGCTTTACCACCTAGTTGCTTTCTAACCAGATTTATATATTAGCTGAATACCATGAAATAATTCAACTAAGTTATGCTTTGGCTAGGTCATTTAGCCTATACAGGCCTTAGTTTTCTAAACTGCAAAATACATAGATGAATACTCATCAAATGCTGGGGATTTTGCAGAAATTAATATTTTTGTATCACTTCACATATAGGATCATCAAAGAAAACACTGCCAAGAATAAGCTCAGTGTTGTTAACAGATACAGTAGGGCTAATTTATTTTCTAGGTAGGTTCATAGAGATAAGTAGTAATCTCTTAGGTAACCCAGTGGATTTGGTAAACTCAGGTTAACAACTTGAATTTAGCTTGGAAGCTGGAAGTTGGACAAGATGTTAGTGACTCAGGAATTCCACATTGGGTGAAGCTATGCTGCTATTGCCTTCTTTTTAATGGGCTGTTATAATTATAGATTTTTTGTTGTTGTTTTGTTTTAGGACTCAGCCTCATTCATTACCACTGCATGTTAGGGATGATACTGCTTATGGTACCTGAGACAGTAAATGAGTGCTTTATTATAAATACATCAATTTGATTTTCTACTTAATTGCTTGTTAGTTGATATGTCTAGAACTGAAACTACTGCTGATGGGCCACATTTAGCTATTTAAAAATATTGTATATTTTTAAAAATATTCTAAAGTACTCATTTGCACAAAAGTTTTGTTTGCCTACTTGACAATCTTTTAAAATTGTCCTTTTTCACTCTTTTTGTTTCTAATTTCTTGATGTTGTGCCTTTTTGTTATTCCAATCCTCAGAATTCCATACCAGAAATAGGAGATTAGGAGAACAATATGAAGGGAAGGATCTGGTCACAGAATCACAGGTTTTCATAGTTTAAAGGTGCTTCTGTGGCCAGTTAGTCCCCTTCATGCCTGAGAAAGAATACTCCCTGAAGCATACAGGAAAAGTGATTATCATTCTTTGTTTGAGGACTTCTGATGAGAAAGGGTAACCAGTACTTCCTGAAGTAGCCCATTTGGCCTGTTTGACCTTTAGGTAGCTTTAATTATTGGGGGAGAGGCTTCCTAAAGGAAGCCTCTATTTGAGTATTTGTAACACCTATCCATTATTCCTAGTTCTACACTGGAGGAACACACAGAACAGGTTTAGTCCATCCCTTTTCTACATGACACCCCTTTAAATACATGAAGACAGCTGTCTTGTCATTTTTGTCTCTTTGCCCCTCCCTTCCTTCCCTTTTCCCCAGGTTTTTCTTCCTGGCTGTGTCTCTAATTAGATGTATGACTTTGGATAAGTCGTTTCATATCTCTGAGTTTCAATTTTTTAATATGTAAAACAGGAGTTGAACTAGATAATTTGTCTCTGAGAATCCTTTGAGCACTAAAATTTTAGTATTCTATGAAGAGACCTAGAAAGGAGGACCTTTTGTGGGATAAATGTGTTTCCTTGTTCTCAGTTTGGAGAATATTGCCCTAGAAGCATGGAGTTTAAGGAGGAAAACTATTTCACTGTAGTGAGTTCTTTTATGTAAATAAACATTAGCTGGGTCATCCTGCTCTCCATGTTGCTGAGAATGCAAGGCCTGTCTCCTAGTTCAGGCTTGTTAAAATTTGCCTTAGCAAGCAATTCAAGTGGTTCCTCGGTGCTATGGTTATACAAATATTCCTATCATTATAGATTATTTATAATATAGTTGTTTTCATAGGTACCAATTGATTAAATATGATTTGTTAGTAGGTATCTAACGATTGGTTTGTAGCAGGAAATAGTCTAGGATTAGTGTACTTAAGTATGTGCAAAATTTTGCAAACCTTGAAGCCATATAAATCCCAGTTATTATTAATTTTTACCATATATACCCTAAATTTCTAATTCACGGATCTAAAATTAGAAAATTCTTCAGGTCAAATGTTTTGCACTTAAATGTTTTTAATTTATAAAAGAATAGGTGTTACTCTTTTCCAAATTGCATCCTAATTTTTTCCTAAAATATAATACAAAAATACTTTTATTAACAAAGAGATAATATTCTAAGAATGCACATCACTGTCAAGAACTTTACTACCAAAGGTAGAAATAGACTTCTTCCTTATCCTTCAGGAGGGTACTCTGTCTATTTCTCCTAAAGATGTTTGCTTAGGGTTTTGTCCCTTTTTCTAAGGATTATCTGCTGAACTAGTATGTAGGTTATGAAGACCTGACTTTACTCCCAGGTGGGGCTAGCCACATGAGTCCCAGGAGTATGGTCTAATCATTCGTAGATACAAAAGATTATTGCGCTCCCTACCATTCCCATTTCTCTTTTCAAGGAAGATATTTTGGGGAACATGGGTAGGCATTATTTCAGTGGCATAATCTTATTCTTGAAATAGTATTGATTTAAAACATGACTCTAGCTTCCAGTGCCTAATACCCTCTTAATTCAAATTACCCTAAATTTATTTTGCAAGATAGCGCTTATGTTCCTCCGTTTTTGATTCCCTATCTTTTTCCCGACATAAGCTATTCTAAACTTTTTCTTCCTTTCTCATCTCCTTATCCTCCCTTTCTCTTACCTTCTTGTGTCTTTTTTGAAAAAAATATATTGAGGACGTTTGCCATGTGCTTCCTCTTCTCCCATTCTCCTTATCTCAGAGCCCTTCACTGTTATCTCTCACTCTGTTCTTTTTTCCCTTTGTCTCTGACAAAGAGATGGTTCTATTCACCTTCCTTCTAGTGCCTTTGCATTGGCCATTCACCATGTCTGTAACATACTCCCTCTTTACCTCTAACTCTTTAAGATGTAGCTTAGATACTGTCTTCTGCTTGTGGCTTTTGTGATTCCACCCAAATGCTAGTAGTACCTTCCCTCCCAAACTATCATGTATTTAACTATCTTATACTTACTTGTATATATTAATTTTATGTTTATATGTTTTACCACGTGCTTCTTATTTTTTCCTGTTACAATGTAAACTCCTTGAGTGTATAGGCTGATTCATTTTTGTCTCTGTGTCTACTGTAGCAGTTCATAACACATAATAGATCATTCATAAGTGAGTGTTGACAGAATAAAATAATGTGAAGCCAGAAGGAAACTTCAGAAATAATCAATTTAGGTTGAGATAGCCACTAGAAGAGGATGGATATGGGGGAAATTTTCAAGTGTTAAAATATTTTATTTGATGATATTCTTCTTTTTTCCTTTGTATGTTTTTCCCCCAGTTCTGTTCACCTTTCAGCTGTTTGATTTTGTGCTACTCTTGATTTCATACTTTTCATAAGATTCTGACTTCCTTGTTTTTAGCGGTTTTTGACCATCTGAATGTTTTAATAGATGTTTGCACTCCCCTGTTTCTCTGCCTTTGCTTGATTCAGATAAGATATATTAAGCACCTATTACGTACAAGGTACAGTACCAGGCATTGGTTATACAAAAACAATGACATTCAGTGTACCAGGCACTGTACTTACCACTGGAGATAAAAAGAAAGGTAAAAGACAGCCTCTGTTTTCAGGGAGCCTACAGTCTAATGGAGGGAGACAGCATACAAATAACAGTTACAAGCACAACATAGGCAAGGTAAATAGGAGCTAATCAACAGAAGGGTTGCCCTTGGATTAAGGGGATCAGGAGAAGCTTCTTGGAGAAAGCAGGATTTTAGCTGAAATTTGAAGGAATCCAGGGAAGTTAGGAGACAGAGATGAGGAAGAAGACAAATATTTCCTCTTCTCCTTGCCTTCAGGAACCTTGCTTTCTATCTTGTATAATTATCAGAATTTGTATACATGATGCCCTTCCTACCTTCAGAGATTGTAAACTCCTGGAGAACAGGTTCTATCTCTCTGCACCTAGTGTATAGTTTTGAGCCTTGTGCGTTTATGGCAGAATGAATCAGACCCATGAGTTTGTGGGATGTGGAGAAACTCCTTCCAGTAAAGCCATACACAGCTGGTGGTTAACTAAGATTCTTACAGAAAGCTCAGAGGCTAAATGACTACTTGTGCATGATTACACCATATGCTTCAGAAATGACAATTGAACCCAGGTCTTTATTGGTCCAAGAGTGGTCCTCTATCCAATATGCTATGCTGTTTTTACATATATATGTTTATATATGCCCTTTACATGCTCTCAGTTTATTGTCTCTTCAATTGAATGTTCTTTGCATATTGGTCAAATTTTCAATTAAAATGCATGAGTGGATATAATCTTCACCAGTATGGGTATTTCTTTGAACAATTCAAATTATGACCCATCTATGCCTGCACATCCTATAAATATGTTGAACACAATTTATTAAGTCCTTACTATGTGCAAAGCACTTGCTAAGCACTGGGGATACAAAACAAGGCAGTCCCTGCTTTCATGGAGCTCACATTTCTAATGGGGGTGACCACACTTACAGTAGATTTCAGTTGCAAGTCTAATGTAAAGGCCCTGTGGGCCTTAGGATACAATAGCAAAGCAGATAGTAATGCATCTTCTTTATTATTTCCACTGACATAACTATATCCGTTTCTGATCTTAAACCGTCAGATAGTAGCACAGACTTAGTTGTCCATACCTCTGTAAGTGTTGATTCTTTGGATGATGGTTGTGGAGGTTGGAGGAGGGGGACTGGGATTGGGAGTATGGGAGCAGCGCTGCTATTCCTGGGATTCACCTGCCTGTTGACCATAGTTGATTAGTAGTAGATTTTGGTGCTGGTGAGCATTATGGGTCCTTTCTCCACAGGGGTAGCTACCCTCAGTGATGCCTACTGGGGCCAGACTGGAACCATTGTTGGTATTTTTGCTCTTCGTAGGGCTCCTGGCTTGAGGTATTACAATAGGGCTATATTTATTGGTGTCTGAGAGGAGGTGGTGGTGGTTTGATTTGCTTGGCATATCCTGTGTCATTTGTCTTTGCCTTCCCATAAGTTCATCCCAGAGGCTCATTCAATGAGCTAGATACCTCATTCTATTTTTTTTTTGACATCATGAGTCTATCATTGAGGCACAGGGGATATCCATCATGCCCTTCACTCATAGTTCTTGTGAATCTTCACAAGATTCTTTACAGCAAAACTTCTTTCCCCGACTGCTGCTGTTCTATTTTTTAATATTTCCTACTGAAATGTAAGTTCCTTAAGGGCAGAGATTGTCTCACAGAAATTGTTTTTGTATCCCCAATACCTAGCAGACGGCCTGACATATAGTAGGCACTTAATAAAATTTATTCATTCATCCTTCATTCTTGTCATGTGACCAGCCTATTTTCTGTTTTTCTTTCCCCCACATATGTCTTTGATGGTATCTTTTACTTTTCTGTCATAATTTCCTGTTTGCAATAAGTTATAGTCAGCTCATTTTTGGTTCTTTGGAGACTGTAGTGTACCATATCTTACAGGCTTAAATCCCCCCCCCCCAATATTGTGCTTCAGCTAGTTACCTGTCTTGTCATTGATAGCTGGTAGGTGGTTGGGGTTGATGGTGCTGAGGATGGAGGGCCCTGATGGAAGCAGGGCCTGTGATATAGGGGTTGCTGTTGTTCTCAGGGTTCAAGGTGAGAGTTTGTTTTCTCTCATATTTACTGTCTTCTGCACTGTATTTCTGCCCCACAAATATATATTGTCTTCTCTCATCTTCATGCTTTTATTGTCTTTAATGTTAGTTGTTTTACTCTACCTTTTAAAAAACACTAAAAATTAGATGTTTTTTTATTCTCAATTGAATGAAAACACAAGAAGAACATTTCTACATCCAAAGGAGAACAGAAAAAACATGTTTTATGGGAGGTTTTGACTTTTATTTACAGCTTACATGTGACAAATGTAATGTAATACTTTCAAAGTTGCTCTTATGTTTCCTTCTGAACTTCTCTTTTGTGCATTTTAAAGTATGTTTCAATGATCTTTTTTTTTGGCAACATTATTGTTGGCTTTCCTCCTCCATTCTCTCTCCCTCCATTAGAGAAGAACACAACCTTTGTAGAAAATAAATACCTTTTTTTTTTGCCATGTCCAAAAAATGTATGTTTCATTCTGCACCTTAATTCCATCACAGTTTTTTCAGGACCTGGATAGCAGCAGGCATCAATCATTGGCCCTCCTCCAGAGTGCATATTGACTATTATTTTAATCATAAATCTTAAACGTTGTTTTTCCTTACATTGTTTTTACTCTATAAATTATTCTCTCAATTCTGTATTCTTCCTCCTTTTCACCTGTTGATTTCTGGCAATTCAGTTTCAGTCCTTTAACACTAGAAGGATATGACATGTCAATTGATTAAAAAAATTTAGGCACTGAAAAGGCTTAAGTATGTCTACTTCATACTTTTTAAAAATCATTATTTATTTATTTAATGTTTTTAAGTTTTCAGCATTAATTTTCACCAGAGCTTGAATTACAAATTTTCTCCCCATTTCTATCCTCCCCCCACTCCAAGATGGCATATATTCTGATTGCTCCGTTCCCCAGTCAGCCCTCCCTTCTATCACCCTACTCCCCCTCATCCTCTTTTCCCTTACTTTCTTGTAGGGCAAGATAGAGGTTTATGCCCCATTGCCTGTATATCTTATTTCCTAGTTGCATGCAAAAACTTTTATTTTTAATATCTTCTTTTAAAACTTTGAGTTCCAAATTCTCTCCCCTCTTCCCTCCCCACCCACCCTGCCTAAGAAGGAAAGCAATTCAGCATAGGCCACATGTGTATCATTATGTAAAACCCTTCCACAATACTCATATTGTAAAAGACTAACTATATTTTGCTACCTCCTATCCTATCCCCCTTTATCCACTTTTCTCCCTTGACCTTGTCCCCTTTCAAAAGTGTTTGCTTTTGATTATCTCCTCCCCCTATCTGCCTTCCCTTCTATCATCCCCCCCTTTTTATTTACTTCCTCCTTCTTTCCTGTGGGATAAGACCCAATTGAGTGTGTATGTTATTCCTTCCTCAGGTCAAATCCGATGAGAGCAAAATTCACTCATTCCCCCTCTTCCTTCCCAACATAACTGCTTTTTCTTGCCACTTTTATGTGAGGTAATTTACCCCATTCTATCTCTCCCTTTCTCTCTCTCTCAATATATTCCCTACTCATCCCTTAATTTGATTTCATTTTTTTAGATATCATCTCATCATGTTCAACTCACACTGTGCTCTCTGTCTATATTTATATATATATATGCATAAGTATATAGATACATATATATATATATACATATATATATGTTCCCTTCAGCTACCCTAATACTGAGGACTCATGTATTATACACATCATTTTCCCATGTAGGAATGTAAACAAAACAGTTCAACTTTAGTAAGTCCCTTGTGACTTCTATTTCCTGTTTACCTTTTCATGCTTCTCTTGATTCTTGTATTTGAAAATCAGATTTTCTATTCAGCTCTGGTCTTCTCACTGAGAAAGCTTGAAAGTCCTCTATTTTATTAAAAGTCCATATTTTGCCTTGGAGCATGATACTCAGTTTTGCTGGGTAGGTGATTCTTGGTTTTAATCCTAGCTCCATTGACCTCCAGAATATCATATTC
>CM053626.1:221012035-221032456 GCA_028646595.1 Phalanger gymnotis | reverse complement strand
TATGAAGGGATGATATCTAAAAAAATAAAATCAAATTAAGGGATGAGAGAGGAATATATTGAGAGAGGGAGAAAGGGAGAGATAGAATGGGGTAAATTATCTCTCATAAAAGTGGCAAGAAAAAGCAGTTCTGTAGGAAGAGGGGGCAGGTGAGGGGGAATGAGTGAATCTTGCTCTCATGGGATTTGACCTGAGGAGGGAATACCATACACACTCAATTGGGTATCTTACCCCACAGGAAAGAAGGAGGAAGAAGATAAAAGGGGGGGGGGGGGCTGACAGGAGAGAGGGCAGATAGGGAGAGGAGGTAATCAAAAATAAACACTTTCGAAAACGGACAGGGTCAAGGGAGAAAATTGGATAAAGGAGGATAGGATAGGAAGAAGCAAAATATAGTTAGTCTTTCACAATATGAGTATTGTGGAAGGGTTTTACGTAATGATATGCATGTGGCCTATGTGGAATTGCTTGCCTTCTTAGGAAGGTGGGTGGGGAAGTAAGAGGGGAGAGAATTTGCAACTCAAAGTTTTTAAAACTGATGTTCAAAAACAAACAAAAAAGTTTTTGCATGAAACTAGGAAATAAGATACACAGGCAATGGAGCACAGAAATTTATCTTGCCCTACAAGAAAGTAAGGGAAAAGGGGATGGGAGGGGAGTGGGATAACAGAAGAGAGGGCTGACTGGGGACGGGGCAAGCAGAATATATGCCATCTTGGAGTGCGTGGGAGGGTAGAATTCGGGAGAAAATTCATAATTCAAACTCTTGTGAAAATCAATGCTGAAAACTAAATATATTAAATAAATTTTTAAAAAAGTAAAAAGAAAACAAAACTTCTTTTCACCAAGAAAAAAAAAAGAGAGGAGAGGAAGTGGAGATATCTACTGCAGACAGTCTCCTGAAGGAAATTTGCCACAAAAGGCAGGAGAGATATGGGCCAAGAGTTAGGGATATATAAATCAAGTAAGAGTTCTTTGAGAATTGGAGAGACATGGACATGTTGGTAGGCAGCAGGGAGCAGAAGCAGCCAGTAGCAAGGGAGAGACTAAAGATAAGTGTGACACTGAGGATGACTGAGGAAGCAATCTGCTAGAGGAGATGGGATGGAATGGAATGGAATGGGATTATTTGTGCATAAAAAAGGTAGCCTTAGCAAGCCAAAGAACTACCCTTTCATGTGAGACAGGCTGTGTGTAGAAGTGCATAACACCTTGACTTTGGGGAAACAGTGAGGTCAGAAAGCAAAAAAAAAAAAAAAATGTTCTTCAGTTTCAAAAAAAGTTGGAAAGTCTTTGTTTAAACAGCAGTTATTGATAATAGCTTCTCTTAAGACAATATAAATAACTCATTATTCCAAGAGTTGTGTGCACATAAAAATCAGATCACGCTAAATTAGGCATCCTTTATACAAGTAGATATAACTGCTCTCCAATTCAAAGAAAAAAGACATTAATTATCAGAATCTCCAAAGATGGTCATCTGCTAATTTAAATTCTTTGGATGAAATGAGTTAAAAACATGATTATGACAATTTACCTATGTCAGGATAGATATAAGCCCTTCTCCTTAAATGATTATCTTCTGTGGGAAAAGATTTAATGGTCATTTTAGAGGCCATCATTTAAAAGGAATGTAAAAGAAGATTCTGAAGAGACTCTCCTCTTCCAAAATGATTGTGTGGAAGATCTTAAAACTTAGCAAACCATTTAATTAAGTCATTTACTGGTTTTAATTGGGATTGGGTGTAGTTGCTTGGACAAGACAGATGGTAGGGCAGCACCTCATAATTATATGCTCCAATTAATTCCTTAAATGTGCTTTGCCATAGAAATCTTAAACCATATGATTCCTATAATCTATATGGCAGCACGAAAAAAAATCTCCCAATCAATCAATAAGCATTTAGTAAGCATCATGTCAGATATTAACGCCTAATTGG
Organism: Phalanger gymnotis; assembly: GCA_028646595.1. Taxonomy (NCBI): domain Eukaryota; kingdom Metazoa; phylum Chordata; class Mammalia; order Diprotodontia; family Phalangeridae; genus Phalanger; species Phalanger gymnotis. The sequence continues at coordinate 221,030,516 of CM053626.1, read as the reverse complement.
TCCTTTAAAAAAAATAAAAAAACAAAACACTGTAGTCAAGACATATAAGACTCAAATGAAAGCATTTGGAAATTTCAAAAAAAATAAAATGGAAAATTTCATTAGGAAAGAAAACAACACAAAAACCAACGTAAGGCTCTACATTGGAGAAGAGATAAATATTTAGGAAATTGTGAACAGAGGCTGTGTATTTATTACATTGTTACAGAAAGTCTTTAATATGAATATATTAGAAGTCTGTTAATATTCAAATAGGGTACTAGCAATATTACAACTACATGAAACTGCATACTACTGATTTCCAGGGCAGTACTCTTAACTGAGGAAGTCACTTTGTTAGAGCATTCCAACAAAAAAATATCATGGTATAAAAATCATTTATCTCAAAAACAAAACAAAGCAAAACAAAATTCCTTAAAACAAAGAGGAAGAAAAAACTCATAAAAACAAATTTTAAGGGGGCAGCAAGGTGGCACAGTGAGTAGAGCATTGGCCCTGGAGTCAGGAAGACCAGAGTTCATATCCAGCCTCAGACACTTGACAGGCTTACTAGCTGTGTGACCTTGGGCATGTCACTTAACCCCAATTGTCCTGCCTTCCCCCCTGCAAAAAAAAAAAAAAAAAAAAAGAAAAACTAAATTTAAAATCTTTTCTTAAAATTCTGCTAAATAAGAAAAAAATCAAACTAGATAAACTAAAATTAGTTTCACATCCCTGTAGTCTAGTGAGAAGAGAACGTGGGAGTATGAAGACTTGAGTTCTAGGCCTGATTTTGCCACCATTTTGTGACCTTGGGTGTGTTGCTTTGCTTCTTTTTTAGTATTACCTCATCAATCAAACAAGGATAATAATTACCACTTATCCTACTTCACGGGGTTGCAGTGGAGATACAATGACATGCAGGAATCAAAGTCACAGTTCCATAAATTAAGAGCTAGAAAAGACCTTAGAGGTCACCATATAATATAATCCTTCATTTATAAATGAGGAAATCAAAGCCAAAAAGAAATTAAATAACTTGCCCAAGGTAACACAGGTAGCAAGAGGCTCTCTTCTTTTATAATCTCTTAATATCTTCACCAGCTCCCATTGGTTCAACTATCATCCGTACATTCATAGCTAACAAGATCTCAACCTTCGTCTCTCTCTCAACTCCAGTCCTGTATCTACAGCTGCTTATTGGCAATTTCTAACTGGATGTCTTGGTAGGCATCTCAAACTTAACATATCCAGAACAAAACTTAATCATCTCTCTCCTCAAACTCACTCCCTTAATTTCCTTGTTTTTGTCAAGTGTAATAGGATTCTTCCACTAACTTAGCTTTGTGAACTTGGAAGTCTAATTGTTTATTCTAGATGCTTCTTCTCAAGTGCTTCAAAATATCTGAGTATCACATCTGTCTGAAACGGTATGTAAGTATTTCAGTAAAATTGTATTTCATCACAATAGTACCCGGGAAAACCTACATGGCTACCTTGACATTAATGGAAATGTGAGACTTTTCCTCAAAGCCTAAAATGAATCTTCAGAAACTGCAAAAATTACACATATTTTAAGTTGGGATCAAATTTCTATTGTTATTGTTTAGTCACTGTTGATGAATATAAGTACCATATGAAGGTAAACAAACCATTCATTCAAGTGTATGTGACATAATTAAAACACAATGATTTCAGAAATATTCAAGGGATTATTACATTTCTCATAAAAACCAGTAATTTCAATTAAATAGCCTTCTCACTAGAGCACCAAGCACAAACCTCTTGGAATGTTATCTGTGTAAGAAAATTAATAAAAAGATACCATGTTAAATTCTTATATTAAGAAGGCTACTATGTAAATTTTGTCTTTGTTGATGCCATTTTAAGAAAAAGAACCAAGTACCGTTAAGAAAACCTTCCAAATTCAATCCAGGCATGAGGATTACAGGTAAATTTTAATTTACAAGCATTATGTTGAATGCTCAGTGCAAAATGACAAACCAGTACTCCAGAAAAGCAGGTCAGTTCTATATTCAAATGATGCCTGTTCTTCTCTATCACAAATCCTTCCAATGTTCTTGTCATTTCCATCCAGGGATGTGCTGGAGAGTGACTCTTAGTGAAACTTGAAGCATAATTGCTTACATCTAAGAAACCAGTGATCAAATCTGGGCTTGATTTATTGTTTTGTTGACTGTCTAGATTTAAGAAAGTACTGGCAATGTAGATTAAATTTAGAAGTAAGCGTACATATTTTCCCCTTGGAGAGCCAAGTTGTTAAGTATTTACCAGCACAACTTTTTATTGTTTTATAAAGACTGCTTAAACTCAGAAACACAGTAGAAGACTCAGTGTATATGTAGTCATCACCAGACTAGATGCCTACTGACTGTAGATTAATGACAACAACAACAGCTGGCATTTATAAAATGTTTTAAGGTTTACAAAGTGCCTTTCAACCACCACCTAACTTGAGCCTCACAAAACCCCTGTTTGCATCCCAGCAACCAGTTCTCCTTATTAATGAAAATCAGATCCAGAAAAGAATTTTTCCTTGTTGGTTCCTCAACTTTTTGAAGGATGAAATAATCATTAAACAAGTCAAGAAATTATTAGCTGATCTGATTTTTGCAGAATATTCACAAAGTTGTCCAGATATTTGAACTACTTCATCAGTACTATATCACGCCTCTGTGCCAGGCTTTGACATTCTTTTCTTAAAACTCATCCACTTCCTATTTTTCCCCAGGTTGTTTGTAGCATGATCCTATGACAAAATCAATTGTTTTGTCTCTGCTAGTATCAGAAAATCACAGATGTAGAGTTGGAAGGGGCCTTAATGGCCATCTAGTCATTAATGCAAACATTCTCCACCAAGCTTCCTCTCTTTAATTTGTGGTTTTCTTCACATGAGCATAACTTTTTAATAAATAATGATACAACATTCACCTCTTTACCCACCCTGTTTCTTTTTAATAAAATGTACCCATCTAGAGCCACACTTGAGTGATAGATAAGTTTCTTCCCACCAAGTCTCTGTGATACCTATGAGATGAAATTTGCTTATTCATGCTACAGCCTCTAGTCCTTTTGCTTTCTGTGTGGCTATTTATGAACAGACATCTGAAGCCATGGGTTTTATACTGGTTTCACTACTGACTCCTTTCTTGGATTTTGTCTCCTGTAAACTTCTGAGCATCTCAATTGTATTTTTCCTTCTTTATGAAATTAAGTTTGATACATAGGTATTTTTTCTTCCTCCTCTATTCTTCTCTGTTAACTCTCTTTTGAGTAGAAACCAGAAAATTAGCTCTTACCAGTCTTTGTTAAGTACCCTCTACCTCTAAAACTGAGTTCTCCTCTAATCCAGTAGTTCTCAAAGTTTTTGTTCCACAAAGCCCCTTCAACAACAACAAAGTGGCTTGAACTCCAAGAATAATACTACCCCCCTAATATTCTTTTAGATTTATTCATTATATTTACAATAACTACAGTATCTTTTACCAAGTTCTAAAGTAAAATTTACATTATTAATTATAATTACAGAATATTAAATTTTATTCCGTATCTAAGTATGAAAACTTTAAGCATATCTGATGACAAAAATGATTGCAAATATTTTATGTGGGATATTCAGAGTAAGAACTGAAAGGAGTAATCTACCAAACTTTATATGCATACTATTATCTGTAAACTATCATATTAAATTTCTTTATTTTACAAGTTTTGTTGAATGCAAGTAACATTTTATGAAATAAGCTACAACTTGGAAGATGTCTGACAATGTAATAATCATATAAAACTTAATTTTGATGTTGAATGTTTAAATTTGAACAAAAGTTTTCAATATTTGGCTCACACCAGACGAAGTCTTAAATCTAGTTCTGATTTAAAAATAAAAATGCTAGCTCAAATATATGGCAGAAAATGAAAGGATAATATTATAAGCTCTTTTGCTGTAAGATGAAAATTCATTTCTTTTTAAAAAATTAACCTAATCAACTGATGAAAATGAATGGCTAGTCATGATATGTGTAAAACATTTGCTTTTTTATCAGCTTATGACCAGTGCTGTATTAATTGATATAAATGTGTTTGTTGTTGTTTATTGTTGTTCCCCCTTCTATACTTGAAAAGGACCAAAATGACATCACAATGCTGGCATCAAAGTACAGTGTGCTCATCTGTGGCTGATCCAAATAATACAAGCTTGGAAGGTTCTACCACAGATTAGGCGCAAATGGTCCGTTTCAACACATGAGATGGAGACATCTGTAAATTTGTGTATCTCACATTTCTTTTGGGCTACTGTGACTCTGCTTTGCTCATAAAACACAGCACCTTCTTTTATGCTGACACACCATGCTGGGTGGTTCTGTGCCAGAATCTCCCATGTCTTATAATCAATACTAAAGTTCTTCAGAGAGACCTTGAGTGTCCTTGTATCGCTTCTTCTAACCTCTGCGTAAGCACTTGCCTTGTGTGAGTCTCTTAAGGTAAACATGTTTGGCATTTGGAGTATGTGACCAGCCTATTGGAGTTGTGCTCTCTGCAGTAGAGTTTGAATGTTTGGCAGTTGAGTTCAAGAAAGGACTTCAGTGTCCAGTACCTTATCTTTCCAGGTAATCTTCAGAATCTTCCTAAGACAACTCAAATGAAAGCAGTTCAATTTTCTGGCATGGCACTGGAAGATTATCCAGGTTTCACAGGCACACAACAATGAAGTCAGCACAATGGCTCTATAGTCCTTCAGGAGGGTATGCAGGCTGATAGTTCTTCTCCCACACTTTCTTTCAGAATTTCTCAAATGCTGAGCTAGCTCTGGCAGTGAGTGCATCTATCTCACCATCTATGTGAATATTCCTGGAAAGTACACTACCAAGGTAAGTGAACATAATTATCCACAACATTCAAAATTTTTCCATTTGCCCACGTATGGATGTGGCAGTGCTGGCTGGTGGAGAAGCTCTGTTTTCTTGGTGTTAATTGTCATGCCAAAATTAGCACATGCAGCAAAGAATCAATCCATACTCTGTTGAATATGAACAAAAACTCTCCCTCTACTTTAGTCTTGGCCTTGTAGCCTTTCAAGCTAAACAATTTACTGTCAGTGTAGTAGCTGACCTTGATGCCATTTTCATCCTCATTGAAGGCATCTGACAACATGGCAAACACCATGCAAAAAGATGTGAGCAAGCATATGGCCTTGCTTCACTCCATTGGTAACTGAAGAGTGGGAGCATCATCCACTTATCCAGAACCTATGCAAGCTTGTCATAATTAAACTAGCATACAATATGGATGAACTTCTCCAGACAACCAAATTTTGCCATTATCTTCCACAAGCTGTCATGACTAATGATATCAAAGGCCTTGGTCAGATTGATGAACACCGTGTATAGATGTCTGTTCTGCTTCTGTCATTTCTCCTGGAGCTGTGGAGTGGCAAACACTTTGCCCACTGTTCCTCACAGTCCTTTTTTAAAGCCAAGTTGGCTCTCAGGTAGGTCATCTTCCAGGTGAAGGGTCAGCCAATTAAGGAAGACTTGGGTAAGAATCTTGCTGAAAATGACTAAGAACCCTCCCACTCCCCACCCTCTGTGACTATCATAGGAGAACCTGTTCTGAAGGAAATTTAAGGGCCAAAGCCCTCTGGTGCATCTCCACTATTCAATGCTGATGGAGTCACACTGAAAAGTGATAAGGACATGATCCTGGACAGATGGGCTGAACACTTACATAGTGTTCTCAATTGGCCATCAACAACTATGTTGAATCCACTGACCGTATACCTTAGATTGAAGTCAATCCCTCTTTAGCAGAACTTCCAACTAAAGAAGAAGTTATCAATTATCATGAGGCTCCTCTTGTGTGGCAAAGTGCTTAGTACTAATTCCATCTCAGGAGAGATCTATAAGGCAGGGGGTCCACTGCTCACCCAGAAGCTGACTGAAATCCTCCAGGTTATCTGGCAAGAGAAGGTTATCCCAGATGCAAACGTACTTAAAGTACAACTCTATGTAATTTCATTTTCATAGCTAGCATTTATGTAGCACTTCGATGTCCACAAAGTGCTTTACAAATATCTAATATGATCCTCCTAACAACCCTGGGAGGAGGTACTGTTATTATCTTCATTTTATAGATACGGAAACGTATCCCTTCAGGCATAGCTCTTCAGATTCTCTCTGATTTGATTTTCTTCTCTTTTACCAGTGGCATAAACTGCTAGTCTTCTCATCAACACTCTGACTGACTAGTGCTGCCAAGCAGATCATTTCAAAACCTTTCAGATAGAAGAAAAGCAACATAAGTGGAAGATAAGTTCAAATTGGAAAATGTCTTAATATTGCAAGGAAAGACAATATAAGGTTTGTTTTTGCAGAATATTTATGTTTGATGATTTTGAGATGGTTTATAATGCATAATGTGTCCAATAATCATGGTTTTCAAAGAGCTTGACATTTACATTGCAAGAAAACAAATTTTCATAATGTCTTGATCACACAATTACATGGCTGATGAGGTGTGATTACAAAGGAATTAAAATAATAATATTTATATAGTGCTTACTAAATATGCCAGGCACTATACTGTGTTAAACACTTTATAAATATTACCCCATTTGATCCTCACAACCCTAGGAAGCAGGAACTATTATTATCCCCATTTCACAGATGAGGAAACTGAGGCCAGCAGAGGCTAAGTGACTTGCCCAGGATCACACAGCTAGTAAGTGTCTATGAGGTAACATTTGAAACTAGGTGTTCCTGAACCCAGGCCCAGTCCTCTATCTACCCAGCTCCCCTAGGCAGGGAACCCTGGCACAGAGTACAGCGTGCAAATGAGGGTATGTGTAAGTGTCTGAATTTCCATTGGGGATCGGTTTTTACTCAAATTCAAACCCTTGTGGCAGCTTGGAAACAATTCGATAACTGATTATTGGGAATAGTAAGAAGGGAGCAGGGAGCAGGAAGCAGAGGTGGGGAGGGGGTGAGAAATGGAGTCTGTACAACATCAGGGGAGAAGTTCAGAATCACTGAGACTGGGAGGATATGAGAGAATGGGAAAATGCTAACCACTGAGCAATGATTACAGGCAATATATCAGTGGCAAGAAAGAGGTCCACCAAGGAAGAAAAGGAATTAAACTGTTCAAAAACCTCCCTTGAGTATTAACCTCATGGAAGGTACTGATGTTGTAACCTACTATGTGATACGCCCACTACAATGGAACTGGCTGTGTGAGGTGTGTCTTGTCAGGGAATAGGTCCCAGAGTACTGGAGAGGGCCCCTAGGGTCAAGACAGAGGCCTGGATATCTAGATCTGGGGATGACACAAGGTGCCCTGAATGGTCCAGGGGCAAAGACAGAGGTCATAATTAGTTTGATTTTGTTCTATCAATTTCTGTGTTCTTTAGCACTACTTCAAGCTGTGAAACACATAAGGAATGTGAAATTCAATAAACCTACCAAAAAGCATTTATTAAGTGCCTCCTATATATCAGGCATTGTCCTAGGTACTGGAAATAAAAAAGTAAAACTCTAAAAACTATAATTAATTTCATTGGTAGTGAAAATAGCTTGTTATGGAAATGTTGAGAGCTTTTCCATTTTCACCATTTATTATCCTCTAAGTTTCATTCTCATGTATTCTTAGAATGATCCATATTAATTGGCTTTTATGCTAAGCTTCCCAGGAATTCATTTCCCACCACCACCACCACCACCTCTTGCTCTTATGAAGAAATACTTACAGTCTTGCAACACCGTCTTCCATAAGATTTTATTACTGTGTTAATCTCCCAAACAGATCTGCCCTTGTCTGACTGTCTCCTCTGCTTGGTAAGGAGTTCAAGTGTTTGCAAGCTGTGGGTTTGCTACGCTTTTTTAGCTTCCTCATATTGGGTGACTGCTTTACATTGGTTAAACTTCTGCAGATAAAAGTGATACCCTAAGCTGATCCTTATGCCTTTATCTGTTACTTATTTTTCTGCATTGATAATTTGTCATTTGGAGCTCTTTTGATTGTGTCATATCTTCTCATTTTAAAAACTAACTTTTAATTTGGTATTTATTTTGACTTTTGCTCTAGCAACACAACGATCAGATTCTATCTAAACAGCCGACTGACACTATTAACTAGTCAATTCATATCCATTATAATCTAGTCCATTTTACTTCTTGTAATGTTATTTGGTGCTTGACATGCCTTCCATCTCCTAATGCTCTTTTTGAAATCTAGATGCTGTGCTTCTGCATAGTTTACAAGCCTCAGGATTCTTCAGTTTCTTACCCTGAACTACATTTTCTAACATTTTTCACCATCTTCCACCATTATCCATATTTACATTAAAGCTGGCAACTATTAAAGTATATGTTAATTTAATTTGAAGGGTCCTATCCAGTTCCTTGCAATAGATATTGGTGCGTAAGCTCCAAAATTACCGTCATGACATTCTTTTTTAAAATGCCTATCATAAACAATGAAAGGTCAGAAAATCCATTATCCCATAAAATTATGTTTCTTATAGCCTTGGAAAATGCAAAGCCAAAAACTCCATGAACAATTTCATTCATCTTTTCAAGGGTAACTTGTAATAGAACCTTCCATTTAGCTGGAACTTTCATTTGTTTCTGGTTTCATTTATATCAATAATATTAAGACTGATATTGTTCAGTTCCCTCAGTATCAAACTGTTGGTCACTAGACAAGGATCTGACAGATGGCATACCAACAGTTAAGTTAATATGATTCTTTGCATTCTTTGTTCTTTTTCCCAACACTTTCTCTGAAAAAGTGGAAGCGAACCATGCAACTACTATAAACTTTGTTTTTTCACAGTTTCCAAAGCCAAAGAATTTATCACATTGTGGACAGCCTGCTGGTGATGAACTTCTCCATGCTTATAACCTGTCAACAGACAAATCCGAAATCTTTCCAGTATGACAGAACTTTCCAGAGTTTGTTTTTTGTTAGTATGCCTTCAAGAACCTAGGGTCACTTCCAAATTATAAGGCACTTCTGCAGAGGGATGTTCACTATTAAAATATACATATATACATACATACATATATGCATATGTGTGTGTGTGTATTAGGTAAATTACTTGGAACCCTTAATGTGTTGAGGCAATTCTCTCAAAAAGAATTATTCAAAAGGAACATGTAAAGAGATACTAATGTAGCCAGAAGAAGTATATGACTAAAAGACAAGAATTTGAAGAATCAAACAACAGACCTGGAAGAAATATGCAATAAGAGATCCAAAGTAAGAAAGGTACATATAATATATCTGATATAAAAAGGAAAAGGAATACCAGAGCAATAAAAAAGGGTTTTCCCCATGACAAATGAAGACTACTTCCACTTAATACTGATGTCTCAACCTCAAAGTTTTGAATTACAAAAAAAAAAAAATAGGAACCAAGATAAGATAGTAGAGCGAACATATTTTAAATGCCTCTTGTGCTCACATTTGCTTATCTAGTTGATTATTCTTAAGCTACAAGTTACTTACAGAGGAGATTACCACTTTTACACATATAATAAAATTCTAAGATCTTATCTGTTTAATCTGACTAGTGCAATACCAAATATCACTCCACAAAAGATCTGCAATAAATGCTTTTTTTATTTGACAATGAGCTTAATTTTACCTAAAATAGCTGGTAATAGAAAAAGTATAGTGATATCAATCAACAAACTTTTATTTAATGCTAGGCAGTGTGAAGCCCTAGCAATACAAAGAAAAAAGCAAAAACAATCTCTGCATTCTAAGCGTTTATATTTCAAGGAAAGATATGCCACATACACAAATATATAGAATATAAATATAAAACAGATAGAAAGTAGTGTTAGAGGGAAAATACTAATGGATAGGTACAGAGGTAGGGAACTTGCAGCCTCGAGGCCACATGTCACCCTCTTCAGTCCTTTGACTGAATCCAAAGTTCACAGAAGAAATCCCCTTAATCAAAGGATTTGTTCTGTAAAACTTGGACTCAGTCAAAAGGCTTCACCCAAGAACCTAAAAAGCCACATGTGGCCCCAAAGCAGCAGGTTCCCTATCCCTGGATAGGAGGATTAGGAAAGGCCTTCCTTTAGTGGTACGTGGGCTGAGTCTTAAAGGGAATCAGGAATTAATCAAGTTGAAGAGATGGGAGTGCTTCAGTGAAAAGGAAGTGATACTTTAGAGGGAGGGTGATATATAAGTAACAGGAAGGGTAACAGACTGTTGTGTTCAAAGAAAGTATAATACATGGAGGGGAGTGATGGGGTAAAAGACTAAAGGATAAGAAGGGTCCATGTTGTAAGTAGCTTTAAATAACAAAGGAGTTTATATTCAATCTTCAAGGCAAATAGGTTGACACTAGAATTTATTGAGTAGTGAAGTGTAAGTCAGTCAAGCATTTAGTAAGTGCCTACTATATGCCAGGCACTGTGCTAAGCTCTGAAGACACACAAAGGCAAAAAACAGTCCCCGCTCTCAAGGAGGTCACAATCTAATTAGTAAGACAACATGCAAACAACTATACACAAAGAAGATAGGTACAAGATAACCTGAAGATACTGATTAGAAAGGCACTAGCATTATGGAGATCTGAGAAGATTTCTTGCAGAAAGTAGGATTTTAGTTGAGACTTGAAAAAAATCAGGGAAATTAGGAGACAGAGATGAAGAACAGTTCCAAAATAGGGGGGACAGGGAGTGTGATGGTGCTAGGAGTACAAGACTGGAAAGGTAAGAAGGAGAAAGACCAAGGTTATAGATTTCATATTTGATTCTGGAGGTCATAAGAGCCAATGGAGTTAACTGAATTGAGGGGAGGGGAGGACGCATGCAAGAGGGAATGACAACAGTGACATTGTCCAACTTGTGTTTTAGGAAGATTAATCTGACAGCTGAGTAAAGGATGGACTCCACTAAGAACACAGAAAACACGTGTCTGTGTTCCACAACACAGTCATGAAACATAGACAGAGGTTACAAAGCAAAACAGCAAAAATTTTCAAAGATTTCTATAAAAGGGGGAACCGATCTCACATTAACAAGAGAAAGATTCTGAATTTCTGGATTCCAGAGGCTGGAACAAGCATATAGCAAAAGAAAAAAGGAAGGGTGAAGGGGCATTTATTAAGTACCTACTATGTGCCAGGCATTGTGCTGGGTGCTTTACAAATATATCATTTGATCCTCAAAAACCAAGTGCTATTATTATCTTCATATTATCTGTGAGGAAATCAGTGCAGAGATTAAGTGACCTGCCCAAGGTGACACAGTAAATAAGCATCTGAGTCCAGATTTGAATTCATGAATGCCTGACTCCAGGTCTAGTGCTTAATCACTGCACCATCTACCTGACTCTGAGAACTGAGCTATGGCAGAAATGGGATATAATTAAGCTGAGTCACTAGCTAGAATAACATCTTGAAGAGGAGGATCCAGGCTGAGGAAAGTCCCAAGAAAAGGTCAGCTCTTTCTCAAACATGTTTTCTCTACACCAATTTACCAAATGTTTCTAATACAATGAATTTTGCCTCAACCACAAGGAGGCCAGAGGTTAACTAGAGGAAATAAAAGTAGGGTTTGTAAAGGAATTCAACCTCTGCCTGTGTTAAGAATTTTCCTAAGGGCTCAGAGTGACTGTGAGTACATTCAGAATTTTTTCCCCTAAAATAAACTCCCTAACGGTTTCATTAAAACCTGGAAGACTTGTATGAATTGATGCAAAGTGAAGTGATTAGAACAAGGAGAACAAGTTATACAATTACAAAAATTATGTAAACATAACCAACTTTGAATGATTTAGGAACTGTTCAACATACTGACCAACCACAATTCCAAAGGACTCATGATGAAACAAGTTATCCACCTCCAAACAGAAAGCTTATGGACTCAAGGGGACAAAATAAAACATTTCCTTTTATCTTTTTTCTTTCTTCTTTCCTTCCTTTTGGACATGACTAATGCACAAATATGTTTTGCATTCATTCAATCATATCTGACTCTTCATGATCCCATGGACCAAACAAAGCACACCAGGCCCTTCTATCCTCCACTATCTCCGAAGTATCTCCAAGCTCATGTTCATTGCTTCCATGACACTATCTATCCATCTCATTCTCTGCTGTCCTCTTCTCTTTTTGCTTTTGATCTTTCCCAGCATCAGGGTCTTTTCTTGTCATTATGCAGTCAAGTATTTAAACTTCACCTTCAGTATTTGACCTTCCAGTGAATAGCCTGATTTAATTTAAGTATTGACTAATCTCATTCTCCAAATGACTCTTAAAAATCTTCTCCAATACAATTCAAAAGCATCAGTTCTGTGGTGCTCAGCTTTCCTTATGGTCCAACTCTCAGACACACATTGCTGCTGGAAAAACCATAGCTTTGACCATAAGGACCTTTGTTGGCAAGGTGATGTCTACTTTTTTAGTATGCTGTCCAGATTTGCTATAGCTCTTTCCAAGGGTATTTTAATTGCATGTCTACAGTCGCCATCCACAACGATCCTTGAGTCCAAGAACATAAAATCTGACATTCTTCTGTTTCTGCCTCTATTTTGCCAGGAAGTATTGGAGTCATTTGCCATGGTATTAATTTTTTTAACATTTAATGAAGCTTTTACTTTCTTCTCTTTCACCCTCATCAAGAGGCTTCTTAATTCTTCTTCACTTTCTGTTTTACATGTTTATACATATTTGTAATGGGTTTTGTTTTTCTAGCCTTCGGGTGGGGGGCGGGGGAAGGTGAAGTTTAGAGACCTAAAATAAAGTAAAATAAAATAAACTCTCTAAAGCCAAAAAGGAACCAAGTAGACCTTAGGAGCATTTTATTGCCTGCAGGCTTAAAAATAAGTTAATTATTTTAAGAGAGCCTGTTACATCAGTATCCTAGCCTAAAGTCTTTGCCTAGCATATAGAGCATTAACTATCATTTATCTGAAGGAATGAAATGGATACTTTCATCATTTAACCAAATGACAGGGAAACTAAAGTTCAGGGAAAAGCAGAATCAGGTTGGTGATAGAGAAAGGCAAAAGCCCCTTTGATTAATTCAAATTAAAGCAGGACTCCTTTCTTTATACTGTGAATGGATTAGGAAATTATTCTAAAGGGTGCAACTTACATTGAATTACTACTGCTCTGTTTGATAAATCAGGAAACTGATACCCAAACTCTGAACCCTTATTTAATCTTGACTGAGGAATTTTTTCTTTGTTTCTGAATACTATAAAAATCTATTTCTCCAAGATGGCTTCATGAAAACAGCATCTTACCAGAGCTCTCACACAAGCTCTATCAGATACATATAAAAAAGTGAATCTGAGCAGATTTGAAAGCATTAGAAACCGCAAGCAGTCTGAGTGGGGCAAATTTCCAAGCCAGGAGAGTCCGAAAGGCCACAGGACAAATCTGTAGGCTGGGAGAGAGCTTGGTGTGCGGAGATCCTCCAGACAGCACCAAAGCAGAAGAAGATGCTGAAACAAACCAGCCAGAGAGGCTGGGAGAAAGCTGGGCGCCTAAACCGGCGGAGATCCCCAGGCCTCCCTATGGGAGTCTGTGGAAGCCATGAGAGGCAGCAGCACAGGCCGTGAGACATCAACTACTGAGGCTTACAGCCCAAAGGTATGAAACGTGTCTTCTTGAAATTCCGGGAGACATAATGGCCAGGTAAACAGCTCTGATCCCTCCCCCCCGGACCCAGAGAATTCACCAGGGGAAAAAAACGCTGGAATACAAGAGACAGAAGTAGGGCTTCAGTGGCCCAGCAGTGGGAGTTAGTGAGTCCCAGAGGGGCAGAGCCAGCACGGGGTCAACACCAGGAGCCCAGACATACCCTTGCACTGCCAGGGGAAGTGGCAGACAACAGCACCAACAGCAAACAGCTGAGACCACTGCTGAGAAACAACAGTGCTGGAGAGCAGGGGAAGATGAGACTTCAGGCAGCCAGACCCCTCCCCCACACCTCAGGAAACTGAAGGCTATAACACACAAAGCCAGTAACTAGACTCACAATCCCCAGAAGAAGAAACCTGACACAGAGAGCCCTGAGCCCCAAAAGCAAAAATTCACTGTAAAGCCAGGAAAAAGCTAACCAACGTGAAGAAAAACACCAAAAAACTGAGGACCACTGATTCTTTTTATGGAGACAGGCATGATCAAAATACCAATTTGGAAGAGGATAGCAATGACACTATACCCACATCTAATACCTAAAAAGGGAATGAGAACTGGTCTCAAGCCCAAAAAGCATTACTGGAAGAGCTAAAAGAGGATTTTAAAAATCAAATTAGGGAGATAAAAGACAAAACGGAAAAAATGGAAAAAAAAATTCCACTGACAAAATCAAGTCCTTAAAGAATAAGACTGGCGAAATGGCTATGGAAATTCAGAATCTAAATAGAGAAAATGACACTGAGAGATAAAATCAACCAACTGGAAAAGGAGACTCAAAAGCAAAATGAAGACAGCAACTCATTAAAAATTAGAATTGAGCAAGTGGAAGCTAATGACTCTATGAGGCATCAAGAAGTAGTCAAACAAAATGTAAAGAATGAAAAAATAGAAAAAAATGTGAAATATCTGATTGGAAAAACAACTGACCTGGAAAATAGATCCAGTAGAGACAATTTAAGAATTATTGGTCTACTAGAAATCCACAATGAAAAAAAGAGCCTTGACAGTATCTTCAAAGAAATTATCAAAGATAACTGCCCAGAGGTCCTAGAACCAGAGGGTAAAATAGTCATTGAATCCGATCACCCCCTGAAAGAGATCCCAAATTGAAAACCCCAAGAAATATTATACCCAAATTTCAGAACTACAAAGTCAAGGAGAAAATACTGCAAGCAGCCAAAAAGAAACAATTCAAGTATCATGGAACTATAGTCAGGATCACACAGGATCTTTCAACTTCTACATCAAATGACAGGAGAAATTGGAATATGATATTCTGAAAGGCAAAGGAGCTGGGACTGCAACCAAGGATCAACTGCCCAGCAAAATTAAGCATAATTTCTCAGGCAAGGAGATGGACATTCAACAAAATAAGGGAATTCCAGACCTTCCTGATGAAAAGGCCAGAACTCAATGGAAAATCTGATCTTCAAATACAAAACTCGAGACATTAAAAAGGTAAACAGGGGTAAAAAAAAACCCCACGAACCTTATTAATCAATAAAGGCAAATTATTTACATCTTTATATAGGATTATATCGTCTTATGTATGTTTTATACACACACACACACACACACACATTTATATGTCAATCTTGAGAACAGCACAGCTGTTATGATGATTGAAAGGAATACACATAGACTGTGGATGTCTGTATAAAATAACTGATATGAGGATAAAAAATATAATTAAAAGATGTAAAGGGAGGGTTATGGGAGAAGAGGTAAACAGGTAGTAGAAAAGGGTAAATTACACCAAATGAAGAGGCACAAAAAACATACTATAATAGAGGGAAGGAAGGGAGGGAGAAGAGCAGTATTTCAGCTTTACTGTCATCGGATCTGGTTCAAGAAGGGAATAACATACACTGGTAAGTATAGAAATCTAACTTGTCCTATAGGCAGTAGGAGGGAAAAAAAGGAGAAAAAAGGGAGAGAGGTGGTCAGAGAGGAGGGAAGAAGTAGCAAGTGGAAAACAGTAAAGATAAAGGAGGGGAATCAAGAGGGAGGGTAAACTAAGGAAGGCGGCAGTCAAAAGCAAAACTCTGTTGAAGAGTGGAAGGGGAAAGGGAGAAATAAAAGCATAAATAGGGGGAAATAGGATGGAGAAACAGACACAGATAAAAATCAAAACTGTGAATGTGAATGGGATGAACTCTCCCATAAAATGGAAGCAGATAGCAAAATGGAGTAAAAACCATAATCCTACAATATGCTGTTTACAAGAAACACATTTGAAATGGGGATACACACACGGTAAAGGTAAAAGGCTGGAGTAAAATGTATTGCATTTCAGCTAATGTAAAAAAAAAAAAGGTGGGACAATAAATCTCAGACAAAGCGAAAGTAAAGATAGATTTAATTAAAAGAGATAAGGAAGGATACTACATCCTGCTAAAAGGCATCATAATGAAGCAATATCACTGTTTAACATATATGCACCAAGTGGTATGGCATGCAAATTTTTAGAGGAAAGGTTAAGGGAGTTACAGGAAGAAATAGACAGCAAAACCACAATAATGGGAGACCTCAACCTCCCCCTCTCTGAACTTGATAAATCTAAGCTAAAAATAAATAAGAAAGAAATTAAGGAGGTGAACAGATTTTTAGAAAAGGAAGATATGATAGATCTCTTGAGAAAACTGAATGGGGATAAAAAGGAACATACTTTCTTCTCAGCAGTACATGGCACATACTCAAAAGTTGACCATGTACTAGGGCATAAAAACCTCACAATCCAGTGCAGAAAGGCAGAAGTAGTCAAAGCATACTTTTCAGATCATGATGCAATAAAAACTACTTGTAAAAAAGAACCATGGAAAAAAAGCTAAAAATTAATTGGAAACTAAATAATCTAATTCTAAAGAATGAGTGGGCCAGAGAACAAATCAGAGAAACAATTAATAACTTCATTCAAGAGAATGACAATAATGAGACAACATACCAAAACTTATGGGATGCAGCAAAAGCAGTTGTTAGGGGAAGTTTTATATCTCTAAATGCTTACATGAATAAAATAGAGAAAAAGGAGATAAATGAACTGGGCATACAACTGAAAAAGGTAGAAAAAGAACAAATTGAAAATCCCCAATTAAATACCAAATTAGAAATACTGAAAATCAAAGGAGAGATTAATAAAATTAAAACCAAGAAGACTATTGAATTAATAAATAAAACAAATAGCTGGTTTTATGAAAAAACCAATAAAATTGATAAACCTTTGGTCAATTTGATTAAAAAAACAAAAGAAAAAAATCAAATTACCAGTATCAAAAATGAAAAGGGTCAATTCACCTCTAATGAAGAGGAAATCAAAACAATAATTAGGAATTATTTTGCCTAATTGTATGCCCATAAATTTGACAACCTTAGAGGGATATGGATGAATATCTACAAAAACATAAATTGCCCAGGATAATAGAAGAGGAAGTAAAATTTCTAAATAACCCCATCTCAGAGAAAGAAATTGAGTAAGTCATCAATGAACTCCCTAGTTAAAAATCTCCAGGGCCAGATGGTTTTACATGTGAATTTTATCAAACATTTAAAGAACAATTAATTCCTATACTTTATAGACTATTTGGGAAAATAGGGGAAAGAGTCCTACCAAATTCTTTTTATAACACAAATATGGTACTAATACCCAAACCAGGTAGAGTCAAAACAGATAAAGTTATAGACCAATTTCCCTAATGAATATTGATGCAAAAATTTTAAATAAAATATTAGCAAAAAGATTGCAGTAACTCATCACAAGAATAATACCCTATGACCAGGTAGGATTTATTCCAGGAATGCAAGGCTGGTTCAATATTAGGAAAACTATCAGTATAATTGATCATATCAACAACAAAAGTAGCAGAAACCATATGATCATCTCAATAGACACAGAAAAAGCCTTTGACAAAATACAACACCCATTCCTATTAAAAACACTAGAAAGCATAGGAATAAATAGAGTCTTCCTTAAAATTATAAATAGCATCTACCTAAAACCATCAACAAGCATTATTTGTAATGGGGATAAGTTAGATGCATTCCTAATAAGATCAGGGGTGAAACAAGGATGTTCATTATCACCTCTACTATTCAATTTGGTACTAGAAATGTTAGCTGTAGCAATAAGAGAAGAAAAAGAAATTGAAGGAATTGGAATAGGTAAAAAAATAAACCCACATAAATCCTCTGCATTCTTATACATTACTAACCAAGCCCAACAGCAAGAGATAGAGAAATTCCATTCAAAGTTACTGTAGACACTATAAAATATTTGGGAGTCTATCTGCCAAGACAAACCCAGGGGTCTATATGAACATATTTGTGAAACACTTTTCACGCGAATAAAGGCAGATCTAAATAAATGGAAAAATATCAGTTGCTCATGGATAGGCCGAGCTAATATAATAAAAATGACAATTTTACCTAAATTAATCTATCTATTCAGTGCCATACCAATCAAACTACCAAAAAATTATTTTAAAGAGCTGGACAAAATAATAACACAATTCATCTGGAAGAACAAAAGGTCTAGAATATCTAGGGTATTAATGAAAAGAAATGTTAGGGAAGGTGGCTTAGCCATACCAGATATTAAACTGTACTACAAAGCAGGAGTCATCAAAACTACTTGGTACTGGCTAAGAAACAGTCATGGATCAGTGGAATAGGATAGGTACACAAGATGGAGAAGTCAATGACTACAGCAATCTACTCTTTGAGAAACTCTTTGATATACTCTTTGATAAAAAAGAATCCAGCTTCTGGGCTAAGAATTCACTATTTCACAATAACTGCTGGGAAAACTGGAAAATGGTAGGG